>VXAA01000484.1:273405-301182 GCA_013399115.1 Anseranas semipalmata
AGGTAATAAATTATATTAATCTCCCTATGCTGAGTCTGTTTTGCCCATGACGGTAATTGGTGAGTGATCTCCCTTTCCTTATCTCAACCTTTGAGCCCTTTTCATCATTTTTTCTCCCTCTTTTCCTTTGAGGAGGAGGAGTGAGAGAGTGGTTGTGGTGGAGTTGCTGCCCAGCAGGGTAAAATCACCACACTGTGTCATGGAAGAACAAAACCTTTCACCTCTGACTCTTACTATGACTAAAACATGGTCCTTGAAGCTTACTCAAACATGGATCTTTGTTTTTTCCCTCTAATTGTCTGTGTTCTTTGCATTTAGTTTATTCACATTTGTCCAGGTTTACACAGCTTCCCAGTTTATAACTACCTATGTTAGGTGGATAAGTTCTCCCAAGCATATTTCTCTTACACATTTTAATTGATAAAAGAAAAAAAAAACCCTCCCCAAAGTGCAGCAGCCACTCAGAATAAACAATCTGATGGGTACTTCCATGTGTCTTACTCATTGTAAACAGATGCTCATGCATTTAATTTCCTTGATTTCATACACGTTAGCAATGCTATCAACCCTGATCTGAAGAGAAAAAAAGATGGTGCTGTAAGCTGCTTATTCAGAGACTGTGCAAATCATTATGCTGGTTAGACAGTGAGACAAATTCAGAGACCGCATTTAAAATGATATAATTGCTTATGGACCTGGAAAGTACCACAGAGCCTAATCCAAGCAGAAAGGTCTCTCTAGTTCGGGGTTCAAAGTCCATAAGACACGTACTTACATGTGCATTCATGCTATAGTCAGATTTTTCATTACTTGTCTGTGACTAATCAAATTATCATCCATTATCAGTATCTCCAAATGGTCCACTGTCCAGGTATTCCTAATGGCTCTTGAAGACCAAGAAAATGATGAAACCTGTGTTCTTCACCCCACTTAACCGCATTTCAATATTATACCAGCATGAATTGTGCTGCTAGCTTTTGCTGCTGAAGAAAAGTCAGTGCACAAGACATGTCACTGTAAAGACAAACCTTGACAGATTAGGAGTTCCCCAGAGGTGAGGGTGCTAATTAGCAAACAGCTCACCAAACACCATAAAACTTGAGGCCGTAACTCAACATGAGAACTGCATGCAGGCATCTAGAGCCAGACACACAGATGCATTAAACCTGACTCCTTTTTTCTCCCTGAGAGGCTCACACTTGATTATTCACGTGCAACTTACACTTCCTTAAACTTGCCATCTTTGGCTCACTTGGTTTAAGCTGATCCTACTTACATAATAAGGGATTGGAAGGGAGCAACACAACACACACAACCTTCAGAGGTTTCAGTGTTGTATGATGACTGTCTCCAATATCATACTGGAGATGTTTTTGTATCACTACTACTTACCATGACATGTTTTCCTATCAGGCAACAGAACAAAACCTCTTGGGCAGGTGCAGTAATAGGAACCAGGGATGTTCACACAGCCCAAAGTACAGCCATGATTCCAGAAGCCACATTCATTGATATCTGCCAAAAGAAGCACACACTGGGTCAGAATAAGATCATCAACCAGTGTCAGGGAATTGGATTAATGAAGCAAACTAACAGTCTTCAAGCAGTACCTCTTTTCCCCATTCATTTTACAAAATATGTTGGTCCTAGTAAATGATGAAAAATAAAAGCAAGTTTGCAGACCTTTTTCAAATAAGCTTTAATAACCTTCTTCAATATGTGTGTCCAACACAGGTAGCCAGAGGCAAAGTATGCCTTTCCATAGAGATTCCAGTGCCAGTTAAATCCTGTGCGCACCCAAAAAATTCACAGTAGACACTTGCTTTAGACCGTAATTAAAAAAAAAAAAAAATGGCTCCAACACGACTTAAGTAAAATTCTTAAAACACAGAAGTGGCTTAGAAGCTTCATTTTGGAAAACAATCCTGGCTAATTTCCTGAGAACTGGATGGCTGCTGTAAATGCTAAAAGCTCATAATTTTGATGCCTTTATGTTTTTTCAAATGTGGTCCTGTGAAAAAGATGCTTCTAAAAGTTGTATGTTAACTATAATTAATAATAATATTAGATTTTGATTAAAGCAATCCAGATTAAAATATTTACACCCAATAGGAATTCAAGTCATTTTTGAAAGTGGTACTTAAAACAGCCATCTTGTTGCAAAGATTTTTCAGCTTTTCACCTTTGGTGACGTGATCTATTTTAATTCTTATCAGGACCCGTAAGAATGACTACTTATCTGAAGCTCCTATAGCTTCTCAGGCTAGGACCAAAATTTCTGACAAGAATAGCACTTGTGACATTTTCACAGGTCTCCTTTTAGACTATTTCAGGACGTGGAAGGACGGAGAACTGAAATGGCACAACTGGAATTTTTAAGACCTCTGAGTGTTTCGTCATACTCAAGATAGGAATAAAGTAAAAGAACAAAAGAGTTTTTTTCATCTGATGGAATAAAGCTGACAGCAGATTCATATATTACCTTCACAATACTGTTTATTTCGACTTAAAATAAAGCCACTAGAACATTTACACCGATGAGTCCTCAAGTCCGGCCTGCAGGTTCTTCTTCTGCATTTTTCTTTGTTCAAATCACAGATTCCTTTTTCTGAAAGAACAAACATAATGTAAATGTAATGGAGTTCTTACCACATCAATCTTCTGTTCAAGGAAGAACTATTTTGAGCAAAGATGCACAGTGATATGTCCTCTGCTCAACAGCTACTTGCTCAACCTGAAGAACTTATTATTAGAAAATAACTTCTATTAATCTTTATTGGTAAAATCAGGCCAAAAAGTCACTATAAAATTAAAGTTCTTGTAGGAGCAAGAGTAGGTTTATGTGAATGATTATTTCTAGCTCCATATCAGCACAAGCGGATCTGGAGAGAATCTGAAGCAGGGGATGGCTTGGCTTGGGTGGGTAACTCTAGTGGCTATGAAAGGGAAAAACCTGTGTAGCAGGCTTCATTTGCAGCCAGTCCTGCGCAGTATTCTCTGTTACCAGGCTCTGCAAAGCACTCAGAAAGAAGAGAGAGACAGAGAGAGCACACACAAAAACAGGAGGGGGAGAAAGAGAAAAAGTCTGGAAATTAGGACAAAAAAAAAAAAAAAAAGATAGATGACAATGACCATACTTTTCATTTAGAAAGTATTAGTACAGTCTAGAGAGTCTTTGTACTGAAGTGGATTCTGGGTTCCTGACTACTAGAAATGCACACATCATAAATCTTGAACTCAGATTTAAAACTCAAAATGTTTCTGATGCCCTATAAGGTATGTACAAAGTTTCTTCAGAGGAAGCAGAAAAGAGCACTCAATGGATCCCCAGAAGCTTTTCTACTTCTCTTGCTTCACAGAATAAAGCAAACAGGTACTGAAGCATCTTTTTCCACAGGGAGGATTGGCAGAGCTCGCCTGTGCTTGGCTATCTTTCACAGCTGGTGCTTTTGTAGATATGCAACACTCATGGTCTTATTTTTGTCTCACAAACTATAGTTTTTGTTTTAATCTTCCTAATCTTCTTCTGGGGTTGCTTGCCCCTTTTCCAAGCTAAGAATAGCTGAACTGCTGCTACTGGACGTGGGTATGTAACCACCCACACATAACTCTGTATTTGCCCTGTGCTGTTTGTGTAACAAAGGAAATCGTGGGCTCATACAGGCAGGGAAGACATTTGTATGTGAACAAATTTCTTGCACTATTTCCACTTCACCCTCTAAATTCCAAGAGATGGAAAGCAGCATAATATTTAAGTTCAATGTTTAGTCTTCTGCTTGCCACAGAGGAGAAAATGCTGGCCATTTGTTGGAATGACAGATGACTCTATACAAGAGTGAACCAATTTCCTAAACAGACATTTCAGTTTGGCAGAAAGCATCAACATTTGACATATTTCCATCAAACCGACTGACTTTTCTCTAACATAAGTCATACTACTAAGTAAGAAATAATGAATGGATGACTAGGTGGATATTATCTGTGTTATTAAGCATGTTATCTTATCAGAGACTTGAATTTTATGTAGTTTTAGCTTAGCCTGTCTTTTTGCAGAACCAGTTTTGAATTTACACACTGGACCCTTAATCTTTGTCCCTGTTGCAGCCGAATCAGGCACATACAATGGTGGGGTGTCTAACTTTCAAACTCATTACAATGGCAGCAGTGCAAGTACATGCAATCTCAAAACAATACAAAGAAGCAACAAGATCATATTCAAGGCTACATCTTATGCTTACCACCAGTATGTTTTCTTGTCCCTTACTTCTACCATTATTGGTCTAATGAGACCTAAGACACCTGGGCATTACAAGAGAAATAACGTAGCAAACAATTTTGCAATCCGAGCAATCTCAGGAGGATATTCTTTAACAGAATAATTTTAGAATTTTAGACCTCAATATTGCCAAAGCAATATGTCAGGAAAAGGAAATGGAAAAGAAAAAGAAAAAGAAAAAAAGAAAAAGGAAAAAAAAAAGAAAAAGGAAATGAAAAAAAGGAAAAAGGAAACAAAAAAAGAAAGAAACAAAAAAAGAAAAAAGAAAAAACCCTCACATCTTAAAACTAAAAGTGAATAGTGACTAAGTTATCAATCATAAAGTTTTTAAGATAGTCTTTTTCTGAAAGGACAGCCACTATGAACCATATTTTCTCCACCACCACCCGCACCACCACCTTTTTTAAATGGAAATGGGTGTTCTCAGATAATAGCCTGATACCAGTAACTCACATTGGAAAGAAACACAAGGTAATTCCTTGTGTTAAAAATAAAAAAATTATCCTGAGCATTCTGAATATCATTTCCACTTAATTTATTAACCTGTTAGAGAAGATACTTTAGAAAAAAAATCCAGAGGCAGCCTTTGAGATTTTAAGGTAATTAAAGCATTCTGTGAGCCATTAATAAAAGTGGAAAGAGCATTCCAGCAGGCACTTATAAATACACATACAGACTTCAAATCTAGGGTTAGTTATCGAAGAGACTTGAGGTAAATTAGAGGCCATCTTCCAGCTACTGCCATACCAAAGTTGTTCTGTGGGGTTATAGCAAACCCGTAGCTGAATTAATGCTCTTCTCTCTACTTATTGGCCCTGATCAATTCAGGAAAGCCTTTTGAAAGAGAAAGGGAAGAGGGAACATGAGGAATTTAAGTAGTAAAGTAAATAATCCAAATTCCTGTCAAAAATCAAATAATGTCAGTTCCTTTTCATCTGAAGGAACCCACTTGCTATCTGCTTTAAAGAAGGTCTGATAATTCACAGATGACACTACAGTGCAACATACACTTTCCTAGCTTGTAGAGAGCATCCAATTAGTCTAGGTATGCTTTTATCTACAGGTTTCTCTGTTGTAAGATCAGCTATAAATCTCATTTGTACTCCAGGCTCATTAGCCCTTCTTTCATCTCAGTTCTTGCACTGGATAAGCCAAGCAACATATATGCAAAGTCCAAAAGGTTCATCTGGATTCAGCCTGTTAAGCTCCTTTCTACTCCATCACTTCCCAGACATTTTTACAAGAAGGTATTTAGAATAAAAAAGAACTACTGTTGAAAACACTTACTGTCATACTTTGTAAGACACATTGGAAATATAGGGGTAAATAATGCAAGGCATTTAAAAACACTGGTAATTAAATTATTAAAGAAAGGTGGGGAAAACATCTTTCTAGTGGAAAGAGAAACATTGGAAAGCAGCACGTCCTGGAGGAAGGAGGGGAGTTAATCTCCTGAGAGATGAATAAAAGCTAAGTGCCCACAGTCAAAGAGCATTATGCTACATACTCTTGCGGAGAGAACATATGGAACACAGCCAATAACCCCTGAGGTTCAAGAGACCACTGTCATGAACTACCTTTCTTGGTCACCGTTTCTCCCTCTCTATCTTCATGAAAATGCAGAAGGGTGACAGGCGATTTTTGCTCATGCAAACACACACTACTTTCTCCTAATGTCTTTATACCACCTACACCTCTGGTAACCCAAGACCCTCTTTTCCCTTGGGAGTTCTGCAACTATGGCTTGACACTCACAGATATCTGTCTTCTGTTTGCTCAATTCTTCATGTCAAAGCAAAACTGGTGACAAAGGATATTCAATTAAAGCAATAATACTCTACATCTGCTTTCCATAGATCAGAGAACAAGACATTGTTTTCCCTGGGCACCTCCCACTTCCTACTGCCTCAGCAGCAATCCTCAAGCAGGGTGAGCTATCCGTAGTCAACTACCTTCACCTCCTGATCCCGCAGTGACATGGCCGCCTCATAGCGTAGGCTGCAACTGATATCAATTAAAGACACCTAAGGCTCTCATTTGATAGATACTATGGCAACTTCAGGTCTGTCTGAAACAAGATGACTCTTAATCCAGTCCCTTCACAGTGAAGCTGAGACATCCACACTATCACTTGCAGGGTGTACTACATACTTCTTAAAATCCTTCAGTGCCATAATAATCAGAGGTATTTAGATGTGCAGTACATTAAAACTTCCAGAAGAGAATGGACATTTGATGAAGATAATCTACACAAAGAATCAAAAAGCTGTATTCTCTGTGCATTTAGTAGTAAAGTATAAAAACATTTGTAAGGAAATAAGAAGAAAAAAGAGACAGCAAAGAGAAAACCACATTTATCTGCATGCGTATTCAGATTAATGACATGAGCAGCTCATGCTCAGCACACTTCCTGACTGATACTCCAGTGGAGCTGTGGGTCACTGAAGTTAAAGGAAACTTTGTCAATGACTTTACCAAGGCCTGGAATTTTGCTGAAACAAAACAAAACAAAACAAAACAAAACAAAAACACTATTGCTGTTAAAGATCAGAGTGTATTACGTTATTATTCTCAAAAATATAACTGTATCATTAAAGTTTACTTACCGAAATCCTGAAGATCTGCTCTTGCACCCGGCTGTTTAAATGGATGCACCACTTTTATCTCCATTGGTGGAAAAAATGATGGTTTCAGGCTAATTGTGACTACAACTTTTCCAGTATACTTGTTGGCTCTCCATATCATACCAGATCTCAACTCTGAATAGTACAGGTGGTCAGCAAAGAGAGACATACCAAGCAATTGATGTCTACAACCAAGAGAAAATAACACGAGATGGCACATTACCTGATCCCTGTATATTTATTCACTCATACATTTTCTGAGCATTGAGTTCAGTCAAATTCACTGTAAATACCCTTTATTTGTATTCTTATATATACCTTATATTATCTTATAGGTATATATGAGAGTCAGATGAAGTGCCAGAGATAATCCCAGCATCCAGAATCCTGCAGATTTGCAAGAAACGCCTACAAAATGGTGAGCATTTCACACAGGTCACATGAGCTGTTGTTCAAGACTGACTCAACTGGCAGAGAAAGCCTAGGTATCACCCTGCTTCTGTTGAACCCAACAACTAAAACGGGCACTTGCTTTGTTGAAGGATTTAAGGCCAGGTAAGACCCCCTATTTCTCAGTTTCCAGTGCCCTCTCTGATGCTTCTCACTGTGCCAGGAAATTAGCATGGAGAAGAAGGGGTAGGAACTGGGTGTTCCTAAAATCCATCTTGCTGCTTCTCCTGTCACAGGTAATCACTTTCCATTTGCTGTTCAGTTATAGCAGCCAGCAGGAACTACAAAGGGCTCAGTTTTGAACAAGCCCTTGAACAAGCTCAGCCAGGCACTGGGGAGCAGAGGGGAACACGGAGGTTGTGTAGGACATTTTCACCACATCTGCTGACATTTACTGGAGAGCCTGAGCACAGGGCGTGATCCAAACCTCCCTGACCAGCAGCTGAGGACAACAGGCTTAGAGAAGGATAGGAAAGACCTGATGGAGCTCAGGCTCTTGAGCACAGCTCAGACACCTGAGCTAACCTACTGCGACCTTGGACAAACCATTTAATCTCTCTGCTTTTGGCTTCTCTATCTGCAGAAAAAGGCCACTAATGAACATTTAGAGAGGATTTCTGAGGATTAAGTGGTTATCATTTGCTAAAAGCTTAGAAGATGGAGTACTGAGTGGCCGTATTATCCCTACAACAGTGACTTTTTTCTATTTTCAAATCTGTAGTTTTAGATCTACAGTTATAAGTCATTTCTGCTACGCTTTATACTCCTTATGGTGTTGTGAAGCAACGAAATAAAAGTCTCCTCTTTATTCTCCCTTTAACTGCATACCTGGGAAATGAGCATTTTATTTCTGACAAGCCCAGAAAAACTCACCGGCCAGAATTTTGGAGCAAATGAACAGCTCCTCCATCATAGTCACATGAGCCAATATGGGAAATCTCTTTCCCGTGGTCGTGCTGGATCCAGTAGAGCCTTATGTCAACCAAATCTAGTGAGATGGCCTTTATTTTTTCTGTGGTTCTTAAAACATTTCTCACATCACTTCCATTGAGAGACACTCGGTATATGCTGGAAACTGTGCTGTCAGATGACCAAAATAATAGCCTGCAGGCAAGAGAGGCATGTTTTGGAAAAAGATATGTATATATTTTCAAGATCACGTCACTGCTACACATTCCTTGTTTAGTTGCTCCTGTATACAGAATTTTTCAGTCCTACCACAGCACTTCCAAAAACAAAACTAACAAAGCAAGAGGCTTTCTCAATACGCATTGACCTATTTCAGGAAAACCCCATATACATCCCCCTTAACATAACTCTATTAAGAATGGAAATAATTTTTGACAACAAAGCGTTGTCTATTTAACAGAAGCAGTTACCACTAAATTTTTGCTACCATTGTTTTCTTGTTTTAATAAATATGTTTCTATCAGGGACTCTATGACTCTGTTTAGGAAGCAATGAGATACTAGAAATTTATCTCATGTAGGTCAAGCAGGAATCAGCCCAGCTTAACCATGAAGTGCTATTGTCTCTCTCTCTGCTTTGTTCAGCCATGCAGTCAGAAAAGGAAACTGGAATAACCTCTCAAATCTGCAGGGGACTCCTGCAAACTTGGGAAAAGGCACATCTTTGAGGACATGTGCATTGCTCTCTGCCTCTGGAGAGGAATCCATCTCCAGAAATTCTAGTCCAACATGTTACACAGTGGTACTTAACTTAAAAATACCACATCTATTATTGTTCTAATTTCTTTCTACCTTCCTGCTGTTTATAGCAGCCAGACTATGCTGTCATTAAATTAAGACACAGTCAAAATACAGCTCCAATACCCAAATCAGTTATGTACTGAAGCTACTTATATACAGGTTATTCATGGATCAGAACCCAGATTTACTGATGTGACTAAGGATAGCAACTGTTCTTCCAACATGGCAACTTACCCCTCATTTGTGTATGTTTTATTTTTTAAGGTTTGAGTTTGGATTTTTTGCTTTAGTTTCTTATATTTATGCACAAAAATTCTAAGAAGCTTTGTCATTTTGCCTCTTCTTCACAAAATTGCAAGATTTATATGTATGAAATGGTGTAGTATAAAGCCAGCTTTACTATGTTTATATTAATCTATTTTAAAGGCCCTAGAAAGGATTAGATCTCACTGGCAAGGGACTGTATGAAACAAGTAGGAAGAATCAGCCCTTGCCTCATGGCTTTTTCTCACTGTTACACGATCTACAGTTATCACAGATTATTCATTTACAGGCAAAAGCATGTTTCCATTAGGACAGTCCAATTTTCTACTGCCATTTTTAAATACTTCATTAATATCTACTTACATTTCTATAGCACCTGCTATTTAAGAAATTTCACTGCTCTAGAAGTTTGGATAAATGCTAGGATTCACTTTTTATCAATAAGAAAACTAAGAAACAAAGGTGCTTATAGTCTCTATGCACATCTTTTGCTAGTCAGTGTGAGGACACAATATGATACAAACAAACAAGAAGGCAGAAGAACGAAGATTAGGAACTAGCTTGAGTAATTGCCAGCATTTACCTTCTTTGTCCTTTCTTTCCCTTTATTTTAATCCTCATTTTTGAGCATTTCTAAACACCATCCAAAAAAATCAAATCTTACAGCTATAGCTACATTATTAGTAGTAAAATATTCTTATTACTGCTAATATCCAGACACATTCTTTAAGAAAAACTATTACTAGGTTATCACATTGACCTTCATTACTTAAGAGTTGCACATAGTATAGGGAAGACACTGTTACCACCAGATTTAGTGCAGGTTTATACCTGTGTGCATAATCCTACTGTTTTTTGTTTAATTTTTCTTTTTAAAATCAGTTCACATTAAAAATAGAGCCCTTAGAGTTTCCATACAAGCAAAATGCACTAGGACATAAAAATGATGTCAGACTCCTTGCAGTCTACTTTCTTTACAGTTTATTACTGGCTTACTGGGCTTTCTATAAGCACATAAGTACAGCTTCAGTGCTTGGTGAATCACACCTAGGTGCATATATGCACTTGAGTCTCCACAAACTTTTGCATGAGTTCAGCAAATATATTCCTATAATGCCATTTGTAACATGTCTTTCTATGGCATTTGACAGTGGGTTTAAGGACTTGTGAATATTTCCAAAACTGGTAAATACTACATTAAAAGCAATCCAGAAAAAAAAATAGATATAGGCTGATGTCTTTAAATCCTACCCAAATGACAAGACTCCAAGGAATACTAGTAACATTACTAGCATCAGAAAACTACTTTATGTATAAATGCACTACAAAAGGACACATAAGCCTTAATATTAAAATACTTCCACATAGTGCTGAGCAACCTTACTGCAAATTAAAAATGGCAACAAAAATGTGATTTTGCTGTGCCAAACAGTAGCATCTCAAAGTCTCCTTAGCTTTTATTTTCTCAAACTTGAATGGAAGAGATTTACGTGTCAAGACAAATTAGTATGGAGAGACGACTGTGACAATTCATATCAATAACTTTTGAGGAGGCCAAATCTCTCATTTAAGAATGGTTCTCACTGTAAATGGCTTGAAGCTGAAAGAAGCGTCTTTATGAAGGTCAAATTACTGGTAACACAAAGCAGCAACAGTAGAATCAGAACTAACATTCAGAGATACTGAGGGACAAAGGAAATAGGAGTTGTTGTTTTCCTGAAAATATACTAATTTATATTCTAAGTGTGCCAGGTCTGGAGCACAAGGGACTCCCGGTGTTTGCAGCCGTCATAGCCCTTGGTGCTCTAGTTCTTGTTCCTGTTGCCCTGAAACTTTCTTCTCTTTGAGAAAGGACCGGCAATGCCTCTTCTCCCTCAGCTCTCTTCACTAGCAAAATTTTCCCTGGTGACCAATGGGTATAGATTCTGCATTAGACTTTGGTGGGCTTTACTCACACATTTCTCTGGTTCTTTCACATACTTTTTAATCTTTTATCCTATTTTGTCAACGTTCAAGAAGGTATTGGACTATAAATAACACACTGCACAGAGTATCCCTGCAGCCTATAAACCACAATCAGAGTACTTAGCATATTTTGAGTCCTTTTTAATGAAATTACTAACCTAGTTAAAATTACCTTTGCTCAGCATCAATGGTAATCCTTGTGGGACGACGAACATCTCTTAGAAGAACTCTGCGTTTCTTCCCATTCATGTCTGTCGCTTCTATGGTTGCTTTCTGTCTATTGGCCCAGAGAATGTCTTGGTTTATCCAGTCAATAGCAAATCCTGAAATGCCTTTGTCTATGTAACATAGTCTCTGTAAACAAACAAACAAAAAGTTAACAAGAAGCATCCTTACTAACCTAAGCTTGACTTTCAGTATAGGAACTACTGTGCCAAACTGAGGCTTCCCATCTCATTCCACTGCCTGCTTCTTTTTCTCTCAAACCTGTAGTTATTTCTTTTTCTTATTCTTTAATCCCTTTCATTTGGTCTCTGCATTTACACACACGCCTTCTGAACCAAGTGACTGCCGGAGAAAGGGGAAATTGTTCTCCGTCAGAGATACGCTGGACTGATCTTTTAGCCACAGCTTCTTCCTGCATTTCACACACCAGCAAGTACCCAGACTGCACTGTTACAGACAGAAGACAACCTAACATACTGTTGTTGGACCCTGATTCTTAAAAATTAGCGTAAAATATATCACTTAAGACTCCACATGGGTACAGCAACACTCGCAATCTCTCTCCAACAAAAGAAGGCTCTCACAGCATTCAAGTGCAGCAACAACACCCTGTCTTCCCTTTTAATCAGTCAGAGGCAATGAACCGCACAGTTTTTTCTGAACAAAGGATGCAGTGCTAAAAGAAGCATTTATGCAACCATAGAAACCAATAAAAAATTGGAGAAAAAAAGAGTAGGAATTCAAGCACATTCTTCTCATACCATTTGTGCCAGTTTGAGCTACAGTAATCTGGAGGACAAACTTCCATAATGATTAATTTAAAACTGATAGAAACATTATTGTCTTCAAAACTTTGATTTGTCTGAACTTCCTCCCTTTCCTCCCCTTGATCCATGGAAAATACTATGTGTATTGTGAATATCAGTAAAACAGCATGGACTCAGGACCAGAACTATTACAACAGCAAAAACTGTTTAATAAGTCTGAAGTGCCAATCAATGAACAGGAACTGCAGAACTGTACCTAAAGAGCAGGTGGTTTCCATACAGGGTTTTGTGCTCAGTAACTCGGAGAATTTTGGAGAACTGATAACTTTACCTCTCGTTTTGTGCCATTCAGGTGAATTCTTTGCAGAAGTCGCCTTTCTGAGTCTACCCAATACACTTTCTCTTCTGTATAATGAAAGTCCATAAGTGTTGACGGACCAGCATCAGCCACCAATCTTTCGTGATTGGTCCCTTCAGTGTCAATTCTAAAGATGGCACTTCCATGGCTAAAAAGCAGGAATGGTGAAGGGTCTTTGGGAGGGAGGAGGGGAGGGAGGAGAGAGAGAAACTAATTAATAGATGTGTTGTACTTTTGCTGCATTGCATTAAGTTTTCATCAGTATTATACTAGCCAAAGTTCAGGATCTAACCATCTTTCTCATATTTAATGATAACTTTCCAGACATATCACTGAGAACAAATATGATATAAACATAATGGTCCCTTCACATTTATTGCTGAAAATCTGTGAGGTCAAAAACATGAGTAATGAAACTGAGATTGCAGAAAAAGTTGTTACCACTAATCCCAAACCCTATAGCCTAGTCAGAGGTCAGAGGAACCATCACATGCATGCCAGCAGAGGTTGGAAGGATTATGCCATGGATGCATCTCCAAGCTGAAGACCACTTCCAACTATTGTTCTATAGCAGGAACTTTTCACAGAGAGATGGTCTGGAGTCTCACTGTAACTGTCCAAACAGGGAAACTGAAGATCCCAAGGCAGGACAAAGGAAGAAGCTACAAAATATGGAGGTTTCTTGTGACACAGAGGGCAGGAGGAAAGCAAAAGACCCATACTTAAAACTCGTACAGCTCAACAGCAACAACTCCTTCCAGTCAAAAACTGCATTCACACTGAGTGAAGGGTATGAGCATATCAGTAAGTTAACATAAAATATGTTAAAATGAAAAACACAATCCAGTTATGCCCCAAACCCTATAAATCCAATTAAGGTTGAAAGTGGTGAACAACTAGGATGAGCCAAACAGCCTTAAAATGGCCTTAAAACCAGGTGGTAACTGTGGAAGTACAGTTAGTGAGTTATAATGGTCGGTGGGGCTGCAGATTACACTAACGTAGTTTTATCAGATCTTATTTGTTATTTTGAGGGTATCACCAGAGGACAGGGTTAAGATCATCCAGGGAAGCTTAACTTCATTTCCAAACAGGAATGTTCTACATTTAGGTGATTTAAATATTATGGATATTTATACAGTGTGTAGCAGAGGAAAGGAGTTTTTATGTAGCCAGCCACATTTTATCTTTTTCTAATATATATATATATAATATATGTCCTAATATATATAATATATATTGGGACATATTGCCCAGTCTTTCGTATACCACTAAAACCACATTCAAAGAAGAAATCCCCATTATGGTGGTAATTGTGGGGATTTATAACATGGTTGCCTGAAACAACAGATCATGGCATACAAAAAATACTCTAGTCAAATGACTTTGAAATACAATTATTGATATAGATCCAACAGAATGACAGCTTTAAAACCTATATAATCACTTTTTGAATTGATTTTCCAGGATGCAGAAGTAACTCTCCGTTTACCAGGGATGGATGTCATCAAGGATGCACTGACATCAGTTTTCTTGCACATGTACTTTTGATATCTCATTTTATTGACAAGTTTTGCAACCTTTTAACTAAATGTCTTTACTATTAACATGAAACGTAAGGCTTTAAACTCAGCTGACACCATTTCCACAAATTTTAGCCAGATGTTGTGGCTTCATCACGGTTGCAAGGTTGTTTGATTCAACCCCTTCACAGCAGAGGAAAGAGACCAAGTCTGATTTCTCTGGTGAACAGCAAGTTCTGACAAGTACCGAGGATGCAATGTACTGCTGTTCACAAGGAAGATGATCAGCATTCTGATTTCTACACAAATACGCTGGTGTTTATTTGGAGTTTTCAAGGTGTTACCCAGTTATAACAGCTGCTTCTGGGATGTTAGTGTCTCCCTTTTCATGCTGCTGTTTGCACTAAGCAAACCCACATGAGAATATTTAAACTATGAAGACTTGTTTTACGTAAATGGTAAATGAACGGTGAAGTGTAGCAAGGTTGATTTATCTCAGCAATTTGACAGCTGTACTGCCAGCACTTTTGCCAATTAGTTGACCAAGAACATTTTTATACTTTGTTTTTGTCCTTTCCACTCTGAATTTCCCACCAGGAGCCTGTGAATGAGGGCTGTAAATGGAATGGGAACTGAACAAATCTGACTTTGACTGTAGAGGAGCCAGTCAGATTTGGGACTTTATTTTATCAGGGGTTTAATGAACAGATAAACAACACCTGCAACAAAGAGCTCCCAGTCTCTAAAACATGAGGGCATTTCACTTGGTGTACCCCTAACAGAAGGATTTATACCTAGCATAACAACAGGATTCCTTATCCATCACAGTAGATCCTGGACCATCACTACTGGTGCTATAAATGTTAGCAATAACCTTAAAAAAAAGTTGAAATCCTCCAATAATGTATTAAAATAAGATTGTTCTTTGAAAGATACCTGAGCAGAAATATCATTTGAAGTTAACAGGTTTGTTTTCATGTCTCTTCAGTTCAAAAGTGAATAGTGTAGAATAGTTGTGGTTTTTTTTTGCGAGGGGGGGGGAATCTATTTAGAGGGCTAGACCTATTTAGGCAGGACTGGAAAGAAATCCAGCTTGGCTTTTTGGGAGTCATACTTCGCTGTCACTACCAGTGATTCTAGGAGCTGACTGAGGTAATTGTGTTGGTGACAATTTGGGAGCTGCACAGAATACTTTTGATTATTGTACATGGTCCCAGAGGCTACATCCAGAGGGACTTGAGTACGTCTCCTTCTTCTTGGGTCAGAAACCTGTCCTGCCACATCCCATCTCCACCTTAGAGAGAGTCCCAGGGTAAACATTAGTCAGAAAAAGAAAACGTGAACTCCTGGACCAGAAGGGAGTGGTAGCATATCCCAGACAGGAACCAAAACCAGACATTCAGGAAACTAAGATGGAGAGGTGAGAGGTGAACTTCGGAGCACTCCCACCTCATACTCTAGATGCAATATAAGGTTAAAACAATTAATAAAATCCAACTAGATTTTTTTTCCATGAGTAGCATCAGTAGAGGACAAGATTAAGGTCATTCAGAGACCATAAACGTGGAGGCTTTCCTCTCAGAAGAGCTAAAAGCTTTTAAAGTTTGAATGCAACTTACGAGTTCAAAAATCAATTTAAACTTTCAGGACAGTCGGAGAGAAAGACCTCGTAGTAGCACTCCAACCAAAAATAAGGGCTTCCTGCCTAGCATTTCACAGGACTGTCCCTAACCTAAACACACTAGACAGACATCAATGCCAACAGCGCAAGAGAGACAACAGTAGCAAAAGCTTACACACTGCCGTCTGTTGCTGGAAGTTGTAAGGACAGCATAACAGAGAGTTTGCAGTTCTGAGCACAGAGAGTAGCTCTGCTAAATAGGATGGTTTGTTTTTATTTGTTCATTCATCTTCCCACCACTATACTTTCCATTCTTCACCATTACTCTTGTATAGCATCCACTTTTACTCTCGCCAGCTACCCGCACAGCAGGAGGCAGTTTTTCAGTCAGCAAACCCGAGCACCCCAGTTGCTGTCCAGTAGCTAAGTCAGCATTGTGAGTAGGGACGAGCCAGGCATGGTTCACTTCAAAATACAATGCTAACTGCTAAATAAATCTAAGTCTCTAAAGCTCTGTTTTAATCATCGAAAAGAAAATGACCTTACCATTCGCATAGCAAGACCATTTGTCAATATCCAAGGTATAGCCGGGCAAACAGGAGCAGATATAGGACCCTGGCACATTGATACAGGTTTGGCCACAGGTTCCCAAACCACCTTCAAGGCATTCATCAATATCTGAAATGTGTTTTTGGACAGATCAGGACAACTCAGTCAGCAAAAGCAGTACAGAGCAAACAGAAAGAATACCCTTGACATAGAAAGCTAGTTACAAAATCTAATTTCCCATCATTAAAAAAGGAAAGGTAGATGTCTGTATTGCTTTATGCATTGGCTTCAGGATCATTTGTTTTGCTTGTTGTCACATGCACACATTTTATTTTTTATTTTTAGAGGACTGCCCAAGAAAATTACCATCTCCCTAGTGTTTGGGCACTCTACACAAATGGTCTCTGCCCAAACACAGGGAACAGACTTGACTCTACTCAGTTTCTGTGATTTGCATTATCATTTGCTATGCAAATGCTGCCTGCAGCTGCTTCCTTCGATTGTTATCCCTCTTTACACAATAACATTTTTGTAAATAAATCACCAAACTTTGCAAAACAGCAAAGCAGCAAGCAGACTGCCATGACACCAAGCTCCACGTTGAGACAATTTTTGAGTTCTTTTGTTTGAGTCTCAAAAACACATACAAAACATTAAAAACAAACAAACAAAAAACTATATTCTGAGACCAGCAAGCCCAAATCAAGACAACAAACAAATTAATTAGAAACTTGACTTTTAACTGATAGATTAGGCTAAAGCCTTTAGGAATTAGAAGATATTTGATATATTTATGGTGTTTTATTAGGGTTTGAGGCAGTAAATATGAAAATGAAGGACTTCATTTTTCAAAAAATGCCACAACTGAGGAGCACGTTTTACACTAAGGGGGAAAGTAATTGACCCCTTTGGCAGTACTTGGCACCACAGATGATTGTCCCAGGAAGTTCAAAGAAACTTCACTTCCTACTGAAATCAAATGCATCTGATAGCAACTTCCCGAGGTTCTTGGCATCAGGAGAACCATTCCTTTGTGTATTTCTTGGACAACCACAGTGAAGGATGCTCTGAGGAGCAACATCTCACCTGCCCAAGACCTAGTTGATGTCAGTGGCTTTACTTCTGGATTTTGTCATTACCATAAATCTGAATTTGCACATACAGTAAAAAAAGGAACCAAAATTAATTCTTTTCAAGAAACACATTTGATTAAGTCACTAGAGGACACCAATTAATAAGGGGAACTACATATATGTATTGACTTATACCAAGCATAGCTTAGAAACATTTTTGTCTTTATTCCTGATGAAGACAAGGGGCAATGGGTGCAAGCTGGAACATAGAAGGTTCCACTTAAATATGAGAAGAAACTTTTTCATGGTGAGGGTGACGGAGCACTGGAACAGGCTGCCCAGAGAGAGTATGGAGTCTCCTTCTCTGGAGACATTCAAAACCCGCCTGGATGCGTTCCTGTGTGACCTGATCTAGGTGTTCCTGCTCTGGCAGGGGGATTGGACTAGATGATCTTTCAAGGTCCCTTCCAATCCCTAACATTCTGTGATTCTGTGAAGACCTCAGAGTAACAAAGGAAGATCTTCTCCCTGGATAAACCATCTTCGATGATCATTTGAATCAAGTGCAAACTACCACAGTGCTTCAGGAGGTCTGTGTGGGTTTGGTGAGGATTCCCTTAGTGGAAAGAAGGTCAGAAGTGGCACCTCATGATAACTACAGGGAACTATAACTTAATGAGCTCACACCTGCACTTTGAAAGGAACTTCTTCTCTTAGTAATCTACAGAGAACTAAGCAAACAGACCTCCGATAGCCTCTGGGTCTGGGAACCTGTTTCCCTTTACTGCTTTTGAAAATTACAGCAGAAACATTTAGAGGTTTCTTCTGTGTCAGATATCAAAGTTGTTAAAAAAGAATGTGGATGCTTTACAGCCATTTAATGTATCTGTACAGATTATGGAATGCTTCCATAGTGTTTTCAGAGTTTTTCCACAATGTATGTTCCATACAGCAGATAACAATAGTAATTTAACAATAAATAAATAATAGCACATAGCAATTTGACAATGTATAAACTGTAATCAGAGCACATGCAACTGACTTTTGTTGAACAGAGTATGAAGGTAAAGCAGAAGCATTCACAGCAATTTAATTCCCTAAAGCACTAATTCTAAACCACAATCTTCTTCACAGAATCAGCTTTCAGAAGCATATTTTCCCACACATGAGGGCCGCACATGCCGTTCTCCACAGTATTAAAGGAGTAACTCCTCCAAATCCCTTCCAGAAGGGTTTGAATGGCTTACAAGTTTGCCAGTGGGCTACAGAAACCCAGAGCTCTAGGCTTCCTATTTAAAATCAGCCACTCCTGGCTAACATTGCCCGGATGTCATTGAAACTAAAGAGCTCTTTTATAGCCTATACAGGAGGGCTTTGGTGACCTCAGTGCATTGTCACAGCTGCTGCCAGTGTTAACAGAGATGTGAGGGAGTCTATGGGCATGAACATGTTAGTATCTCACCCCGCTGCACTGGTTTTTGAATGGAGTAACTGGTTGACTAAGCTGGATGGTTAATCTGATCTAGTCACCAGTATAAAAACAGGTGCAAGACTCGGTTGATAAAGGCTATAATGTAATTGAAGTCAGCCAATATACTTTTATGACAATAGTGGCCTGTTAAATAAACCTGATGTTACTCCTTTGAGGAAATCACAGTTATGGGTGCTAAAGGCAACTGTGTAAATGGAAGATTGTTGAAGACAGAAATCATTTCACCAAGCAATGTGAAACACTGATGAAAGAACTATTATTCAGTCACAATAAAGAGCACATTAGACAAGAATAGGAAAGATAGGCCTGACCTGCAGATTGTATCTGCAAGACTGCTTACTCTAAAGAGGATTTTGGTTCATCCTACACAAACATCCAACTGCTTAGCATGTTACTGGGCAAGAAAAGTCAAATCAAAACACGTATACACACAGGAGAAATGAATGACAGTGGGGAAATAATTTTACTTCTGTATATGGCAGTGGTCAGACTATATTGGAATGCTCTTTGCATTTCTCAGATATAGGTTGTTAAAGGATCTTGAAAAATTAGAAAGTGTATACAATAAGGATAAAAAGGGTGATTTGAGGGTAAGAAAAATAGCTTTTCAGTGAGACACAAAGATCTCTGTCTGTTTAGCTTATCAGAAAGAAACTTAGGAGAGGGCTCGATCACAGTATACAAATGTCTTCACAATGAAAAAGCACCTTTTGTGAAAGCAACTTTTCTAAAGGACGCTTTAATCTTCTGCAGGAAAGATTCAACAAGGACTGATGGCTGAGCACTGAAGCCAGGGAAATCAAATTCAGAAATTCAATTCACATTTAACACAAAGTGTGATTCACTAAGGGAACTAGCTACCAAGAAAAACTGTGAAGCTGTGAAAACCATTAGTGGATGTTCTCAAGGCAAGACCAGAATGGGAAGACATGCTTTAACCAAGCACAAGTTACTGAGCTATGTACCAAAGTAACTGGACAATGACCTGTGATTTACAGGGTGGTCTTTTCTAGCATTAAGCTATATGAATCTACAAAACTGACTGTCCAAGAAAGATCACACTGATTGTTCAGGCTACAAGAATTTATGCTGCTTCTCCAGTAATTGTACTCAAAGAGAGGATTTTAGGGTTGTCAGTCTGTCTGTTTTCACCCCTGACAAAGTTCATATAATAAAGAAAATCCCACACATACCGAAAAGTGAACAATCACCCCAGCTGAAGAGAGGCTACCGCTGAAGAACAATTGCCCAATAAAAGAGGAGGGCTGCAGCAAAAGACCACTCAGCCTTTGCATGGTGCCCCTTCCAGCGGTAGATGGGAAGTGCTGAGATGCACAGAGCTGCTGTTAAACACACCACAGCACGGTGAACACTCAACTTTTAGGGCTCTTAACAGTGGAAGAGCGTCCTGTGCTTAACATGCTCCCTCCTTTTTGTGAAGTCAAAAAAAAAAAAAAAGCCTTAGGAGAACTTGACCAGAAAACCATCCATCAGGTGAAACTAGCGGTGCCTCCACCTGCTTGCACACTTTGTGCCAAAGCCAAGCGCGCGGTCGCATCCTGCTGTAGCTGCTCGATGTCTCCTGGCAACCACTTCCCCCAGTGGGAACTTCACCCTGTGAAAGAAATCGGCTTAGGGAACACAAAAGCTGTCTGCAGCGCCCTGACAGCCAGTCCTGAAAGGAAGAATGAGGTTCTGCTCAGTTCTCAAAGGCTTCTTTATGCAGAAAATGCCTTGAGAATCAGCAAAAACGATGAATCATGTCATCATGATGTTGGCAGCCCTCAATGACTTTGCATACAAATATGCCACTTTGTTGAGAGTCCTGAGAAATGCTCTGATTGCAGAAGGTGAAGCATTAGTATGCCTGGCAGGGACACAGAGAAACCACAGTGAGCCAGAGGCCGCCTTTCATTATGGCCCCCAAATACACAGATTATATGCATAAAATATACATGCAGATACACTCAGTCAAATAACCTCGCTCAAATTTGGTTCCTTTGGAGTTGGACTGGGGATTAATTCAATCCGCTCTATCTAGCCACCACCATAATCTTTTCAACAAGGTTGAACACGAAATTTCAGCGGGGTTACAAAGAAAGCAGCCCATCCCCTTGATCTATTTTGTTAAAGACGTACAGCTCAAAGAACAGAAGATACCCAGAAATGGAAAAAGATGCTCCAGCTACCAACAGGTCACAATAAGATAGAAGCAGCATAGCTCAGTATCTCTGCTCCCAAATTTTTAAATGAGAGTTAAAGTACAACCCAATCACTCACAGTTTTTGAGAGGGTAAGGGCTATGGAGTGCTGCTTTACCACAGTAAGAAATATAATGTGAATACAATAAGGTGGTTATCAGCTCCTGGACTCTTCCGGTTCAGGGCCACAGAGGTGATCATATCACAGATATGAGAGCAAGAGCAATCATATGATTTAATCAAGCATAAAGCAGAATCAAATTTAGAATTGAATTCAAATTCAGAAACCATTTGTAGACATCTTGAAGAAAAATGGCAAAAAGATCCCAAGGGATTATGATATCTTTAGTTTTCTACCTTTCTGGATTCAGATCTCAACAGTTTGGCCACTAGAATGGAAAAAAAAATTTTTTTTTTGTTTTGCTTTAGAAATAAATGCTATGCATAAATCAGTAATTACTAAAATCATATCCAAGGCGCTGAAAAAATTTGTAGCTCTAGCAGACCTTTACTTCCCAGATCAAATAGTTCAACTTTCAACATAGCATTATTGGCTTGCCTTTCAAAGATGAATTTCATGATGCTGTTATCTGTCCTTCTTTGAAAGGCATCAGCAAATGTCATTCAGCTCCCTTTAAGCTCCAGGTTTCAAATTAGATACTAGAAAGTAGTTGTGTTTTGCTTAAAACAGAGCACAAGATTAACATCTGCTATTTTCCACTGAAAAAAGCATTGATGAGTCTTCTAGTATTAGTCACTGTCCCTGGTGTCTGCTTCTCAGCCCTTGTCACAATTAAACTTCATGTGTAGTATGATGCCATTTCTGTCATTTCTTGTGACATATTTCCCTCCTTCCTATTTTGATGCAAGTTTTTACAGCTTAGGATAGTATTTGTCCACATTCAGCTGGATCCAATTTCCAGAGAATTCAGTGGGAATCTTCTCATGAATTGGCCTTTGGGCTCAGATCCACGTTGAAGAATTCCCTTCTATTATTTGGTAACAATATTTTCAACTCTCTTTTCCCCAAGGCAATATAAAATGAAGTGAGCTAGCTGGAAAACAACCATTGAAAATAAGCAAGCAAACATGCCTCGACTGCAGCTCTTCTGAAAAATAGGGATACAGTGGGGTTTGAACAGGATTAGCCCTAAAGCTATGTCATGACAGGGGTAGACAACACAGTTACCCATTCCACTGGCTCTTACTGCTCCTTGTGCAATGCTTGCAGAGAAAGGATAGCTGTGAATTAGCAAGGTTTTGGCATTTCATATTCCCCAGAATACAACATAAGAAGTCTTAACAGTGTGTCTTCAGAAGGCTGTATGGAGCAAACTGAAACCAGGATTTAGCTAACTAAGGTGAATTTAAAGATGTAATACAAAGAGGAATAATGTAATATTCCATATAACCGGTGTTCTATGACAGGAGAGCGGTGAACAGCAAGAAAGAAAGGAGGAAAGCTTGAGACACAGAAAGAAGCGTCTGACTAAAAGAGTAGACCTAGATAGCTGCAGTTGTCACCTTCAATTGCAGGCTTTAGCTCTGTAGGAACGTGCAGCATGCTAGCCCTGATGAAGTGACAAGGGCTGATCAGTTAATGTCAGAAGTTAGCAGAGACCTGCAGAATTTAAGAATCTATGGTTAGGTACAACTTTAATAATATGGGTTGTGTTTTGCCTCACTTAAAACTTTTTTTTTTTTTTTTACAATATTGTTTTCTTTCTTTCTTTTTTTTTTTTTTTAAAAAACTACCTTTCTTCATCTTTAAAGCTTACAAAATGAGTACTCAAAGTCAGCCCTGAAGCCAAGGTATAGTATTTTTGTACATTATCTTGCAGTATTCAGAACATAATATATTTACCTTGGGCAGCCCAAGACTAACAGGCAAGTGTCTTGTCTATAATTGGTAATGTGAGGGGCTGCTCTATGTGCATCTTCAGATAAACAATGCCATGTGGGAAATTTTTTTGGCTTCAAGTGGGGAAAGTATCTGTATACCATGAGAGTATAAAAAATAACTTTGTTAAAGCAGTACTTCAGGAAGGGACCATGAACTGATTCCAGCAGGCATAAGACCCAACCCCTGGTGTACTGTGTACGCTTAGATGATCAAATATGTTAGAAATCAAAGCTCTCCCAAGACCAACTATGTACACATCTTTACCTTGTAGGAAGAACAACTGTGTGGCCAAGACTATTTTTCCTTCAGTAGTAGTTCCTGTTTTCACTAGAGTCTAAGGAAGATGAGTTATTCAATGGTAACTGAGTCGCCAGTCTTTACATCAGCTTAAAATAAATGATTAAGTCAAGATGACAATGTCAAGAATTGCACAAATGCTTCCAACAGTATTGTAAATTTCTGATACATAGATATGCTCATGCACCAGACTAGTCTTATTTTGACCTCATGATCTGTTCTCCCATACTTTGTCTCTTATAAACTGTGCTGTTCTGGGATACGTGCCCCTCTCCGCCCCTCAAGGCCTTTCCTCTCTTGGCATACCAAGTCAGGATTCAAATAATCTCTCTTAAAATAACTGTATTAAATTATGTGAAACATTTAGGGTTAGATTTCAGTATCCTTCCACAGGATGAGAAGGCCTTTGATCTTCGAATATCCCTAGAAATAAAAGGAACTAATTAAGAAGCGAGATATTTAACAATGTAAGAAGAGCAAAGCCTAGACCTTCGTCTGTAGTGGTAGTACGGAAAAACAAATCTAGAAAAGTTAGAAAAACACTTCACGGTAAGCGTTGCTTGTAAAAGCTCTCTAACAGAGAGCAGACACCTTCTCAGTTCAGGGTAGTCCTTGTGGCTGGCAGGATGCCACCACGGTCACAGACGATACAGAACATTTTACAATTGGTATATTTATTACAGCTCACCAAGAACGGTCGCCAAGCCACAGTTCAGCTTGCTGTCATTGTTCACACTTCAGTGGTATGAGTCATGTCTCCCACTCACCACTTCTATCCCCACTATTACCTTCAAAGTCTGCCCCCAGCTTCCTACCACTTGTTTCCACTGCACCCTCTGTCTCGTATAATTAATGAACTAGAGTATCATACATCCGGTCTTCTGGTCAGAACAGAACTTGCGTATCCAGCACACAGAAGAAAGGACAAGGGAAATCCATGCCATCAAAGTATCCTTCAGTCTGATATTTTACATCAAAACTTTGCCTTTGCTTAATCCCCTGTAATTCAGTGGTGTCTAATTAAAAAGATACCCTAGCATAGCTCATTTTTCATTTATTATATGTTACACAGAATTGCTCATGGTAATGTCAGCTGTTATGCAGAAGACTACCTCTATTACTATTTCTTGCACAGTTTGCTGAGCTACTGGCCATTCTGTTTTGGTGCTTTACCTAGGGTCCCCCCAAGACTAGTAGAGCAACTGAATATCTAATTTTCAACAGAGTAGACACAATGTTGTCTCCATTAATGGAAGAGCAATGCCCATTAATGTGCAAAATAAGTCAACTGAAATAAAAAAAAATAAAATAAAAATCTTGTAAGCTTTTGAACTTCAATATTTAGAGTACTTTTTGACCCACAAAAAAATAGCCAAGCAATCTACTTCATTTCAGGACGATTGTCCTGTTATACATGAGGTATTAACTGAGCAACCCAATAATGTAGAAGTCATAACTAATGTACATCCTAACTAGCTCATGGAAGCTAGGTTCATATTAGCAAAGAGCTTGGACCTACAGGCGGGGCTCTGTGAAGTGCTACAGTTGTTGAGGATCTGACATACACACTGCACGTATTTCAGTGTGGGGCTATGGGGAACCAGGTCTAGTCTGGTCCTGTGGACCAAATGGCCACCAACAGCCACAGATGTTCTCCTAGGGTATGCCTTCTGGTTTAGGCTGGCCTAAAGGGAATCCAGTCCGAGACAGCTCCACAAAGTTAACACAAGCATGGTGAGAGGCAACAGTATAGAGTTTCATTTCAGAAGCATGCTCCTCTTTTGAATTCAAGCATCAGCACAGAAGTACCCTAGGTGTGTCTGGCTCTCTGACAAACCTTTGGTCAGGTGTATCATTCGTACACAAAAAATGCCTAGCTCCTCCTCTCTCAATGCGAGGGCATTTAACACACATACTTCTATTTTCTGCTTACAAGCTGGTATTTCTTGGCAGAGCGCACAGAGGAGGCACCTGTTATTAAATCACTGGAACCATGTCAAGAACTGAGTCAGAGCTTCTGAAGCCCAAGCAACTAAGGCAAAAGCATTAACTCCAAGCATTAGGTCTGTTTGCTAGGCTTCCAGGGCAGTTCCTCATCTCCTTACCACAAAGCCCACAACCTCACTGGCTCTGGCTTTCTAAAAAAATAAAAAATAAAAAACTGGCCTTCAAGGTGGCAGGGTGGAAAGAAGGGTTCTGCCATGCTTTGTCTTACACTTTGTAAACAAGAATCTGCATTTCACGTGTTCCAAGTCACTGGAGGATCATTATACTAATGTTAATGTCATACATCTCACTCAAACTTTAGCACTACAGTATCAAACACATCTGCATTTCGTGTATTGTATGAGACATTCATTATATATTAGCACACATCTACACATAACAATATGAACACAGAAAGAGTAGTTTTTAAAGTTGTCTAGCCCACACCTAGATATATACCAATACACACAAAATCATTAGAAGTACTCTTTCTGTAGGCATATACAAATACAAAAATACACCCATGCATAAATTATACATATATAGAAGCACAAATATGCGCATGGAAGTGTCAAAAATAAAGAGACACTAAAGCTATGGAAAGGATTTCTGGTGACTAGCGAACAGTTCAGATCTCTTAATGACCAAATAAATCTTTATCCTGCTTTCTGATAGTTAAACCGACAGACAAGTGACTGATTTATGAATAACAAACTAAACAAAATGGGTTCTGTTCATTACAAGAAGCAAGAGATATTGAGAAATTGCCTTATCAATTCTGCCGGTACAACACACAACCAATCTGTAAAAAAAAAAATCATTAAAAATTTTAAAGTTCAATTAAGATGATACAAATGCTGTTTTCTTAATTTGTGAATGATTGGCTACTTACCTATACAGGCAGAGTTTTCAGTCTTTAATCTGTATCCATTAGGACAGTTCCAGTGCTGCAGAGCTGAGAGGCTGACAAAACCAATTTTAAAAACCACTGGCAAAAAAGCAACAAGGAAGAGAAACATAATCTTGAGTTTTTTAAGCTGTCACTAGAGAAGAACTAGCTTGTATGCAGTCATATCCAGGACAAAATGAACATGTGTAATCCCAAAAGGTTTCTGCAATCTCCCGCTTTACACTCAGACATCTTATCACAATACCAAGTTTTATCTTTGCCTTGCTTTTCTTGTCACTTTAGTCCTTACTGTGTCTGACTACAACCTTGAAGAAATTCCTGGGAGATTTCTTCCCCACACACGTCGTTCTCTCTCTCTCTCTAGTTTCTTTCTTTCTTTTTTTTTTTTTTTTTTTCTTTTTTTGGAAGCCAAGTATGAAATGCCTGACACTCTTGCCACAAATTTAACACAGCTTAAAAGCAATGCTTGCAAGGATCACTGTGAATTTCCTCCCAGCAAGCAAAGCTGCTGTTTAAATCTTAAAAGCAAAGAATTTGGAAAACTTCACCGCTGCCCTCAGTGGAATACAGGGAGTGAGATCTCCAGGTACCGTCCTCCGAAATGCAGTTGCTTTTTACATACAAGCTTGAACAGACTCCTCTTTCCTTTTTAAAGCTCTGCTTGCCCCACCTCTTCTCTTTTTAGTACCACTTGAGTGAACCCTGTGTTTGCAAATAGTAATGTGGTCAGTTCCTTACTACAGGGAACTGAGCCAGAATGCAGATACCCAGCCACCCATAATAAATACAGTCTATTTAGAAAAGCAGCCCCTCATGCTTGAGAAGTACCTACAGCGTGACAGCTAAGTTTTATTTCTCATGGACTGTAGCCTGATTTATACCTTGCCTGTTCAATCATGATTAGTTGCATTAATTTTAATATCGTCTTGTATTTTACCGCCAGAAACAAATTTTGACATCAAAACTTTCCATGAAAAAAAGGAAAGGAAAAAATCCTTCGAGTTTCTCCAATAACGGGAGATACAAATTGGCTTAAGGTCAGATTTGGATCCAGGGTATGTGTTTGTAATTCAGACTTTAAAGAAGTTGCAGCCATCTCTCTCAGTTCTGAATTTGGCTCTTCCACAGTTCCAGGAAAATACCTGCCGTCAGAGACCAAGGCAACATGTCCTGAGCCTGCATCTCTCACACACGTCCCAGTCATTTATATGCACACATCAGTGTTGTAGAAGGCTACTGTTGTGGTGCAGTGCACTTTTAAACCTGTTTTGCTGAGGTATATGCAACAGAGAAATTCCAGGTGCATTGGTCTCCCAGATCAGCAAAGCTCTAGAGCACAGATGCAAGTAATGTGCTGAATTTTGAATATGCTGAGATTTAAGCAGGTGTTTAAGTGGTTGACTGCACTGGGCTTTGTTGCACTGACTACTGTGAGGCATTTTGGTTCTGTCACTTTTTTTTATTATTATTTATTTCCGCAGTATTGTGCTAGAATAAATGCTAACACAACAGCTGGGAACAGCAGCATCAGACAGTAACCTGCAGCTGTGCAAACTCCCTCCCTAGGAATTCCCCCCCCCCCCC
>VXAA01000484.1:301197-346607 GCA_013399115.1 Anseranas semipalmata
CCCCCCGTATGGGTCTGAATCGATAAGAGTCCAGATTTGCACTGACAGAAAATAAGAAGCATGAAACCTGATTATAAACTAGGCCGCTCTCTACTAAAAGCAACTGTTTCTTGATGTTTGGGGTCTGTGTACAGCCACATTCTGCTAGCTCAGTCTTCTCTGCTACAGCTAATGCAACTAATTAAATCCGGACTGACAAATGGAAGCCACGCTTTCATATGCTCTGCTCAGAACCGAGTCTCTATTCTGCATGCTATAAAATCCAATAATAGTAATGTAAATTATGCAGGGCCAGACTCATGCCAAACAGTATTTGCTTCTCCAAATAGTCCCCTGGAATACAAAAGGGCACCCAATGTGAAAGTGCAGCAATGCTATCCCGTCTAGGATTACAGGATCCTGCCCAGGAACCATGGTACACGCTGCTCGAGTCTGTTTTACTAATTCTGCCACCACTGGTTCCTCCCGACACGATTTTCTTCAGTGTTCAAGCTGGGAGCACGCAACCTGAACAGCTCAGAAGGAATGTGTCACTCCTTTGCGAGTAACCACCAGCAGAGTGTTTGCTAGGCCGTGAGGGTGGCAGTCCCAGCACAGCTCCGACCTCTTCCAGGCAAACTCACCGGAATAGACAAAATCAGTAAGATCCCCCTTTTGTATTAAAACCCAGAAGCAATTTCTGTGATACTCCAGAGGCTCCCACATTCTTTAAGTCTCTCCTTTACACACATTCTCTTTTCTGAACGTCTCCCAGAGCCTTCCCGCCCCCCACCATCCATTTCCTCTTTGCGCCTTTACTCAAAAGACCACCAAAAGCATATCCCAGAACTACTCTTTTTTCTCTAAAGTAACAGTGAGAGAACTGAGTTCTCAACAAAGTATGAAATCCATCCAGCTGCACCACAGCTAAACTTTTCAAACATACCATTTTTCACCAAGTGTTTTAGCATGCCGCACGCAATGATTCCTTCGCACCTGAAGTCATTCAGCAATGAAGAAGCCATTTCAAATATGTTATCACAAAGCAAACTGTTGTGCCCACCTACGGGTATTAAGTACAGCAACTTATTTCAGCCTAGCATCCATACAATAAATTAGACTAAAATAGCATGGTAGTCTCACTGGTGGCACTCGCCACACAATCAGCCCAAATGATCTTAAAATCATCTGTCCCAGTACGCCAAATGCAAAGTACTGAATTAGTTTAATTTGGCTTGCTGACTCAGTGACTGATGAACTAACAGAAAACAAATGCTCTTTTCTTCCTTCCTTTTGGACTTCCCACTATTTCATACAGCTTCGGGGGGCTTGCTTTGCCAAAGCTGGTGAAGACCAGCTAGCGATCCTACTGGAGAGGGTCTTGTCCCCTACCTTGGCAAAAAGCTGCGGTTATCGAGTTCAAGGACAGTATGTTCTGGCTGCTTCAAAGCTGTGAAGGAAACAGAGCCCTCCCTCAGTTTCCCAGGGCTTTCAGTATCTATATTGTATTAATTAACACATTGTTTAAATCATATATTGGCTTTTATTCTTGCTTACTACACACTACGCTAGCTTGTCAGCACTTCAACTTCTTTTCCTGTCAGCCTCTGGAAGTTTGATCCTAGCCTCAGGCATACTCTAATCTGGTTAAAATTACGTTTTATAGTCATCGCAATCCCAATTACAATACAGCCGATACAGGTTAACGATTATATGCGAGAGATCACTGAAACAGCATAGGAAATGTGTAGGGGCTATTTCTAGTACCAAGAGGGCAGAGCAGTGAGGGACACCCAGATTCCCACACAACAGCACCCAGCTCCGTCCCAATGGCCCAGGGAATCTGCCAGCCCTGGGTCACAGTGCCCATGGACATGTAACTTGCCACCAGGGCAGGAGCTGATGGACACAGGCAACTTTTTAACGACGCTGGGGATTTCTGATAGCCTTCAGGAAAGAAAAACAGCAACAACACACACACACACACACACACACACACACACACACAAAAATCCCACATTTTCCTAAGCCATGCTTTGCACTTACCTAAGCCTGATTTCAGCGTCAGTTTGAGGATTGCCCGCTCTGACCACCATACTTTCTCTGACATGATAGTGCTTGATCCAGTTCTGCTAATGCCATTTCAGCAGGTTGAGCCTACACAGCGGATAATTCTGACAAAAGGGACATTATGCAATATTAAATTGCCTGTCAGGCAGAGCAGGGGGGAGGCTCAGTGGGAGAGAGCAGCATATTCTAGTGATCTCTAAAAGCAAGGAATGCCTGAAATCTCCTCCCGAGGTATGACAGTCATTCTTTTTTTGGCCTCAGGCATGTCACTCATTGTTCTCTTCAACAATTTGGAGATGATATTTGGCTGGCAGAATGTTTTAATTTAATTTATTAGCAAAATTAATTGAAGAGCAGGGCTTTAACCATGAAAGCGTTATAAAAACCAAGTGCTATTGTAGGTAATCTCTTTCCAGTTGTCTCAATTTATTTCACAGCAGCAATTACAACAAATACCCACTGGTTTTTTTTTTTTTTTTAGCAGTTTGAATCCCATGTCTTTTCTGCTACGGTTACAATTTTTCCAACTACTATCTGATCTTAAGGAAAAGAAAAAGACAAAAAAACCTTACTGAAACTTTACTGTTAACTATAACTAATACTATCTTTTTAAAGCCGTTTTACGTTTAACATTTTGACAGGCACCTTTCACCAGTTGCTGCGCTGTGAATACTTATTTCACCAGACCACACTGGCATCCACAGAAGGATCCAGAAAGAAAGTTAAATATGCTCTCTCTTGCATTCAGACAGCCAGAACAACAGCGAAACATTCTGGGGAAGCCACATAGCACATTACTGACTTATGACATTTATCAATGTTAGATGACTACATTAGGCCTCTATGTTAGCAGACATAAAGGAGTGGTTAAAATAGCATGTTGAAAGAGTCATTTGGCTCTCTGAAGTGGAGATAAAACTGAAGATAAAGCAAGTCATTAGTCACCATGAATAAGGTCTATGCACCTTGTTATGTGAGAACATTTAAGAAAAGATCTTAGTAACAGGTATGGCATTACTTCACTATCAAGGTCAAAATATGTATCCTCCCCATATTTTTTGCTTCACAGCTACTTTCCATCCCAGAGATAGTTCATCCAGAGCAAAATGATTTTTCATGCATGCATTAGAGCAGGCACTCTAGCAGATCTCTCAAAACAAAGGCACTCACTGAAATCTGGCACAGATTTTCAGAGCTGCTGAGCACTTAAGGTTTCCAATGATACCAGTAAGTGATCAGGATTTTAAATATCAGGCTGTAGGTTCTTATTCTGAAGCCCATCTATCAGAAATATTGCTACCTTTACCTCCTCTTTTTATCCCATGAGTTCTTGGCTGGGAAGATGAATAATTAAAATGACTTTTTCAGTCAACTTTTGTATCCACTTTATAGACTTTTTCAGCCGGTTCATTCTTCTTGTGATCATGCTGTTTTTTTAGAAAATAAACACCAGGAAGTATTTTATGCATTTGTTTTATAGCTGCCTTGCTGGCTAGGTGGAATAAAATCGCTGCAATTTACCAGTCTAATCTGGTAACCAGACTTTCTTTGTTAGATTAACCCCACCTCACCTGGTGCTTCTGTCACACCCATTTGGCATGCCTGCATAAACATACAACTGCATAAGCTTGCACCTGTGTATCACTGATGCAAAGGCAGGATCCAACAAGATGGATAATAAACAGAAGTAAAAACAGGCGTTGCTGTAGCCAGCTTTCCACAGCAAAAGCACCTGAGGTGAACTCAAGAGACTGGAATTACCAGAGATGCAGTCAGTGCCTGGCGCTGAGCTGCTGTGAGCAGACTGCAGGATGCTCCCCGTTGCTGCCAGACTTGAAAGCTCTTTGCCTAAAGCATAGCTGGCCTGAAGGAGGGGACTTGCTGAGCACACTGTAAGCCACGTTCTCTTTGCAGAAATTTAACATTTTCCTGTACTTGGCCATGCAGGTGGTGCCAGAGGGGATAGTCATTGAATTGGTGGGTGACCAAGAGCAGGCGTAATCAAATACATTGCTAACTGCTGGGAATGCTTATTTCCCTGCTGTTCACAGAACATCTCAGGAGATCTCCAGAAGCAAATATGTCCTAATTAATAAATATTTGAGCAGCAGAATCTCCCAAAGAATTTGCCCAGAGCCTGCTGAAAGTTATCTTGCATTTACTGTGTGGAATAATTTAAAAGGCACACTGCAGACCTAAAGCAAAAAGAACACCTGTATGTCAGACCCTACCCGCAGTGGCCACAAGAGCCCCGCGTGTGGATTTCTTACACCATGTCAGGAAGAAGTTGGTAGAGAAAGAGGCAAGTGATCTGCAAGGGGCAGCGCAGTGGAGGAGGCAGCCTGACCCGACACCACCTCAGAGCGAGCCTCGCAGCTGCAGGGAGCGCAACGCCAGATCCTATCGCTGACCCAAATGCCACCGAGAGACTGATATCCCAGAACTTGGCATCCAAATCCTGCAGCTACCAAACACACCCTGCTTGAGGCCACAGCTGTCAATTCTCCACCTAGACAGAGACACGGAGAGAAGAGCAGTGGGGAAAAAAGGCAGGGGCACGAAGCACAAGCAATAGCCCACATTATATTTAACTTTAGATAGGGGTTCTGCATACCCCAAAGCTTCAGGCAGATCCTGTATTGCTGGTGGGAGTGTGAATACAGAGGCTCCGGCTCAAATTCGGGTAACAAGTGATTTCAGAAAAGGGGGAAACAATTCTTAGCATCAGTTGCTTAGCCTCTGGTGTCCTGCAAAACACTACTGCTCTACAGAAATCCCCTGAGATTACCTGTGGGAGTCAGAGATGGTATTATTCCCACGGTGTTTTTGAAGAAAATGCCACAACCTAACAGAGGCTTGGTCTCAGTGACTGAGCACTGGGTTAAGCATTAAGGACCAGGGAAAATCATTTTGCAACAGACCAGCATACAAGCGATTGCAGAACCAGCAAACAGGACTGCAAGCAAAGTGCTCACTAACAATCACATACATTCTTACAAAATGTCTACTCAGCTGCATGGCAACGAGCAATGTCTGCCTAGCTGAAAAGTGAGCAAACAGACTGATGAAAGATACAGCCACCTCCTTTATAGTTGCCAGCACTCATTGGTTGGGGTAGCCTTTGACTTACCCTAGGCTGTCAGCTGACAAGCCAGGAAAAGCAGTGGTGAAATCAGGCACGGTTAGACTTTGCAAATTAAAATGTCTACGGATGCACAGACAAATTGAGTGTCTTGCAATACCCTGCATATACAGTTATAGCAGAGTCCTTCATTCCATCAACATCCCTGCCACAGGCTTCCTGAGTGCTCTTGGCTTACTGTGTATGATCTCTGCACTTCATTAGTCCCCTTTTTGTAGTAAAAAAGGACCTATACTTCCCTTTTGCTTGAAGGAGGGATACTTGTAATTTAATAGTGGTTATAAAGTACACCAAGATCCTTGGATGTATGGTATCATTCAAAATTGCGAAGTAATTGTTCATTTATTACTGCTAAGACCACACAAAGAGAACAAATTAGGCTATCAAACAGAAGGAAAAAGAAAATTAATTTGGGTTGGCATATTATTTGCATCAGAAATAAAAAAAAATTCATCTTCCCAAGTGGTGTTGTGAAGTACTGAAAACTTTTAAATGTCACTTATTTGTTACTCTTAGCATAAATAAAAGTCTATTTCTATACAGAAAAGCATAGAAAAAATACACCTCCTTCACAGGAGATATGTAAATGGTTATATTTCATTTCTGATGAAAATCATCACACTATTGTAGAAACTTCCATTTCTCAAAGTGCAAACTAGGTTTATTATAATCAAATTCCTGTTAGTGCTAAGAAATAGAATACACAGAAGCCCTCTGTGATTTTACTAGAGCTAGCACACCACATCAGTAGGAATAAGCCAGCTTGCATAAAGTAATGAGAGCATTTGTGAGACTCACTGCCTGATACACTACATAAAAAAAATGCTTCACTCTCTCAAATCATTTCACAAGTTACCAAACTAGAAACACAATTACAATGAACACAGTAGTTAATCCAAACTCACCATCTATAAGATCTACCCCAAGTTGTTACAGCATCCTTATTAAAAACTAGAGCACTTTAGGGCCATTCTGCATAATATCAAAATCCTATTGCAGTTAATGTCCACTGGGCATGAGGACAAAATTATAAGATGAAGTACCCACCCAAATCCTTCTCAGTAATGCCTGCGTGAGAGGGTTCGTTGTACCCCCTGGGCAGTGTTTTGAAAATTAGCCGTAGGTGCCAGAAACAAGACTCTAGTAAGGGGAGAGGGGCACGGGAATTCTATTCTGAGAGTTCGCATGTGTTTCCCAATGCTAAAGAAACCTCTCCATTTGTGCCTTTGCATTTGACTGCCTTATTTAGAACTGGGCTGATGGGCAAGGCAGAATGCATCGTAAGAAGAAGCCTAAATACCTAAAATACCTGGGCCAAACAGTAAAATGGTAATATCATCTAGGTAGACTTATAGAAGGACCTACCTTACAGATGTTGGCATAGAAGTCAGAGACACTGATTCCTGCATAAATTCTCAGTGCTCCTAGCTGCTCATTGCTGCAAAACATGCGGACCAAGGGTGGGGACTCTCCTCAAATGTTCTTGGATCACAGGCTCATCTTCACATTCCAGGATTAAATACCCAGAGTGACAGTCCTTTGCTTCCAGACATTAAGGATAAACTGATCTGATCTAACTGAAGTCGATATCAAACTCCCATGGACTGCATCAAAATCCCATTGGATTAGACATACCCCTTGGGAGAGACAGTTTCTTGTCAAAAGCATCTACACAGCTCTAAATAAGCACATTCCCTTTTTCCTCCCACAGAAACCAAAAGAGATCAGGGCCTTGGGTAAGAGAATATCTTAATTGTATGTTCTCCATGGGCCACTAAAGTATTTTTTTTTTAAATCTGTATAATGTACCTCAAGCCTGATACTCAGAAATAATATAAATATTAATAAATATTTATAATATTTTACAAAATATTACCAAAATTAAAGGTAAAATAAAGGGAACATTTGATTAAGGCTGCAGGATATGGTTTTCAGGCTATGCGATTTTACACCCATCCCAAACACATTGCAATTGTGTGAGCATATGAAATGGATATTTCTTTTCTCAATCTTGTCCCTAAGAGAGGTCGCAGCAACACGTTAACTAGCAATTGATATCAGAGTTCCTTGTCGTCTGCTACCACTAACAGCCACTGTTCAGTTACACAGCAAAGAAATTACAGCTTCAGAAACAATCAGTTATTAAAAAATCTTCACGTCATAACATTGTGTGGATCAAGTATTCCACTATTACCAATGCTTTTGTTAGAAGATGAAGAAGAATAATCTACTAAGTGCAGAAAGATTCAAAAGAGGAAAGCATCATAAATGTTTAAGGCTGAAAGCTTTGCTTGTACTGCTGCATGGCTGTTAAGAACTCTTGCTACAGCTGCACCCAAGAGGGATAAATGGTAACATTAATATTTCACATCACACTGGTTTTCCCAGGACCCATCAGATTAAGCATATGGTCAAATTCAGTCAAATGTGCAAACAGGAAAAGACTACCTTACTTCAGCTTCACATGTTAATATAGATTAATTTATGATGAAAACTCACCTCCAAAGTTGTCATGATTTCTCCTGACTAACAAGCTGGTCTATTCCTAGAAGTAAGGCGGTCACTTTCTACTAGCTTAGAAAAAGAAAACAAGTCTTTTTGATGCAGCAAAGTCCTTGGCAGTCAGTGCTCAGGCAAAGCGGTTAGGTCTTGAAGAAATACTCTTCAGAATTGAATGCTGAACCCCAAGCAATTGCTTTTCTGTGACCCCCTGAATTGCACTGTTACTGAGAAGCAGAATTTCCGCAAAACTAGAAAATGTAGTCAGCCAAGGCCAGAGAAGGAAATGGTACACTACATTGTAAATGGCAGTCACTTTACCTTTCTGCAGCCTCATTGCTCAGGCAGTGGACATGTCAAACTCTGAGAGTGGCACCCTTATGGCAGCGGCGCGGCTGTTTCTCATAAGCTGCTGGCCTCTGAGGATGGCAGAACTGCAATGAAACTGCCAGACAAACAAAAAGCTCCCTGCTCTTGCACAAGGGCCAGGCAGAACACAGGTTCCTGATAGATATCTAGACCAGCTCATAAAAAATGAATAGATTTCGTTTGTCTGTGATCATCAGTGGTTACTTACACACATCAGATTTGTAGAGCAATGTAAAAAGAGAACATTCAGTTGCATTTGCACAGGCTCCCTTATCATGTGAAAGATCCTTGGTCATCTACAGCCTCCTTAATAGGTGGTCAGTCATTCTTGGAGACTTTCCTGGTATCATCACATTTTGAGACAGGTTTGAAACTCATTAGTAAGGAGCACTTTGTCTAACTATTACTGTTCTGTCAATACAGCAAGTGGCTTGTGATCTGCCTGTCACAATGGTGAAATTATTGAGACATGGAAGCATCCTCCGAGTCTCTCCCCCAGCCCAACCTGTCAGCAGACACTCTCCTTATTTGTGCGTACTTATTCTTGATGTCTGAAAGCTGCCTGAAACAACGCGCAACAGGATTCATCTCACTATAACTGGAATACTGCTCCACAAAGTCTTGAACTACTGGCATCTGCTGAAATGGCTACGGGCTTAGAAATATCGCCAAATGCCAGTTCCCAGGATGTGGTCAATAAGTTATATAGAGCATCTTTTCAGAACCCTTTCCTATGTTTTATTCCCAGCCCACGCGAGGTCGGCATCACACAGTTCAAAAAGAGCACGGCCTTTTGTGGAATTTACTCCAAATATTCGTCAGAGGAAGAAACCTCATTGTTTCAGATATATTTTTAGGTGGTGATATTTGACTTCAACTTCCTCCAGGCCTGTCCACCCCTGCCCTTTTGATGAATCACAAGTTATCTGAACTGTAACGGGGGTTCCTAAAGTTAAAGTTTTGTCAATTCACCCTGAGCAGAACTTCCTATCACTGCAAAGGATCAGAAGATACAGAAGGATATGTTTTGACTATAAAGAGGTCCTATAGAAATACATCACCTTAATAGTTTATTTCTCTACTCTGTGTCAGTATTCTTCTCGGTAAGACTGAAAATCATTCAGGCAGCGCTGTCCAAGTTCACTCCAGCTATCCTTCTAGCTGGCAGTTGCTATTGAATACTGTCCTAGCTTTTCCGACTTAAAGTGGGGTCCATCTCATTTGTCATAGTTCTCTTAGGATCCTTTGATGGCAAAGATGCCAGTCACACAGATCCTTGCCTATGTAGCTTCACCAGATTCAAGTAGCCAACTTTTTTCTTTTCTCCTTCCGCCCCAGTCTAGGGTTCCCCCTTCCACAGGTCTTGTTACAAAGCAGTTACCTCAGCTCCTGATTTAATATTAAATGTAATGCACAAGCCTTGTATAAGAACACTGTCTTTTGTCCCTCAGACCAGACTTCTCTCAGCTCCACTGAGGATCCTTCTATTGGAACTTGCACATTCTCAGTATTCATCCTCCTTGAAGTTCTTGCCTGTGATTTTATAAGCCAAAAGACTGGTATATTAAGTATTTCCACCTAGAGAACTGAGTGCTCTTCAGCAGGGTGTTTTTATTTTCTACTTAATCTTACTTCTGTGTTTCCTGTAGGAATTTTTTCTTTGCTACTCACACATTCTCCTTCAACACAGCCTTTTTATTTAGAATCGGTTTGATCAGGTTGCCAGTTTAATGCTCTCTTCCAGGGCAGACTTGCACATAAGTAGCTATACTAAAAATTCTTGTTTCATATCCCAGCCATCAAACTACTGCTTATGTGTTCTGCTTGTACTGAGCTCCTTTCCAAATGTCTACGTGCTGATTCTGGGCCTTTCCAGTATTTTATGAAGAAGAGCAATCATTTAACCATTACTCTGGTTTTGGTGTTTTTCTTTTTTTTTTTTTTTTTTTTGGCATCACAAGGCTGATCAACCCTTGAAAGAATTTTCGTGACCATTCTTCTTATTTCTTTATGAAGGCCAGTGAGCTTTAAGAATCACTTTTTCTTCTCTCATATCATTTGATCCATACTTCACTTCTATGTGAATCTTCACTAATAAGAAACTGAAAATTTTAATCATCTTGTGACAAGCTGAACTTTTCTTTGAAACACTTCATATTCAGGCAATCTGTAGAGATAAGTCATTGTCGAATACAGAAGAAAATGGCACTTTTTTCTATCAATAAACAAGGAATTTTATTAGTTCTCTCTCCAAACCTCTCCTCATGAATTCTCTGTTATAAAGAAATAGTTCGTATAGATATTGGACAATGTCTATTCAATCATTGTGCCTGACCAAAACAAAGAACGTTATTTTTCTGGCTTGTGAAAAACGTGGCTTACATTGTTTCTGCTGCTGATTACCCTATCCAAAGGGAATGTCTGCTCCTCTGTCAAAGAGTAAAGAATGCTCAAGCAAGCTAAGGAACAAATAAGCAGCACTTTTGTGCACAAAAATGTGCCTGTACCACTCTAGGGAGATTCTTTCCTAATGTTGAGAAATAATTTGGGACAATTAAAAAAAAAAAAAGCATGCTCAGATTTTAGGCTGAACACAGAACAATTGGCAGAGACCTCTAGGAATTGAGTGTTTTGTGGATATTGATGCAAGGTAGACATGGCAGCAAACACTGCAACTGCAAGGTGCAAACGATCCAAAGCTATAAAGTTTGAGTTCCAAAACAAGCAGGAGTGTTACAATTCCTGTTTTCACACTCCTACTTCAGAAGGAAGGAAAACACTCCACCATATCATTTTTACGCTAAAGAGCAAGAAATACCAAAATATTTTTCTTTTTTAAACCAGTCAGTGAGAAACAAGAGCAGGTCTCTCAAGACCTAAGAGTGTGCTCTGCAAAAACACCCACAATGTCATTCATGTGTAATCTGAAGCTAGCAGTACACTGCAGGATTAGTCTAACATAGAGCGCTCTATCAAAAGTCAAGTAAGGATAAAATTTGAAAGAATTTCAGGAAAAGAGTGATATTGTTCTGAATTTAATTTGCCATGCCCTGTAGTTGGCCGTTTACCATACTCTCGTATTGACCTCTTTCTCCCTCCATGATTTAAACTTCCACATGATCTTAAACACAAGAGACTGGGCTATGAAACGAAAAATATAATTGGTACAGGTTATTTTTGGAGGCTCAAATGTTTGGCCAAATCTTAGCAGCATAAAATTCAGGACACATGACTCAGAAGTTGATCCGATCAGCCCAAGGCATTAGACTTCAGCGTCAATAATTAAATCAGGCTCTTACAGAAAAATGTACTTAGGAGTATTGGATTTAATTTCCCTTTTCTTCAAAGGTATAATTGTTTTAGAAACTGGAAAATATTACAAAGCAAACTGCACACAATGTTTTGTTCCTGTTTACCAAAACAATATTAAACTGGGAGAATAAATGTGAGAGAGTTAAGCAAGAACATGATTTTGAGATTTGTCTATGAATTTACTTTTTGAACGATTAGAGAAACAGCTGCTTGAGGACTCTACAGGATTCCTACAACTGTATGTCTAAATGAATGGAAAAACTAAAAATATACCACCAAAGCACTTGTTTAGTTTACTAAATAAGCAAACACTGAATTCGCAGCATAGTTGCACTGTATCTACTAGTAATTGTCATTTTGGATTGTTCCTACTTTCCATCTAGTCCAGTAGCATGTCTTGGGTACCAACAGCCAGTACCAGAGGCCTCAGAAGAAACTACTTCAGCTCTGTCTTAGGTAACATTGGAATACTCTCTATTTCTGCCCTCAATCCACGCACGCATAAAGTTATTTTCTCCTATAATAAGAGAGAAGAAAACATTCCATTTTTGTCTTCTCTGGACATGAAATACTCTAAGTCCTCTCTCAGTCACCTTCTTCCCATTAAAAGAAAAACAAAAACCCCACACCTCTAGCAAATTCCTTTCACTCCTCCTTAAAAAGATGTGCTAAATCTTATTACTCATCACTTCCATAATAAAGTATTTTCTTGTCAGTGTCTTCTCCAAAATGTGATAATTATTACATTGTGAGTAAACTGGTATTCCATTGTTATGAGAGGTTATAGTTGTTTTCTACAGTCAACTCCTTTCATAATACTCTTAAGCCAATCAAGTGTCTTTTGAAAATACCAGACCTTAAGTTAGACCAGATATATTAAAAATACATACCTGACAGGTACTACTAAAGTTCCTGCAATAATTGGAGCAATTTCACATTCTTTTCTAAACACAAGGTTAGGATGTTATTTCATGAAAACAAAATGACATATTAATCACGCCTCCATTCTGATATGAATTCTGATCTGAAATTCAAAGGAATTTTCTTTCAGTGATTTAAAAAGAAAATAGAAAGCATTTATTCTACTCAAAACTTCTACTTTTCAGCAAAAGAAAGTGACAGTGCTAGTCTGGAGCTTCTACAGCTGACTGTAACAACTAGAACAGTGCAATGAATTTGGTGAGAGAAGGTATCCAGGTCAGCAGTCTACAACCAGTTAGATAATTAAAAAGGGTTCATTTTGACATTTCATCTGTGCACATGAAGGAAATTCAAGTTGGTCTACCTTCCAGCCACTAATCTAACAAATGGGTTGTTTTTAAAGGAAAATCATAGATCACAACGGACTATTGCAGTGTATTACATCTAGGATTCATACCCCAGCCAGAATTGCTACTGATGCATACCCCTCTTTGTTGAGAAAAAAAAAAAAAAGTGTGAATTACTCACTCTCCCCTTTTCAGTTGATAGGCAATGCTCTTCAAAAAGCTCCCACAACTTTCACCGGGACACAGGCAGGCTTTAATACCAGTTTCAAGTACATTCTTTAAAGTCCCCCAGTGCCCTTGTTCCATACTCCCATTTTAAAGCTGTCCCCACCTTGTCTAAACTGTGCATGTATAGATCTCCACTCAAAATATACAGGCAGACTATTTACCATACTTTTATCATTACCTGTCTGCAGATACCCCAGCACCCTTGCTGTGTACACAGCAGAGCTGCAAGCAAAGGACTTTGTGACACATGGTACCAGCGTTCTCTAGGGTATTACCCCTCCAGGTTTCTCAGCTTTCTTTTTGTATTTTCTCTCATTTCTTCTCAGATTTCCTCATATCCCCACAGCTACACTCATCACATACAGTCTAAAGCTACAAGTAAAGAAGGAAGGGTCAGGCAAATACATGGTCATGTATAAAAACAATGTTTTATTTTCACATCAAAACTATTATTTTAATTACTTCTTTGAAAAGGTAATGAGTTTAAAATGTTCTTTGTTTAGTCTATTACATATAGCCCAAGTCTGAATGGTTTTACTATTACATTTTCACAGTACACGTGAGTTTTCTCTCCTAAACCCCCACCCAAGAAAACTATGAGAATCTTACAATTGTGCAAAGAATACAAAGTCTACCGTGAGCAACAGCAAGGACTAAAACAGATGTGCCTAAAGTTAGGCTTAGTAAGTGCACGTTGAAGACAGGATTGTGGTTAACTATAAGTGCTGAGACCCACTGAAGTTTTAAGTAAAAATGGGGTCTATCCAGCATTCAGCTTATCATTAACTATCCAATTTTGACACACCCATTGCAGGTAATGTATAAAAAGAGATCTAGCCTTTTTGGTGAAACACAGGATGAATTGAGCTAACAAAGTGCAAAAATATACGAAAGGCAGTGCATAAACATTGGTCAAATCCTCTCCAAAGATTCCTACCAGCCAGGCATAGATTATAATCATCCACTGTTCATCATGATGATTCATTCAGTATTGCGTTTCAAAAGACGTTATACAAATTGATTAGGGGTAACAAAAAAATCTCTCATAATGATTCTATTATGACTCTTAAGAATTTACAATATAAATTCATTTGAATATAAATATAAATCAATATAAATTCATTTGAATCTGTTACCAGAAGTATTTCTGCTGCTCTTCAATTACACCAATCCTGGGTGATGAAGGGTGCATATCTTTATTGTGTACTCAATTCCTATCTAAATTCCCCAGCAAAAGTGCTGTTTTGACATGAGGTACAGAAGCATGTCCAGGTTACATAACTCCATTGTCTCAAGAACTGTGGAAAAAAAAAATGTATATGGTTTTCTCTTGAAAGAACATGCATTTATGATACATTCCATCTTCGATATACTGATAGCACACGTGGTCGCAGACATCCATTCCTAACTTCAGGACATATTAATTCCACAAGTATTAGTCAAACCAACAGGTTTCACATTTGCAAATGAGCTCTCTCAAATGAGCTTTGCACTGCTTCAGTCTGATATATTGATAGACCATCTAAAAAACAGGTGACGGCATTTTTGAACTCCAGAATTAGATTCAAGTTTTTTGAAAAGCTTTGAAACCTGAAATCAAATGTTCTCCAGAAATTAGAAAGTAAAAGTTAAAATAATCACTCTTATTAATGACAAACACAGTACTTTTAATTGGGAACACCTTCAGCAATAACTATTGGCTATACTATCTATATGGAGAATAGAAGGCAAGTAGTGTAACACTTCAGGTTAACACATCATATCTCCTGTTAAAAATTTGTCTGAAAAGCTGTTTGTGATAAACTAAACTACGTTTTTGACACAAGAAGAATCTACTTTCCCTAAAAAAATCCCAAATTTCAAAAGAACTGCTGAAGTCGAAATATTCCACTCAGAAAACTAAAAATGTTTTCGTTGCAATCAAAATTATCCCTGGAAAAAAAAAAGAAGGAAGATCACTTTTTAACCACACATACTAATAACACAGAATAGAACACCAAGGTTAATTCTAAAAGCACATGCAAATAAATTAATTTTGCACTTCTGAACATCTCACCTACTTCCTTATCACAGCTCCCATGGTCTCCAATACTCATTCTATTATCCCTGACTATTGATCACTGACACGTAGATGCTATGTAGATCTTTGAGTGTGTTTATTTTCTGTCATGATTTTATTTATGTTGCTTTTGTGGCAAATTGTTTTCCTCATGAAACTATGCCTTACAAGGCAAGCTCTCCAGTATTCCAACACGCAAAATTTAATCCTACACTAATGACACCAACAAAGGCTAATATTTTGAAGTTAATTAACTAAGCTTTGGTTTGTAGCTTTGGGGCAATATTTCTCCCTCTGGAAAGAGAAAATTCCCAATTTCCAAGCAAAATAAACAGTTCTTCCAGGTATAAAAAGGTGCAGGAAAACAGTACATTTTTCATTTTTAGGAAAAATTGTGGTTCCCAGTTCACACATACTTCTAACCATAATACCTGAACCTAAAACAATAAAGCTCTGTTATTTACTTCAGGCATTGGAAAAGCAGCCTCAGAATAGACAGTTCTTTATCATCAGTAACAGGCAATTCTGTGTTCATTGTTATTATTAATACTAGATTTTCTAAAGACTAGGAAGCATCCTCACAATTAACTTTCATTATGCTCATTAAACTTTGTTACACATCCAACATGACCTGAGGACAAGACCTCCTTCTGCTCTATCTCAAAGTATACTATATAGTACTACAGTGTAATATATAGTATTGTGCAATATCTATGTAATATACAGCTATGTATATGACGGTCTGTTTTGTACTACACAATGCCACGAAATTTTCTCCCCAGAGATTTCTGAAATTGAGGTATATAGCCATATGCATACAAGTAAATTCTAAGGCTGGGATTTTGCAATAAAATCATTTGCTGTAAATTCACATTATTAATATCTAGTATCTCTCCTAGAGTTACTCATAATGATATCTTACCTGAGCTTCAGAATACTAAAGAAGCTCCTTCACCACAGCACCTCCAAAATGACAATATGATGTATATCATATCTCTCAAGATACCATAAACTGTGACTACCTGGCTTCAGTCTTGATTGGCCCAAAATCACTTCCAGTCCAATATACTGTACAAACAGAGCTATATGACATTTTCAAACAAAGCTTCAACCTCAATAGAAGTATTTTGAGCTGTTTTCCTACTCTTTTTAAATGCATAGCTTTTATGAAAGTCGTAATTAATGTTTGATTCATACAACAAGCACATCATACAGAGAGAAGAGAAAACAGAATGATGTTTTAATGAAAACTAGAAGATCTTTAACCAAGTAACCACTTCATGCTGTATTTATCTTTCAAAGAGTGTCATTCCTTCACACCCAAAGTCACAAACATAAAAAAAAAAAAAAAAAAGAAAGAAAATCAACAGGCAACATTTTTCTTCTGTTCCCCCTCTTACCCACCACCCTACCCATTCAGTAGGGTCCATGATATCAGACGATGTGTTCTGACCACCACCTGGCACCAACCTGCTTCCAGATGCAGTATCATCACTTTGGACTAATTTTACCCATTGCATATTTCATCTCCTCCATCCTCACCCATATTCAACAGAGATACTCGGATCTAGAGCCTTCACTTTTGAAGGTCATTTGAGAATCCATGCTTGACCTAGAACAAAGGAGAAGTCTTTCCGACTCATCCGTGTACCTTCGTGTCCAAAGCTCTCCTCCTGCATTCACTGCTCGAGGCTTGAGAGAGAGTGTTTCAAATTTTACATAGGTCTCTTTTGCAAGGTCAGCTTCCTTAGCAGTTTTGGGTTTCACATGAAGTTTTAAAACTTTGTAGAGTAAGAAAATTATCAAAGGTAAAACAACCACACATGCTGCACTGCTGGCCAATATAAGAATAGGAAACTGAGAGCTGCTTTCATCATTTAACCTATCAGTAGTGAAAATAATGCACTGCTCTTTTGTAGGTGGCACTCCTTTGGGTGAGACACATGCCATATACTGAGTACTAGGTTGCAAACCATCAATTGTGACTTTGTTTTTGCTAGAATCAGTGCTCAGAGGCAACATATCTTTATCTCCATACTTTGAATATAACACAGTCACTGCAGAGTTGCTTGAGGCATCGACAGTTTTCCAAGTTAAGGTCACTCTTTCATCTGTTTCACTGATCACTCTTAGGTTCTTCACAGTAACATTTTGCTCAGCCACAGCTGCTGCCTTCACTGAAGTCTCTTCACTTTTCTTGCTCGTCTCCTCAATCTGCTTTGTCTCCTCGCCTTTCTTGCTCATCTCCCCAGTCTGCTTTTTGCTTCCACTTGTCACTGTCTTTGAATTTTTCTTTCCATCAACCACGGGCCTGGATTGCTTCTTGTCAGTAACCTTGACACTCATTGATCTTTCAGTGGTAACCAGGGCTGTGGTGGTTGATGTGGTGAGAAGAGGTGTGGTGGTTCTCTCAGGTTCCTTCTTGGATTCCTCCACTGTGGCATTCTGCCTCTCTGCCTCCTGCTTCCTTCCATACTTCTGTGGCGACCCAGTTGTAGTAACTACACCAACCACTGTGACGGTAACAGCAGCTTCTGACATTCCTGCTAAGTTCTTCGCTTTACATCTGTATTCCCCTGCATCCTTGTATGAAATCCCTGTCAAGCTTATTATGGACCATCTGACACCCTCTCCAGGTGTTTCTTGAATTACTACAGGAAAACGCACAGAGTAAAACATTATAAAAAGGAGCTAAAGAAAAAGTAAACATTATTAGACTAGGTTTTTCCCCCTGACATTACTTCTACCAGAAGGAATCACACGTATTAAACATTTAAAAAAGACACATGCACACTAAATCCAGAACTCCCTGTCATACTATATCCTTGCAGAAAATTGCTCAGTTTGGGTCAAAATGGAATCAAATGTCAGTAGGAATTACAAGATAGCTTGCAGATTTATTAAGTAAAACGAAAACAAGTAAAGAGAAATCAAAATGACTTAAAGCCAAGTAACTATGAAATACAAGTCTCACTGACTTCGAGTGACACTGAACACACTAGCTGTTTAAAAAATTTTTGGAAGTTACCTTTGATGTAAGATACTTCAATATTTTGGACTACTACCCTCTTCAGAGCTAAGAGTTAAGATAACTGCTAATTACTTGGCACTAACAAGAAACTTTTTTATATGTTACTGCATAAATGTCTAGCATAGCATATCACAGCAAGAATGGTATTAGACAATCACAGCCTCTTTAGTATTCCAGGTGGGCACCACAAATAAGCAATAAACATTTGCAAATTACATAGAAAACACGTTTTTGGACTATCCCACATTTACAGTGCTGTGTTAAGTGGCTCAGTTATGGCCTCACTAGCTTTTTTGTTATCTTGAACATTTTGAACCAAAAAGGAGATTTCAGTAATGAATTCTCCTTTCTGCTTTTCAGCTTCTGAATTAGTACCCAACTATCCCAACCTCCATTTTCCCTTATTCTTCCCCCCTTCATCCATTTTCTCCCCCCACACACTGTTCTTATTACAGAACACAACCAGAATCAGAACAGTCTGTTGGACCTAGACCTAGACCAAGAATTTGCTAACAGCTGTTTCATGGATACAATTGCCAGTATGGTGCCACACCTGGTCTACTGCTACTTATGATAATGACCTCAAAGCACAAGCAACCCAATAATTTCAGGCTCTCCCATTTCCTATAAAATGGCTATTCCTATAAAAGAGCTATTATACCTGTATAGTTCACTGGTATATTGTCTGACCTAGTCCAAGTAAGCTGCGGTGTTGGGTATCCAGTTGCATCACAGCGTAGCAGAACGTTGCTTCCCAGCGGGGAGGTGATTTTTGTTGCCGATGTCATCACGGATGGCTTAAGACACTGTTCTAACTCAGCTCTCTGGAACAAGATCCCCGCCAGGCTCTCAGGCCCACTACATGAAACCAGTGGATCAAGAAGTACAATTGATGTGTCCACAATTTTGGAAAATTCAATTAGCTTTGAAATGCGACAGTCACAAAACCATGGGTTGTCCTGCAAACCTGAAGGAAGAAAGGGAGTGGAAAAACAAAAACCAAAATTGTTGTCAGGCAATATTTGAATATTGTGATTACAGTATGACACATGACTACCACCAAGTACAATCAAGGAGAACCATGGGCCTATTCTGAGTTAAGCTTTTTCAATTTTTTTTCGGTGTTGTTAGCTGGTGGGACAGTTTTTGCAGAAGTGAAAAAGATTATAGATGCTTATTAGGTTAAACCTTTTCTTCACATAAGTTTACAGGAGCATAGTAATAAATTGGCACTACCTTTGCTTAACTTTGCTAATTATCTAGGAAAAAGCACTTTGAAACGATGTCTTAAGACTGATGATACATTGTCACCTGCCTGCAGCTTCTGGAGAGAGAGTTTCTCAGGGCTATTGCACCCTGTCACTCCCCTCTGCTCATAATGTTTCTCTGAGCTCATACAGTTTGATCTTCTCAGGCCCTTTTTTCCATGCTTGCAGAGAACATGATGATTTAAGGGTTTACAGCTTACACAAGTATCTCTGCCCTTTGAAAAAAAAGGGATATAGGCTAAGGAGAAAAAGCTTTAGGCCAGTAACATTCTTATCTGGCTCTAAAGCATACCAATATTCTTAGTAATTTGGCTTTAATTTAGGACAGTCTCAGAAATACATTCGATAAATAGGAGAATAGAGGAAAACAGGAAGGACCCTGGAAAAAACTGACAGCCAGAACATTTTTATGATGGCATACAAGAGCAATCCCTCCCTTCTTCTGTTACAGGCTATAACATTTGCTTCTTGATTCCAAGGTCTTTGAATGGGAGGCTTCCCCTCTTGGTGAAGTTATCATGGCAAAACAGAGTAGCCATTTCTGAGAAATATGTCTAAATCCTCAACCAGTGCCCATTACTTTGCTATGTTGACCTCAAGGGAGCAACATCCACTATACCAGGTAAAACACCACAGAGCATATCACTCATGAGTTCAAATATTTTCTCATTTGACTTGTACTTTTGGACATAACTTTTTCATTTTCTTCTAGCGTTAACAATAAACAGAACTTACAGAATGAAATGAGGGATGGTACGCAAGTGTCCTTTGCTACTAAATTTACTGATTAGTGCATAAAAGCCCTATTAATTAATTCAAAATTAAAAGAAAAAATGGAAACACCTGCCAATATTGTTCAGAGTCTATTTATAGAAATTATCAAATCAGCTAATGGAAAAATTCTGCTTTTCATTGTGGAAGAAACCTATTGATGAAAGAGTACATGAATAACTAACTAGTAGTTCCTTCCATCTCCTGACCGAGATTAGGTTATTTTAAGCACCACGGCAGTGATTGGTTAGAACAGTGGTAAACCCTGATTAATCCCTGCTCTTTAAAACAATACTTGACCTGAAGGGATTCCATGACTTTGACATCACAATCCAATTTCACCCCTTCCAGACACAAGAGATTTTACATCTATTCACCACCTAATGCCTTCAGGCACAGAGGAAGAGAAATCAAGGAAACTCTATCAGCAACCGCTTTTCTTTAAAAAAGAAAAGAATAATCTCCAAAATATACAACTGATTTCCTGTGAATGTCAAACATATTCACAAGCAAAAGAGATACCATCTGAATGTCTCCCATATGCCTAGGCACATCAACAATTTCCTCACAGAAACTCTGCCCAATCAAGCGTATGCATGTAGCTACTTGTGCTCACCTTTTAAATTAGGCAAGCTTTAGTTTCTAGCTAGAGATAATATTCCTGTATTTTTTTTCCTTATCACTTGCTTAGAAGAGGCTGATTTTTGCCACCATGTTAAGAAGGAGAGACTGTAAGAGCGTTTGAAAATGAAATTCCCCCTAAGGTATAAGAAGTGAGACAAGATCCCCCGGAAACAAGGCCTCTGCTGAGAGTCCCTCTGTAACAAATGCTGCGACAACACACGGGGACTCTCCAGTACAGCCTCAGCACCGCCTGTAAAGGACAGAAGCACGGTACTGCCGTGCTACGAGCAGGGCAGGAAGCTCTGGGTCCACAGCATTAATCAGGACTGATCTGCAGCACTGGTACGGCTCAACATCTCACATGAGAGGCAACAGATTCTCCCTTACATTGAGCGATACTAAAAATATTTCTTCTGCTACTTTTCTGCCTCCTGCATGCTTTACTGCAGGAAAGGATGGGTTTTATTATTGTTTCTAATACTACTGCAGTGCTCAAAGGTCTTTCAAATATGTAAATACATGGCTTTCATATTCACCCAGTGTCTGAGAGGAGAACCAAAGATGCTACAATCTAAACAGAGTAAGAGAAACAGACAAAATAGAAGAAATGGTGAAGCAAAGCCATTAGATCGGGTGGTTTTTTAGTCTAGTCTAGGACATGGGTTTGATTGTCTCAGATCATTCTGAAGGCCTGGTTTCAGTGGATGAAGAAAGCTGTAGTCCCACAAGATTCTCTACTTCTGTGTTTCCGTGCAAAGAAAGAGTTATTTCAGTTAGTCACCTTGTCTCTCCCATCCATCATGCTGCCCAGTGGAACTGTCCGAAGAAGCAGGACGTATATAAATACATATAATACATACAGCTACAGGAGCTCCTTCCCTGCCTCCATGGCTCATCCCTTCTATTTATTTGTGTCTTGCTGATACCTGGCAGTATACATGTTATCTGCTGTAAACTTGCACAGCCATTTTAAGTCATTGAGTCATGTGAATTCCCAAAATAAAAGGATGAAAGCACAGTTGACTTGGAAAAAATGGGGAGCTTTAATAATGGAATGAGATAGAATCCCCTCAGGAAAATAACTTCCTAAGAAGAGAATATAAAAATAATTATAAGTGTCCAATGGCATGTGTATCTGATAGAACATCCAGTGTTAATAAATCCTGGTTTCTTTTATAGAAATATTAAGGCATCTTATCGACCTGAGAAAGAAATATTAACCACGGCAAAGCAAACATTGATAAATATTTATGCACTGCAATATAACAATGCAGTATATGTTAACATCAAATAAAGATTATAGATTGTTCTATTAAAAAAAAAAACAAAACTGTCTTTAATCTAGGTTTAGCATACTTTAAATTTGCTCTCACACATTTACATGTATGTTTGCTTGTACAATGGCAAATACATATATATGTGTGTCTGCACGTGCATATTTTTGCAGTCTTCTCAGTAAGCAGGATTTCCCCATGCTGTGTCAATATGGACTTTAGTGTTTGAAATAGCTATGAGTGAAATTTCCTTTGTAAATCAGTAACCAGTCCCAGACCATAACTTGTACAATATACTGCTTTTCAGTTGCTGCAAAATGGCAGTAAGTGAAATATTCACATTTTGGGCCAATGGAGATATTCACCACAGCTTTGGCCAACCTACCCGAGGCTATCCTCTAACTGAAGCTACAGAATTTTTGATCCACAGTTCTAAACAGTAAATCCCACTTCCCTCACTGTGTCCCAGTGCTTCCAACACACAGTAATTGCTAGGGAGTAGTTTTGGGAAAAGCGGCATCTACCCCATAGCCCAGCATAACCAGTGGGAGCCCGATGGACCTGCTGCGTTTCAGATTTTTGGCACCTTTACGTGCAACAGAGGCAAGTTAGATTTCATCTAACTGCCACTCTGTCAAATCCTGGATTCCTCCGTTCCTCTCAGTGACTCACTAGATGTAATTTTCCATGTGGAAAACGCTGCTACCATCATTCACGCCAGAAACATCAATCTCTGTACAGCAGCCAATGCTGAAACTTAGCTGTGATTTGGATCAAAGTATTAGGATATAGCTCCAGTGCTAACCAAGAGAGGGCCAGATGAGCTCACACTGGTCCCTTGATCGTTTCCACTGTTTATCATCACTCATTCCTCAGCTTTGTTCTGAGCTGTTCCAAAGGGCGCTCTGCAAGACAAAGCCAGGAACTGTGCGCGCTCCAGGGACTGCTCCCTGAAGGGAGCATGGATGAGACCACATCCAGAACGGCTCCCTCCATCCTGTTCATTCTCCCGGAGCAAGCGCAGCAGGCTTTGCGCCTTCAAACTATCCTGCATGCCTACCAATCCATCAGCCATATAACATACGTGCTGTTTCATAGTACAAAAACACAGTTCTGTGGTTTGCAGTGCCATTCTCGCTTTACTTCAGACAATTCGAACTGAGAAAAAGACCCCCCCCACCCACTCGTTTACGTTTTAGAGACTCTGGAACATCCCATCAGGCCCACAGAAAACCAAGGGCCAAGTCCTACAAAATGTGGAATAGCCAACCAGCTTTAAAAAGAGAGCTGGATCTGAACAGTGAGGCTGAGAGCCAGAAAAGCCACTCAGCCATGGGGCCAGGAATCATCATACAGCGTGGGGCAACCAAACCACTTTGAACTGCAGAGATTATGAATTGGCATAAGGAGATGCTAATTTGCCAGTCATCTGGCAAAAGCAGCTCATGGCTTCTCCAGGAGTCCTCAAAGTGAACATGGGGGAACCTGAACTTTCTCTTACACACAACTCTCTTGATGCTCAGTCAAGACACGCCAGATAAAATTGCCTCCTGGTGTTAAAAAATACGTATACACAAACAAGTTTGGGGCTTTGCTGTTGTTGTTGTTGTTAATTAAATACAAGTGACAATCTTGTTTTGCCAGAAGTAGGAGAGGAGCTAGTTCAAGCCATAATTGCTTACACTAAGTAGAATCTGACTGCTATTCTCCTGACTAGACAAAAACAACATTTATTTGCTCTGGGTTCCAGCTTCTAGCAGTGCTCTGGCTGCAGTTACCATTCCACGTAGGTACACAGGCCAGACTGACTGCTCCCACAGAGCACCACTCCCGAGCACCAAAATGAGCACTGTGTGCAATTGCGGGCATCACATTTTAAGAGAAATTAAAAAAAAAAAAAAAAAAAAAAAAAAAGAGAGAGAGAATCAGTAAATATGGTAGGAAATGAAAAACTCAGTCTATAAGAAACAGCTGAAAGAAGCTGAAACTTAGCTGCGTGACTAGCTAAGAAAGAAAAAGACAAACACAGGAAGGAAAATACACAAAAGGTTAGTATAAGAGAAGGCAATCAGTTTTTCTGCCTGTCCATCTCATGTAGGACAAGAGGTAATCAGCTTAGTTTGCAGTAAGGGAGATTGAGGTTAGATATTAAGAGGAACTTTCTCGCTATGCCGATAGATAAGCGCTGGAAGAGGTTACCAGAGAAGGCTGTGGAGCGGCCTGCCTGCAGGCTCTAAGAACAGCACCGACTTAGCCAAAGGGCAGGACGGGTTCAGTTCACTTAGGTCTGCATCCCAGCAGGCCGGAGGCCTTTTCAAAATCCTTCCTGGTCACATACTTCTGTGGTGCTTACCTCTGCTTCAGAGGAGAGAAGGAGCATCTATGGGATATGATCCTCCTCCCTCAGGCTGCAGCAATCCCCGTAGAGACACGAGGGGTGTCAGAGAGGAGGCAACGTCACACCTTGCTCCCATCATTCTGAGCCAACATCTCCTATGGCTGGAGCGTTACACAGACATCTCGACCCCTAGGGCATCTTTCTTGTTTCTTTCAACCATACATCCCTAAAAACCTGACTGCTCCATAACAGTCCTTCGATAGCAACCTAAGGAGGAGTCTCTGGCAATGGATATGAAAATGATCCAAAGGTTGCATCCGAAGTCTCTAGAGAAGCCAGTGCTGGTACCAGAGGGTTTGCCAGGATGAAAGGAAACTGGCAAAGTGTGTGCACCAACAAAGCCTGCAGATGTGTGGGGGGAGAGGGAAGGCAGGCAAGGGGAGGAAAGTGTATGGCTTGTTTTTTTTGTTTGTTTTGGTTTTTTGGTTTTTTTTTTTTAGTAGTAGTAGTAGCAGCAGCAGCAAGGGCTATGTAAAAAAAAGGAAAACAAATAACCTCCGTGACTTCCACATGAGGAGATCATCAAGAGGATTAGATCTAGCACAGTCAGCTCCTACACTATTGCCTCCTGTCGCCTTCAGTGTGGGGACAGGGACAGAGGTACTGAGCTGGACTTACAGCCTCACAGCCTCTTCTTTTTCTTTTTAAATCCTGAATAAATCAAGGTCCTTTTAATGCTGCAATTCTACAGTTACCATGCACGTGGGGAACTTGTTCAGCCTACTTGCATCTATTAAGTTATTTACATGCAATATCACCTGAATGAGCGTTTCAAATCACTGTTTCCATTGTGAAACAAAGCAGCTGGACAGATGAATGCTGAATAATGGCTTTAGATCAAGAAAGTGGAAATATGTGGCAGGGCAGTGCAGGGCAGATCTTTACCCATGGGCACAGCACTCCTGCAGTTCGTTTATGGGGAGCCAGCTATTCACCTGGTGCTGGTTTTCCTCCCTTCCACCTGCTACACACTACAAAAATGCCAAAACATTCGCTTACACAGTGACAAAAAAGAAAGCTATTGATGGACCTAATCCAGCCATATTCTGCAACTGAAGAGAAAAGGGTTACCTGCAAGGCTACGAAGTGAGCAAAAACTGTAAGATACAGCACAAAGTCACAAAAAGAACTGACATGATGGTCTACTAAACACTAGAGAGATGGAATAAAATTATGAACAATGAGAGTCTGGCCAAGCTATTCTTAAGACCTCACGTTAAATACTATAAAAGTACTGTGAAGTTGTATGTATCAGAGTCCTGTTCTTCCTCTTGTATTCACAATGTAAATTGGCAAAAACTTCAGGACAATCAGTCAGCTTTAGAGCAATGCAAGGTCAACGTGATTTCATGGGGAGAGCAGAGCTGTCCTCTCTCAAACCTCCACCACCACCTGCAGCACTGTATTTCAGGACAGGCTTTCACATACGCATTAACTCTAGCTACTCATTTGGCTTGTGAGCCACTGGAAAAAACAGCTGCGAATGGACATGCTTGTGTTTGCAGTCACATACAGTGATGAGGGAAACGTCATCAGAAGAACAAGTTTTGGAAGCCCTGCTTTTCTCTGGAGATTGAAAATTCCATATGGCCTGTATTCCTGTAGACAGAAATCTAGTAGGTTTTACTTCACTTTTATAACCTTGAAGTAACAATATACACGGAGGTCACTATCTTTGTTTTAAATTTTTCTATCACCAGCAGACAGTAAATAAACTAATTAATTGCAGAGCAATCCAGAAGAACGACCTCTATTAAAACCCTCCTGAATCCCAGGCTGGTCCCCTACCTGCTCTCCCTTGCAACATAACATTGGCTTCCTAGAGAGCTGGTTGAAGTCCCATGACTGTCAGTGTTCAAGAGGCATTTGGACACTGCCCTCATTAACACGCTTTAACTTTTGGTTAGCCCTGAAGAGGTCAGGTAGTTGGACTAGATGATCTTTGAAGGTCCCTTCCAAGTGAATTATTCTATTCTATTTAGGTACGTTTTAATAAGGAATGAGGCTCTTTAACATACCCAAAATGACCCTCTGGGTCGCCAGAACGTCTGTGCTCTTGGGTGGGACAGCTTCTGAGAAGGGGGGCCAAAGGTCCATCAAGTCTGACGGCAAGGTGGTTAGCCTGTTGCTGGATATGTCCAGGTAGGTGATGTTCCTCAGGTACCTGCCAGCATCGGCTGGAATGCTGGTCACTTTATTGTTATGTAAATCAAGAGTCCGCAGGTTGGGCATCTCTGCCAGTGATTCCCAAGGGAAAGTTGAGAGCAGATTACCATCCAGCCGTAGCTCATGCAGTTGTTTCAAGTTGTAGAAGCTGCTGATATCAATGTTGGCTACACAGTTGTAAGTTACCCACAGGTATTTGAGATCTACTAGATAGTAAAAGGCTTCAGTTGGAATCCTTCGTATGACAGTTTTTTCTATACGAAGTTTTACAGTATCCACAGGAACATTCACAGGGATCTCAAACATGTCAGGATCATTACAGAGGACAGACCTAGCATAAAAAAAAAAAAAAAAAAAAAAAAGGAATTTCTGTATCAAAAAATTATATTTCAGATTTAAGTGTAAATACTATTAATTTCTGCAACACCACCAGCAAAATAAAAAATGACAAATCAAGAACAGCCTGCACTTAAAATTTAAAAAGACAAATGTGGATTTTCTAAAGAGAAAAATGAATAGCAATGATACATCCATATGAAATCAAGATTTGCTTTATTCTAAAGCATGTAAGCACCATCTTCTGTCTATCATTTTATTGACAACTGAAAAACAGAGGCCATTGTATAAGGAATTAATGCATGTACCTCAAGTGGGAGCTGCTTGACATATTTATACTAAAATTAAGAATATTAGATACTAATTTCTAATTTTTTTGCGTGATGAATGCTCAAAGTATTTGTGTATCTTCATTTACCTTTCAGAATAAACTGAATATTGAAAATGTTAGCATATTTCCCTAAAGGAGAGATTTCTAGCCATATTTCTGGTGTCTTAACAGAAACGACCTGCTTTTCAGAGGTTCTAAGAACATTCTGTTCCCATGATTTCAGTGAAATGAGATTTCTCAGCATCTTCAAGAATCAGGATGTTTCCCTTTCTTTTGGGTACACTGTGTGCACGTATTAGTTTAAAGATTCCCCTCCCCTCAAGAAACTTACATCTTTAATTTTCTCCACCTTTTCTCTATATTCTTATTCTATTTTACTTTCTCCTCCTAAGACTTTATACTAGATATGTTGTGACAATAAGTAGCTGAAACAGTATTTCCCAAACTTTACCTGACAATATCATCAGATTAACCTAATTCTTTATTTCCAAAAATTATATGATTTTCCTGCAAATTAAGAAAAGAAGAAACTGCTGTAGTTATTTAAACCAGTATCATCTTACAGTAGACAAATGGTTTGTAGAAAGGATATTACAGTAGTAGGAAAAAAATCAAGGAGCAGAAAGAAATTGCCTTGTGCAAAACCTGAAGATTTAGAGTAGCTATCTGTTAAGATATCTGTTAAGAACAAAGCAGCTGAAGCAGAAGGACCATCTGCTCCTATTCAGGAACACTGCTAGCCATGTAACACTAAGGTAAATTATGCCATTATTTCTAAGTAACCCTGCTAAACTGTAATTCCCAATGTATGAGAGGATGTTATTTCCAGTTTCCTCGGTCCTTTTCCTTATAAATTGTCTTGTAAAACAAATAATAAAAAGCATACCTTGTTCCAGTGCCATCACTTCTACCATGGTAAATGCAAGTGCATTGTGAAGGACAAAAAGCACGCACTTCTTCGAAAAAGCTCATTAGGAGGTGTAAGTAAAAAAACAGATACATGGCTTCCTCCCAGCAGAACTGACACGAAAAAAAATTGAAAACTTTATTTCTAGGCACTCATGTGCAGTGTGCTACAAATGTGAACATAGACATCCATTTAGTAACAGCAGATTACATCAGATTAGCTGAGATCTGTAGTTGCTTAACCTTCAAATGTATCCTGAAAGGGATCAGTTAAACCTGCTTGTTCTTTATCATGTCAGAAGAACATACTCTGTTTCAAATTATATGCAACATGTTTCAAAGCTATTTCAATATGCAGTTGTGGCTGTAGGGATAGTATATAATAAAATATTTCTTTGCTCTTTCTGAAGGAGTTATCGTCTATAAAGTGTTAAAAGGTTCCAGGAAGAAAGTTAGTACGGCAAGAGGATATTGCACGACATTTACTTTAATATTAAAAAGTACAAATTAAAATGAAGCCTAGATTCTAGAACTTCTAAAAAATCCTATAAAGATGGGTTTTTACCAATAACACACATATTTTAAATAACAGTTACACACTGCAAAGCCACACTTCAGATGTACACATACATGGCAATATCAAAATAAAGTGATAGAAATGAACCACCTGTTGGTCCAAATTGTACTCAAAAGTCCTGTGAAGTTAAATCTCATGTGGTCAGGTTGAAAATGTAGTTTCTAAAAAGTTTACTTTTCCCACCATTTTGGGGTACCTCAAAAATTATATCACTTGATTTTGTTTTTCTATATTTGATGCAAATTAATAAATTGAACATTTAGCTTTCCAAAGTGACTGTATCACTTAAAGTGCTACTCCATCAGACAGACAGCAGAGCTCCTATAAGAACAAGAACCCAGGAAACTGATTTATTTTGGCTGTATAAACTCACAGTGGCTGAGACTTGTCTGAAGGATCGCTGAGAGTTTGGACTGGCGATTGAGAAGATATTTATTCTCAAAAAACTGAGAATCATCAAGAATGCACGTAATACCATCCATAAATAGTTCTACAAACAGTCACCTCTTCCATCCTGAATAAATCCCTTGCTCGCGCTGCCGAAGTTATTTTTTGAAGATTATACAACAGACCTAATATAACCATGAGATTGACTTAGAAATAATGATAAATAGCCATACATATTTACTCAGTTTTATGTGCCATCCAAGTGTCAAGCTTTAGGGTGCATTTTGTCTAATTTTCAGGATTTGCTGTGCAGTCACAAGCACTAGAGATGTACTATTGCTAAAACAAAAGCTGCCCTTCCCACAAATTCATTCGATTCCGTGAGACAAAACTTCAAAAATACATGAAATGTCATGAAACTCTTCCAAAATCCTAAAAGTTGATAACAAGTTCTATAGGGTTTGGCTAGATACTCTGACAATCTTAACATATTCACAGAAACAGAACTTTGCAAGGCTTGTCAATACAGACACTTGGTATAGAAACATATACATAGGGAGAATCCAAAGTCAAGTCTGGAAACTTTCAAGAGAAGTTGAGAGAAAGTAATTTACAAGAGGAATTTGAGGCACAAAATCTATGCTAGTGACCCTAAGCACTTCCTGCTTCAGTTTCCCCTGCCCCTATGTCACCTTGTCCAACCCTGTAAGAGTCACACTGGGCACTTCACTGGCCTTTTTTGGTTTGGGCCAGAAACATCGGGCCAACAAGCCTCATTCTTGAAAACTAAACTTTTAGTGCTTTGTTTTGTTCTTTTTTCTTTTTAACATATCTAAAAATATTACTGTGATTAACAGAAAACAGATGGCTGGATGAGGCAGATTATTATTCCAAAAGATTAACCCAGATTTGACTCCTTTCCACATAATCTATGCAGACAAATGAAATGAGTTTTATGACGTCAGTGCACTTTCAGATACACTCATGGGCAAGGCATTGTTTATAGTTATCTCTTGTCTTGTCTGACATCGCACCATTGCCAGGATTGCCCTCCGGAACCTGCAGAGGACAAGAAAGGGAAAGCAGAAAGATCATTAGCTGGAGATTCAACTACAAAGAAAAACTGGGTAAGCTGGCCTTAACTATTACAACAGTTTCTGATAGAAGTAAAACTCGCTTAGTAAAAAATTATGTATTTGGAATTCAAAAGGACCTGAATCTTTTTTATTTCCATGTACAGGAATAACTCAGTCAAGTGTTTCTTCCACAACAAGAGTCACAGCAGCTTTTGCTTATCCCAGGACTGGGTATAGCTACGACAAAGGAAAACTTACAGAATGGGGAAAAAAGAAGATGGAGTTTTGTTGGCTCAGCAGGATCAGACCAGATAACCTAGACGGATGTCACAGGCTCTGCTTGTAGGTGGGTAACAGTGAAAGAAAGGATGCCTCCTTGCAAAACCCAGTTCCCACTCAGAGGCAATGGCTTGGTTAGAGCATTTGATATGCTTGCTCAAAACAGAAGAACAGGCTTAACTTATTTACTTTAATGGAAAGTGTCAATTCTTCCTAATCAATCACAATGTGACACATCCCAAGCCAAGCAAGGAATTCCTCAGAAGTTGTACATCACAAAGATGCTACACATTTTGGCCATAGCCATTAAAACAACAAGTTCCACAATGAGTCCCTCCAAGAAACCACAAAGGGATTCTCAAAACGATCTTACAAAATCTTCATTAATGTGTTCTCAAAAATCTTTATCAATTTAGTATCTTCTGATGCTGATCCAAACAATTTCTTTTAGATTTTCCTGTCCAAAAGGTCATCTTTGGTAAATCAACAGTGGCTTACCTTTGATCTCTTCGCTAATCGGTTTGTTGTATTTTACAGATGATCTTTTTATGGCTACATGGTATGCTAAAGTCATGAAGTAGACCAGTTTTAAATTAGGATCACTTACTTTTTGTTTGCAATGACATAAATGCAGGGATTGTAGAACGTGGAAGATTTTGCAAATAGAGGAGCTATGATGGCCATTGCAGGAGAAATTTTCTTCGGGTCTCCAAAGGAAGACCATAAACACACAATGGAATAGGGAGACCATGCCACCAAGAACATTACAATCATCACAACAGACATCTGTAAAACAAGAGGAATACAAACATAACCTGAAGATTAAGACCTCACAACCTAACCCCAAAAATATATGCACCTGTGTGAAAATGGAGCTATCTAGAACCAAATAATGACATGTAAATAAGCACATCTGACAAACTTTGATACATTATAATGAAACCTCACTTTGGGGATTTAACAGCACATCATACTGTATTTTGGCATGCTGTTGTTTTGTTACATACAATTTTCTTTCATGGTTAGCATTAATGATTATGTTAACTTCGTTCATCAACAATTTAAAGGGCCAGAGAAGACTTCACACGTGAATTATGGCCACCACTTCAGAGGTGGAAATGCACTGGATGATACCAGCAATTCCTTTACTCCAAAATGCACATTACAGTAGCTGTACTGTTGTTTTTATTATCAGATATATCTGAAGCACTCTAACACCCACCAGAGGATGGCTATCTATCCCTATGAAAATAAAATGCCACATTTAAAAATGATCAAGTAGTCAACATCATCTAAGCCATAGAAGATACCAACTTTAGCATAAATCACCTTAGTTTAATCACTTCCCAGCTACTTCCTCTGCTTTCTGTTCAGGTGTAAACAACCTGAAATCTACTTTGTGGCCCTGCTAAAGAAAATATCATGAACTGTTTCCTGAAGATAAAATGCTCTGTCAGAATGACAGGTTCCCCTTCAAAATAGACTTGAGATACACATCAAGAAAGAGGTCAGAATGCAACTTCTTTTTGTCATTCTGGAGAACACAAGTGGAAGGAATCCAGCAAAAAAGATCACCGTGGGATGCTATTAGAAACAGCAAATATGAACAGAAACTCAACACTTTGCAGACCAAGTTGTTCTACAAATTGATGTTTCTCATTCACATTCACACAGAAAAAATGTCTTGCATAGTTAAAAAAAAAATCTAAGCCAAACAACCAACCCAATAAAAACATTTCATAAGGCTAAACTAAGGTCTGGTTAAATAAAACAAAGTAAAAGTTCCATGACACACAGGCTCTGTCCTTATACTTAAGAAACCCAGAAGTGTCTGCTTGGTTCAATGAAGCATGACAGCCACATTCAAGCATCGTATTGAAGAGAGATCTGAGCAGTCATATGTCTTTTCCGCTTGCTTCTCACAGATAGCAATCTGGGCACGCTGGGGCTCAGAGGCCAGGACGCACCATGCTACCACTTGACCGAACAGCAACAAACTGCGAGTAGTGGGAGGACAGGAGTGGAATCAACTGGGACACACTTCTCTGGCTTTTGTCAGGAACATGAATCGGTAATGGAAAATTGAATGGAAACCCCTAATTAATCAAGAAGACAAAACAAATCACCAGGAAATCAAATGAAATTGTGAGGCTCTTTGTATGCACAGGATGCCCTAGCGTTGTTTACCTGTGCCCATATTCTGTCTGTCAGTGAGGGACAAAATGATAAACAAGAAATTAACAACTACTTTGTGCAAGCTGTTTTAGAGTATAACCAATAAGCAAGTAGTGACTCTGTCTGCAGAAGATTCCTGTTTAAATACAAACATAATATGTATAGATAATAACATAAGAATAGTGATTCTTACATGAAAGAACACTTTCATGTAGAACTGTTTGGTGCACAGAAGGTTAAAAGATGCCAAATTGTTAAAAATCAAGCAACCCAGTTCCAAAGAAGCTGAACTCCAAAGCTTCAATCATTTTTTTCAAATGTAACTCACAATCAACTGTAAAACATGAAAAATGCATCTTATTCACAAATGTGAGTCTAAATCTATAACTGAATCCTCAGTTTAAAGCATTTTGAAAGCTCTTCAGAAGTGCAAGATGTTCATAATTATTACTTGTTGTCTTTTTCAGAATTTAGCAATGAGAACATTTTCCAAGGAATGTTAAGTTTGCATTGATAACTAATTCAAATGCAAAAGTGCATTCTTTTCAGTCCACTCCTAATTTTTGGCTTTTTTTTTCCTCATGCCCAACCATAGACCATATACTTACACAAAATCAAAGGAGCCAGTGCACTTAAAGCTTTCTCAAGGACTCTTAAATGTTAAAAGAATGTTAACTTTCCAGGCAGGATGTATCATTCTATGCCATAATTCACATTTGCTACTATTTACCTAAGAAGCAGATAAGCTCAACAGACTGAAAAGAACAAGGGATCAGAAGAATCACACAGCTTGGGAGCTTGGAAATGCACTTTCATTTATAAGGCCATGAGTATAAATCAGAACTGACCAATCCATTTTTTTCTGACCAGTTACACCCGTGAACATGGCAGAGAGCCTAAAGTCTCTGCAGACACAGAGCAAAACTATCTTAGACAGTCCTCCTAGGACATCTCTGAGGTACATTTCTATGCAATGACAGAGGGCAGAGGCAAGGAAAATTTGCATGGTTCCCAGCCTTCAAAGTAGCTATTCATCTGGAAAGAGTATTAGACCAAAAGTAAAGAATCTAGCATTGTAAATCAAGCCGAGTTTTCAGTTAATTTCAGTTAATATTTAGCAAGGAAGATGGAAAACGGGGAATGCAGGAAACAGAACTGATTAAAAGGCTGTGCTGTTCCTTTGCCCCCAGAACTCTGGCACACACACACACAAAAAAATGCTTAAAATGAAACATGCCCTCATTTACCATACCTTTGTTACATCTACTTGGTCAGACCAATCCATGTTGATGCTCTCCAGGCAGTTACTGCTGGTGTATTGTTTCATTGTCCGGGAAACATTGTAATAACAGTAAAACATGACTGTTAAGGGTACAACAAAATTAACAGCAATTACACTCATTGTGTAGGAAACAAAGGACCTGATAAGACAGAAAAACAAAACACAGTAACTTACAAATATCCATCCATGAAAAGTTACTGAAGAATTTGATATTTTGATTTGATTATGAAATTCAAAATAAGCTTTTAGAGAATTAGGAGAAATTTCTTTAGCCTTTATTTTACAAGTCTCACAGTTTTCAAGCATCGCTTATTTCCTACTTTTCGTTCTAGACTTGCTCTAGATTATTTCCATTGTTTTTAAATGACTTTTATAAATTAGGCTTCATACTTCAGCAAGAAGTTTTTATCATACAGTAGTAAATTAAATAGTCTGAACCTTCAAAGAGAGGACAAACTTAAAAGAAAGGGTGAGAGGGAATCTTACACATCATTTTTCCTCCAATTTACTGTGCAAGTTGCTCCAGTTGGATCCGGAGCGTAGCTAGCCCAGCCTACAGTAGGCATGGAAGCCCAAAAGACTGCATTTATCCAAGCAGCAAGGATCAGAGTGGCATAGTTACGGGTAGTCATTCTTCTTCCTGTGACGAAGCACATGCAATCACAAACCGTTGTCATCTTTTGCTTCTTTCCAGTGTTGAACATGAACCACAAGGGGCCGAGAGCAAGCCCATACCATGTTAGTGACAATGATCCTTTCAGAGGACTGCACTCCCAAGCACTGTGGTATTCATGTTTCATAACACTGAACAACATCCAAGCTTTCCAGCCTTAAAAGCTACTTCATGCCATCCCATTTCGACCCACAGCATACAGACAGTACCTGATCCTAACCCCATGCCAAAAGGCCTGCTATGCAACAATGCATTCAAGTACAAGCATCTTTGCATGTTTGTGGGGGAGAAAAAGTAAAAAGAGGAATTAACTGTTACAATACAGCTGTAGTAGGAGTAAAAAACATTCAGTGTGGTGCTAACACAATACTAGAGGCACATATCAGCTTTAGAGAGGTCAAAACCTCTCACAGCCAGAGGCTTTTTGTGTGCTTCTGTATGTGGATGTGGCGCTCTAATGACTGGAAACAGCCATGTAAATACACCTTAAAAACAGAATAACAGCCTAACTATGAATTTTTCACTTTCACAAGCAGTACCATGCCTGCCATCTATATTGCTCACTTAACCATGTACTGCAGTATGATGCCCAGCACTTTAATTATGGAGTCATTCACAAGAAAACAATACAGTTTGACTCTTAGTTCATAGAAGCCTAACAGTGAATGATTTTTGACTAAAAATACAGTACCTATATCAGGCCTGCAGATTGTCAGATAACGGTCAACTGCAACGACAGTGAGCAAACCAATACTTGCCATCCCAAAAAAGATATTTAAGGCAGCATAGATCTGAAATTAAAAAAAAAAAAAAAAAAAAAAGAAAAAGCAACATATCATTTCTGAGGAATCTTTCAAAGGTACAAGCATAAATTTGTGTTCTGAATCTAAGGCACTATGATACATTATATTCAGCCTGTGTTCTCTTCCATGAGGTACTGAATGAACTAATTCAATGCAGGCAATATGGAGCTGGCTCATTTAAAACTAAGCATTTCACAAGCAACCTGCCTGATGCTTGCACATCAGAATTCCTAAGAAAGACAGTCTGAAAAAAATCAAACAAACAACACACTTCAATAAATAAATCTTGAGATTTAGAGGCAAAGAGTTTGGAGTTTGAGAGGTTTTTCAATTCATGTTTTTGACATATATCAAAGAATCCTGAAGAGCATTTGATTTATCTTAAAACGTTAGAATCAGGTATGGCTTTAGCAAACGTGAGGTCCTGAACTGTCACTCTTCCCTCTGTTGTATAACTACACTTATTTCACTGATGTTGTACACTGATTTTCCCTATTAGCCCCCATTTTCACTTGGTGTCAGTTCTACTGACAACGCACAGTGACAGTACTGTACGCATGCTGCAATCCCGTCCGCCTGGTCATCCTATGGGCAGCCTGACCAGGAAGGATGACTGGGAGGGCTGTGCAGCCATTGGCACCCCCAAAATACAGAGCCCTGTGCCAGAACACGTCACCTGCAGTTACAACAGGGCCACGTGACATTCAGCTGTCTCAGTTCACAAGATTTATTTGGTTTAGGTAGGCGTGAGTTGTGCTTCATATGATCACAAGAACTCCCAAAGCATTGGTAGCGAGATTTCACATCAACTTCAACCCTCTATGTCAGTCCAGATCCAAAGATATTAAAAGTGAGGCTTCTTGTTAAAGAACGACATGAATTTTGAGCTTGAAATAATTCTGTACCCAGGCAAGTAATACTAGATTGTTATAAATGCCCACTATATACAGGCTCAAAATATATAGTGTTGGTAGTATTTTTCTTGAGTCATATTTTCAGCATATGCCTTCTTGTTACTACTCATTTTTCTGCGCGCTTAAGCCCAACAGCCTGTTTAAAAGTAGATTTAAATCACAGTACACAGTGAGCAAAGGGCACTCTCTGCTACAGAAACAGAATTTGTCAGTCAGTCTTAACTTTTAAAAATAGATAGCTATTAAATCTAAGCCAGATCTTTAATGGAGCCCTTTAATAGCCTTGCAGGCCTTCACTTTAGATATCCTTAGTTCCATCCTAAGGAATATGTATTTGTAAAGCAAAACTCCTTAAGGTCTGTCATGTTTACCACCAAAACAGCAGCCACATCCAAATTCTTTTAACAACCAAATCAGTCAAATGAGCATATGCTGCTATAACCTTTTTCATTTCAGGATTTTGTTTCCTAAGACTTCTTAAAGCAATTTTAAAATCTCTAGTTGATAAATGCAAGGTTACATGTCAAAGTTTTCAGACTTTAAATTATCAGTTTGGAATGGAATTAAAACCACATCCAGAAATTGTTGACTTTAAGAACATAGCTTCACGTCTAGAGTCAAATTTTGCATTACCATCTCTTAAAAGAACTGTTATCAAGTAGAGCAACTACTTGTTTCTCAGTTTGCATTTAAGTGCTCAAAATTTTGAGTGTTACAATACCTGGCATCCAGTATATCCAAACTTCCAGCTTCCATGCAGGTCTGAGGCAGCTGACATGGGGTAGCCAATGCTACTGACACCAATGTCAGTAAAAGCTAAGTTGATAATAATTGCATTAGTTGCTGTCCGAAGCTCTTTGTACTTAACAAAGATGCCTAACACAACAATGTTACTGAAAATGCTTATCACTCCTGCAGAAACAGAAAAAGGGAAATTTAACAAAAGATGCTGCCAGCAAGACATTTACAAAAAACAATGCAACCTACTGCAGTATTTAAAGTCCTAAACAAGTTTTATATTCAGTCAAGTATGATTTTGCAAAGAAGATACCTAAAAAGAGACAAAAGCTTTTTTAATTATATAACTTGTACCTCAATTCAGTAAGGGCCAAAGTGGAGTGCTTTGCCAAACCTGGGTCTTCCTATACAATGGCAATGGGCATAGCATGCATCCAAAAGCATCTAGGATTACAATTTGGATGCTTCAGCCACTGAGTAGTGCTGTCTTCCATGGCCATAAAGAATGCAGGTTGGTAACTGGCAACAAAGCAGGGCTTTTATACAGATTCACCTGATCTAGCAGAAGGCCCCTGCCCCCACCTGAGTTCTTCCTTTCTCAAGAGTTTCCACTGTACATTCAGGTAAAAGCGATATTCCTGGGCAAAAGGAATATAAAAAATAAGTCATTAGGCTTTGCACTTTGCTACCTCCGTGCTACCCAGACTCACTCCCCTCTCTGCTCATGAGGTCCAAATTCTTTGCAAGCATCAGAGTTGCCTCAGGTTGCTGCAAACTGTGTACTTTCTAAGCTTCATCAAGCAGCGTGGATGATCCTTGCAGTCTGCCACGGTGGCATGGCTGGGTCTGCACCAAAGTTATTTTTTTTACCCGACAAGCTCCAAGCTCTAGGGCTGTACCATAGCCATGGAAAAAGTCCAGATGTGGACTCAATTTGCTCCTGCCTCACTAATCTGTGTATTTGTAAATCTTTTGGGAGGGCTCAGTCTGCTACCTTGCTTCTTTCCGTTCTGGCAGAGGTTTTCTGTCTGCTTTCTTTGCAGAACTAGGACTCCAGAGCTTAAGCTCCCTGTGCCCCAGAAAATTAAGCATAAGCATTCCCAAAACCCCAGGGTGAGAAGTGCTTTTACATGTAAATTCTTCAGAAATATGCAACAGAGGTGGCACTGATCATACTCAGACTGTGCCTGAAGACTATTATTAGGCAACACAAGAAATGGCCGGTAGACAAAGAATTGTAATAAAGAAATACAGTACTAAAGCTAGCAAGTACACTCTCCTGTCTTCATGTCCAATGACTCCAGAATTTGCTTGGGACTTAGCAATGCTCTCCAAGGTGTGCAGGACACTGCTCTTCAGGACCCTGTGCATCAGCAAACTTTTTCTGATCCTGGTGACCTATATTAAAAAACCCACATTCTCCTTTTCTCTGGCTCTTCCTCCTTCCTAGCCAAACCCTACTGCATGGCTCCCAGAATGAGTTTACTTGGCAATCCCACAGAACAGTTTTTTTTTTTGTTCTGGTTTTATTCTCTTCAGACTCAGAAATATTCAGATCAAACTACTATCCTGTAGACTTCTACTAGCCTGCTATTAATAACAGTAATAAGAGCTAATAAGGTTAAAAATACCACTTTGCAACCTCACCTGAGACAGACTCAAAGACCTTATCAACAAAAAGGAGAATTCCAGCATGTTCAAGAAAACATAGCCATTAAAAAAATAAAAATAAAATGTAAATACTAAGGGGAATTTGTGAGTTGCTGATAGACTTCCTTGTCTCATACAGCAGTTACAATACCACTGAACCAAATACTAAACTTACAAACATTTCTATAACTTGAGCACCTTAAATTATAAGTGCCTAGTGGAATGTTATGTTGGCTAAAGTCAAACAACGCAGTATCCATGGAAATGCCCCTCAGAAATTTTGAGTTTTTCTGTTAAAACATTTCACCTCTGAACCAAAACAGTGTACTTTTCAGCATTACAGAACTGCAGGGATAATTCTGTAAGGAGCTTGAGTGAATAGCTGTCACACTGAATGTAGTGCGAGAAAGCCCGAAATAATAGCATCTGGCTCTACACAGGCTGTTAACCTTGCATCCTTACTACCATGGCCATACAGCCAAGCAGACAAGCAAGTACAGACAGTCAGGCTCAATGGAAACAGAGCAGCAAGCTACCTGGCACAGTGAAATCCAACCTTTGCCCTCAGGAGTGGAATAAAGGTTTCTGCTCCTCTATTTGGCTCCACCAAGTGCCGACACACTCTGGTTAGTTTTTGCTGACAGAATTCTGTGGAAAGGGCACTGTGGTTTTTAACTTTTATACAAGGTTCTTCAACCTCTGTCACTGACAGTGCTGCAGAATGGAGTTAAAAGTCTCTAGCAGCAGTTTACAGTCAGACTACAAATATGCCACAGTTCAAATACTAACCTCAAATCAAGAGGGTTAGCAAACCTGAGGGAAAGAATCAGCTTCAAGCACATCAGATGTACAGTTAATTTTGAAGACTTCAACTGGTGTCAATATGGAAATTCCTTCAAAGGCCATCACTGGCAGTGCACAGGAACATAACCCATAGATTTATAAATACCAGCACACCCTCCAGTGCATGAAACTGAGGCAGACTTTTCTAGAGTCAATTGCACTCACAAAAAGGAGTTCCACAGCAACGTTTTATTAATCAGTACTTATCTCCTACATTAAAAGAAACTCCTTTAACAGATTCAGTAATTTTAAAATCAAATGTGGGAAAATAAGAATTAATTCTCAGCTATTTCTCTCTTCCATTCTCTTTTTAAAAACCCCAAGCATGTCTTTCCTCAGGTAGAAGTCTCCTGCATAGTACATAAAAATAACATTAAAGATGATGTTGGAGGTGCATAGCCACACAGATGCCATCACCTATCACGTTTTGCACATTTCAGGAACAACACTGTGATGCTATGAGCCCCTAAAATGAACAAAAGCAGGAAGCTGGGGATCAAAGGTGAAACAAGCAACAAGAAGCACCCTCAATGCCAGCTGTCAGCTCCCTGTTGACAGGTAGTGTCATCTCTTGGGAGAGAGGAAGAATTACAAGTTTATAAAGCATGTCTCATAAGAAGCCTGTCTTGTTTTAACAGATTTTACAGCTACCAAGAATGAAATCAGAAATACAACAGAACTGCAAACCAGAATACTCAGGGTGAAAGAAGGATCCTGCTAGACACATTCAGTGCTTCAGAGCCCAATCTTAAAAAGAAGAAAAAAAAACAAAGAAGAAAGCATGGAAAGTGCTAAGTCTATATTGATTAAAGATTTCAATGGTACTAAATCAAATTAATAGTAGAGATAAAAAAAAATTCTGGGGAGCAAAATGTAAGAATTGATGGATTCAATCTTGAACAAAGCAGGAAAAAACGTGTAGATGCAACAAATGCTCTGTTCCCTCTTTCTGAGAATGAGGTCAAATAGAAGAACAATGTATCTTCAGGCCGCAGTTAACCAGAGCTCACTTGTTAGAGGGCAGAGCTCACAGACTGAGGCCAAGACTTTCAGTAACCCGATATTGTCAGCTAGGATGAACTCATCTGATTCAGAAAAAGCATGCAGATGCTGCCACTTGGCCTGTGAAATATCTTGGGGTTAGACAACTATTCCCATATTTTTTCCATTAAATCTTGTGAGTTTTTTCAATATGAAAATAAAAACCTCATGTATGACCTGATCAGGAACAGAAAAATTTCTTACTGTTCCTCTTCCCAGGGAAGCAATGAAGACTAAAGGTAGACAGAGTGCAAATACAAGCCCTAACAGTAAAGCAGGGCAAGTGCGTAGTAGCATCAAAATAATGAAGTAGAAGGTTAGGTCCATGTATAACATGGAATTTACTTTTCCAGTTAGCATTTAAAAATGACACCAGAGCACTTCACCATTACAAGGTGGAGGATAACCATAAGGCTGCTTCCTGCAGTCTGAGTATCCCTGTTGTCATTATTAAAATTAATATGTTGACCACTGTAGACTGTGATACTTAATGACTTCTTTCTCAGAAAACAAAGCAATTACTTGCAAAAGAAAGAAGTGTTCAAGCCTTTTAGAAAGCAACGTAATGATGAACACTTCATTCTTTTTTCTCAGACATCTGCTGATTAACACAACTTAAACTTTCCAGATGCGAGATTTGCCATGGTAAGGCATTTGCAAAGCAAACAACAATATTTTCAAAGATGCTACAGACTTCACTGTCAAAAACATTCCTCATGAAGAAAGGAAAGTCCAAGGTACAGCCAAAAGATTTAATAGATTCCCCCAGTTCTAATACGAAATAAACTCAAGGTTTTTTTTGGTTGGTTGGTTGTTTTTTAAAGACATTTAATTTCCATGCTGGGAAGAAGCTGCGCTGATTCTCGCTAATCCCACTGTTAACAGTGTGATAGTTTTGATCCTTAACTCCAGATGATCAATCTGCCTGAAAAGACCATCTTGCTACATACAGTGTTATCAATCTGTATTAAAATATAACCAAGTATCATACATATCTGCAGCACCTAATAGATCCAGTTACCTGCAAATAATACGGAAGTAGTGCAGTGTATTGAGTCTTCCAATACTTCACCATCATCCATCTCCACAGCTTCTCAACAGGTCTACTTATCTGTGCAAGTATTCTACTAATTTCTGTAAAAATCTGAAAATACCTATTGCCTTTGCATTCAAAAATATCCTCTTTATCAGAATAGTGTTTTGATACTACCCACTTCAAATAGATATGCTAAATAGAATGTGACCATCATCAATACTATTTCATATAAACCCCAAGTACGTTAATATTTTAAAGTATTTCAAAAGACAATCATAACATAGAAAGTGTATGGTATAGTCTATGATTAAAGTATTTATAAATTCATTTAATTTTCCATAATAAAAGTACAGAAGGCCTGTTTTTAAACACAGTAGGTTTCAGTATTTGGTCAAGATGATATTTCCTTGCTACAGCAGTCAATGCTTCAGAAAAACATTACTGAAACAGTTGCAGCTATAACAATAAGAAATTTTTCAAGAAAAAAAAAATCCATAATCGCTCAAGTTTAGCCAAAGGCCACTGCAGTCATAGACAACACACGACATCAAGCCTTCCAGTGTGCTTTTTCTAACATGTGTCATCAGTGAAAAATACAGCTGCAAGTGGAGTTCGCTCTTCTCTGATTAATGACCAGCTCCTTCCCTCTCAGTCACATTCCAACCCGTCCCCTTACATCCCCCTAACAGACACCCGCTCACATGCTCAGACTACACGTATATTACCATGAACATGTGGCCCAAGAGAAATCTCAAGATAGCTTCAAGCACATCACAGAAAAATGCAAGATGTGACAGCTATGCCCTATTTTTATCTCTTTTGCAAGCTGGCAGAACTTAATTCTCACTCTATTCTATAATTACATATCAACAAAATGTATTTTTCAACACACAACGCTGCCTTTAAATACAGAGCAGAAAACTTGTATGTTTCTGCACACTTCAGTTAGTCTGATTATTTACTTGTCAGTAAACCAAGGAGAAAAGCCATCAGACATTTGTTTAACACAAAATGAAATACCATTGCTGCTACTATGCAAAATGAGCATTTGAATCTACAGTTCTATTTTAAAAAAGTTATGCAATAATTTGCCAATGCCCATACCTGCTGTTATTAAGTAAGCTGCAACTATGTTGTGCTCAGTCTGTGTAAAGGCTGAGTGAGCTTCATTGTCACTTTGTGAGGAATCGGATGAATCATTCCAATGCATTTTGGACAAAAGAGGCTGTCGCCTATCCTCTGCAGTAATTCATCAAGACGACACCACACTACAAAACCCCGTCAGGCAAATTCTTTCATTATCCAACAGACTCGCTGAACAATTAAAAAAAAGGGGAGGGGGGTTGCCCCCCCACCACCACCATTGACAGCCTCCAAGCATGATTTAATTGGACTAAAGTGCAAAGAAGTTTACACTCCCAATCTATGCAGGAGAAAAGCTTGTTAATTAAAACAAAGAGCGGCACAGAACTGAGTACATTTCCAACAGGATACTTAAACTTTATTCTTACTGCTAAAGAGATTAACTGTCACATGCCCCCAAACTTTTTACTTCAAACCTCTTGTGCAATGCTTCAGAAACCTCAGTAAAAATTGACTGAGGTCAGTTGGTCATCAGCCTGGTTTGGAATTACTTCCAGTCATCACAGAGAACACACAACCACAGCACAACACAAAAACACAAATCTCCATTTCTTTAAAAAGCGTGATATCTTTACTCTGAAGTCCATCTCTTCAAACCCTTGAGGACCTACTTCTCCTCTTCACGATTCTTAGTTTGATTTAAACACTCATACCAACAACACCCACAAGAAGAACATAGTCCAGTATTTTCTAAAGTGAAGCGGGACTTTCAGAAAATTCAATTGTTACATTTTTCAAATAGCCTGGTCTACAGAAAATGAGTGTTGAACATGCCTCACAAGTCTGAACACACTCCCTCCCCAGACACACACAGGTAGGCTTGGGCAAATTTTCCCAAGCATTTTACCGAGCAGAAAATGAGTAGGCATTTTTCATAGGCTCGAGCAGTGGGAGATCATTTTCTTCTCTTCAGCGATGAGGTACCAGCACACCAGAGCAAGACTGCAAAGGCCTTGTACAAAATCCTGTGTAAATATTAGCTGCAACAAACCCTTGCCCAGAGCATCAGCAGCATCAGTCTAAGCAATCAAAGCTGTTTACCACCAGTTCCCCTTCATACAGTTTTCTACTCACAGTGGATATAGAAGCGACAAGGATGAACAACCAGTGGTTCTTCAGCTGTATGTGGTTCACAGGCAGATCAAGCAGGCTCCTAGGGCTGTGTCTGTGAGCAGCAGGATGAGCTGCCATAGGCAGCACTGAGGAATATAGCCATCCTATAGAAAGGAAGTATACCAGAAGAGCTACTCTCATCTCTAACCCATGAAACACTCGTAGAGCTTTCCCTCCCACTCCTCAGCTTTTCAAAAGAGACATCCTCCATCTTTCACCCATTTCAATCTAAAGGTAAGCAAATTTTGATATAAAAACTTATGCAGTCATGACAATTAGTCATCATTGCTACAGAAGATCACATGCCACAGTTTACCAGCAAACATTTTAATGGCACAGAACTACATCCACTCTTAGTTCCCAGGGTACTCGTATTAATACACTACTTTTCCTGTCAGAAGAGGATTAGGCAGGAACATGGTGGGAGCAGACTGAAAGGGAAAATGATCTGCTCAGCAATGAAGCTACTTCCCTAGTGCCCCATCATCCTGCCTTGAAAGATAAAAGCATAATGATAATTTAATATCTTCACTTCCCTCCCCTGAAACTTTGCAAGATTTTCACAAGCATCTCCAATCTTACGACTTCCATAGAACTTAGCGCTTGCAATGCTGACTGCCTCAAAAAGCAAAGAATTTCTATTCTTGTTCAGACGGGATTCCAGACTTAGGTTAGCACAGTTAAAGAGACCATGCAGATTTTATACGTACTTTGAGTTTCTAGTATGTGCAGTCCATCCTATCTACCCGCACAACCTGTATAGGTATGGGGCAATAATGAGAGACTCATTACAGTGGTTAGCAAGTTGCAAACATTTTGGTTACGTGTAAAGTATTCAAAAGCATATTTCAATCCACAAGTGGTGAGAGCAGAGAAACTTACTGTTTGCATTAAAAAAAAAAAAAAATGCTCCCACATTTATTAAGTGCATCAACACTAGAGGGCTGTATAAGGCAGTGCTTCCCTTTAATCTTATTTCCACAAACATGTAAATGGCTCAAAACCGAAGGCAAACAAATTAATCAATTATATTTTTTACTCCCACACAAAGTCCCTAGATTTAAACTGTTGATTAGAAAAGTTTGACTCTGTAAGCTAAGGAGACTTTAAGCTGACTGAACAAAAGGCCCTGAAAAATGTAAGGGACTCCAAAAACCTTTTTATTTGTCATGCTTCATACATTTAACCATGCTTTTTTCAAGATAACTTTTCTTGCCAAGATAACGCTTTGCACAACTGAAAGTAACTGCATCACTATAAAAGTGACTATCAAGTACTGCCTCAGGAAGACGTTCATAACTTCCTGTCAGCGCTAGAGAACCATTTCTGTTCCACAACAGTCAGTGCTGCAGTCCTATGTTAAAATATCCCAACTATCTTCTGCACTTTGTCAAATTTCTGTCAAAGTAACATAACAAATCTATGAACTCTATTAAACTATCCTTCCCCAGCAACCACAGAAAACACAAGGAGAGAAACATCCCTGCAAGTATGAATGCAGGGGCTCTAAAAGTCATCCTCAATAGACGATTTAAGCTTTACCATACACTTTGTGTACTATTCTGTTTAGCACGAATTTAGATCCCACATTAAAATATATATATATATATATATATATATATATAACCAGAATTTGAGTGTGGCAAAGA
>VXAA01000484.1:346683-370274 GCA_013399115.1 Anseranas semipalmata
CCAGAATTTGAGTGTGGCAAAGACAATGGGTTCAAGATACCTTAAGCAATCTGATCCTAGTGATTTAACAGCCACCAGTCAGCTGCAAGTCAAACCTTATGCCTGGGTCAAACATTGCAGTGAGTGAGGGCTGTGCTGAAGCTTACCTTCTCCAGAGTTTCAGAGGAACACTGCAGGACAGCAACTCCCATTGCACCGACAGAGCGAGTGGCAGTCAGGAGGCTCTTTAGGTGGCCCAGCCATTTGCCCCAGAGGCTGCTGCCGGTGAGGAGAAATCCGAGGAGCACCAAACTGTCAATGAAAGCCTTCAGTGCCATTAAGCCACCCACCACCACCACCCAGACTGCAGCGTGACTTTTCTCCCGACACTACAGCTACATGAAACTTCCCATTTCTGCCAATATACCTTCTTCTGTCAGGGTGCTAACAAGTCCACCTTTCCTACTCCCCGCAGAAAAAAAACAGGCTATTTGTAAGCACAAATATAAAACAGAAGCACTTTGCTTACTAGGATCAGGAGCACAGCGACAGAACCACAGACAGGATTTGAACAAAAAGGTCAGGAAAGAGGGGAAGGTGGCATATAAAATTATGGAACCTGTATTTTAGTTCATTTCAGCATTACAATGCAGACATGAAACGACATCTTAATTTTTTTAAGACAATACATTTTCATTTTTTCTATTACACTTAACAAGTACTCAGATTAGGAGGGTAGGGTCGTGCCATAGCACGGAGAAGGCAAGGCAGAACAGGGACTGGATGGGCCCTGCCACAACCAAATGCCTTCCTATTCCAGCACCTTGAAAGAAAGAAAGATATCACCACATTGCAGAAATCAACGTATGGGTCCAGACACTGCTTCCTCATATGGCAGCTCATTTCACACCCAATCACTAAGGATATTCTTCCATCAGCATCTGAACGTCCTAAAACCTCCACGAACATCTAAGATTATAAATTATCTCTGGATACGTGTGTTAATCTCATCCAATGTTGTCCACAGGTGTAAGGCAGGCCATAATGCCTTCACACATTTCTCAGCTGGGACTGCAATCCACTTTCCTGTCATCAGAGCCAGGTCTTCCCTCTGGAGCTACAATGGATAATATTGTTCTTTATGTTCTTAGACATGAAAGCCTTTCCTCTCACCCTGCAATGCCTTCAGACTTGAGTATGACTCACTGCTCCACCTGCTGTGAGATTCAACGCATATGCTCCTTGTCCTATGCTGCAAGATGGTACATCAGCTGCCACATCAATGCAACTGAAAGGTGATGGCAGTATAGTCTTCTGACAGCCTGGGAAAAAGCATGTCTCTATAGCAGGCAGTGAGAATAGCACCACAGAGCACGAATTTGGGTACAAGAGTGAGGACTGCATTACCACAGTCTTCCAAACCCAGAGGAATAAGGAAAAACCTATGGCAGCTACCCACAACCAGGCACTGAAGCATCAGTGAAGGAATATATCACAGTAGAGAACGCAATTACAGATGTGACAAGTTACAACAATTCCAGCTTCAATGCAGATTGGTATCGTTCAGTTGAAATGTGGTATCCCAGAGACAGCTACAGCGACAAGATTTTGTCTAGATAAAGGGCAATTCTACAGTGCCTCAAGTCAGAGCCCTAAGTTGCTTAGGCCTAGCAAAACACAGTAACAGAAGTCTAAATGCCTTTAGAGGTCTGTATTTAATTGACCTAGTTAGAGTTAAGTCTGTAGTAATACCACCAAAATAACTGGTATCCCTTTCTTCCTGATTGTGCTGTGGTTGAATAGTAGACTTCGTTTCTTCTCATAAAAGCAGACCTAGCAGAAGTTTCGATATATTCTTTCTTCTACAGAAAAATGTTACTGTTATCCTACATAGCACCTGTTGGGACTGCACATCTGAATTCTTGAAGTTTTCTTCCGAGCTTGTTTCAAGTTTTGTTTCAGAGATAATTCAAAACTAAGAGTCACGTTTGTTAAAATTAACAGTGTAACTGTCCAATTCTGGCACTGACAGATTACCTTGGTTTCTTTTTGTTAAGCAGAAGGCTAATGAACTCATTTTCCTGTAACTGTGCTCATTAATTAAAAAGTGTAACAGTACGATCAATTCTGAAATATACTTCTTTGCACACTGAACATGATGCTCAAAATACTTTTCATGGAGATTATTCTTACAGATCTCTTTTCAAAAACGCTTGGAATGAGATTCTGCCAATGGACTCCCCACTCCAGATGAAATCCAGGGAGAAAGACTCTACTTTCCTATTCTTACTCAATTTCCAAAGTTAAGGATGGAAAAGGACAGGGTGCTTCTCAGCACTTTAAGAACTAGCTTTTCAACACTCCTCATAACGCACCTGATTAAAGAGAACGAGTCTGTACTGAACACTTAGGCAGAACTTTTCATGCCTTTTTAAAGCAATACCTAACTGAAACCACTGCATGCAGATGAGCCCTATGATGGGCTATTTAATCTTAGCCCTCTGCAAGTTCAGAGCACCAGGACATCAAAACCTCAAGAGAAACACGCTAAGAAGGCAGGAACAGTTAAAAACCCTTAGTGATTTTAGTATCGGTATAATTAGATACAATTAGGTGACTTAAGAATAGAATTAACTTTGTACCATTCATTAGATAGTATCTTCTAAGAACATGTCTTAACGCCTTTGGCTTTCATTGAGATTCATACAAAAAATCCACAGAACATTCTTTACCATCTTCCTTTCCTCGTATATATTATTATGCATAAAAACATTCTGTCAACACAAAATTTGGAAGTTTAGTTTGTAAAAAATGGTTCACAAAGGTTATTTAAAAGGCATGTCCACTTTAGAGCAATCCAGAAGGCTCCACGTAAAAAGATGATGAGAACAAGGGATCAGTCACACATGGGTAACAGGTTCATACTCACAGATGTGCATGCAGTGAACCTGTAGGGTTTTGGTTTTTTTTTAAAAAACATTTCAATTGATTTTTTACTCCAGACTCCAACATGAAGTCAAGCATTGACTAAGTCATTTGTCTGAAACAAACTGTTTAAGGATAACATTGAATCTTGGCTTAGTTAAAAAAGTTCAAGTATATTCTGAGCAGTCTTCAGTTCTTCACCAAGGGCAATGTGCTCTCTTCACATGTTGAAAAACAGTCATTAACTGTAACAATAACTGTCATTTTATAGCTTCAAGTTCTTTATAAACAACTTTTTCAGGATCTTTTATGATTTTTTTTCTTGCTCTTCACTTCTGCAGATGATTTGGTAAGACAGCAGGAATATACTCGTTGGTCCATTTTTAATATCCTCTCCCTATTTTGAGAAGGAAGAAAAATATACTGAACAATTCACATCCTAGATGCTTCTAAAGCAAATAAATGATACACAAAACTATATGAATTGATAAAATAATTTATCAGTGTTAACTGTTCTTATAGTCCTTTTTCATGCAGAAACTAGCATGGTCTTTACAAAGCATCAAAAAACACAGAATATTAAGCTTTGGTTTAAGCTAGCTACTGTGACGCACAGCGACTTTTTGCATAAAACTATGAACATCTGTAAGAGATGAAAAGAAAATACAACATTCTGTTTAATACTTAAAAGTTTAGAAATTGGGAGCCACTCTTATTATGGAAACCACACACTCACCCCGAAAGCTTCCTCCACCACCTCTTCCTCCTCTGAATCCTCCTCCTCCTCCTCTTCCACCACCTCCTCTGAATCCTCCTCCTCCTCCTCCTCTTCCACCACCTCTTCCTCCCCCGAACCCTCCTGAACACAGGAAAGAAAATGCACTTTTATGAGCATGTAAATTCTTTGTTACATGTAACAACTTATTTCATTTACAGCTTCTGAAAGGAAAACCAAGCCAAACCAGAAATGGTTAACTGCTTCCTGCTAGTACCTTGGCTCTTCCAGGGACCATCTGCAGCATTTTAGGTGTTGTTGAGTATCCAGTATCCAATGTCTACAATTCTAAACGCACTAATAAAACTCCAAGAAATGTTTTTCATGACAGCCAAAAATTAACCACAACTATTATTTATGAAATCAACAAAACAAAAACCTTTGAAATATTTGTGCCTCCCTGCACACAAGGGGGCAGGGTGAGGAGAAAAGAGAAAAAACTGCAATGTAAGGAAAAAACCTAACTCCACGCTTAAGTGAGGAGTACATCACAGACTGTGCTCAAAAAGCAGAGAAGGATGAGATCTACCACATCATTTACCCCTTCTCTCCAACACAGCATTTCAAGTATTTTGTCCAAACTAGATTTTTAGAGCACACTAAAAATACAGCTTTCACTGTTTTGAGTGGGTATTATCCACTACCTTTTATCACAAGTTGATCAGTGGTCATGCTTTCTCTTTTGATTATAAATCAGTGTACTCCCTTCCCTGCACTTTGAAGCTATTGTTTAGCCAGCCACAGAAACCAAGCTCTTGCCTTTGGAAAGATGTCACTGTCTCTTCCACTGAATTATCAAACAGAAACTGAGTTATCAAACAGAAAAACGCATAACATTTCTCTTTGCAATATAATTATTTAACTACTTAACCGTAGATTTACCAAAAATAAACAAACAAAAAAACATTCTGCAGTTTTCATTCTTGGGACCTTACCTCTACCACCACCTCTTCCTCCTCCACGTCCACCACCACGTCCTCCTCTACCACCTCCTCGGGGAGCACCTTTTTCTCCAGGAGGCCTTGGCAAGAATCTCTGAAGGGGCAGCAGCTTTGCAGGATCAATGTAAAACTGTAGGAAGAGAGTTCCATTAGGCTTTGCGAATGCTAAGGTTAAAGAGCACATTAATATCTCTCGTCCTTTACAAATGGTCACTATTTGATCTTAACCCATTACATCAAATTGTGCTATGCAAAGAGCCAAATAAACAAATTGCATGCAAAATAAATCAGTGTTATAAAGTTATTCAAATACAGATATCTGTATTTAACATGTTCTGTTCATTACATCTTTCTTCCTTCTTTTTGTTCTTTAGGAGAGGGAAGAGCATGGTAGGTGCAAAGTGAAAAGGATGAGTAAACGAACACAAAGCACACCTAGCCTTTAAAGTCAATAAAAACTCTTATTAAAGCTTTTCTTATCTAACTGATGACATATCTAACTGATGACATACAACAGAATTGTGTTATTGAGATTGGCTAACCTTTTGCATTTTTTTAAATGAAGAAGCTTTCATGTTCTCAGACAGTTTCACTGAAAAATACTGTTTGTTTCTTTAAGGAACACAATCGGAATCAAGCATTAGAAATAGCACTTTTGATTATTACATGAAAGAATTTAGACATGTCAGACAATTTCTAAATTAGTATTTTATAAATGAAGCTAAACATTACCACCACAAATGAAAAATACAACTGAAAGTTCGGGAGAAACTATTTCTAATTTTTCTCATAGTTACAAATACTGTATTTTGTGGTAAAATATTTTTTTCCTTCCCATGCACAGAGGCATAAAAAAGAACATACTGGTGAAAAGAGTACATAAAAATGTAATTGTAAAGAAACAAATTTGCTTGGCAAGTAACTATCTCTATAGCCCCAGGATGACTACAAGGTGTATCTGGAACACCAGAGATGCTGCAGGGGCTTTGCTAGCGCTGTGCTGGTTAGTACAACTGTCTAGCTTTGGAAAGAGATGAGCCAGCAGGGACTGCTTGACCCAACCACAAGCTCAGTCTCATCCTATAGTGAAGTGGTGGACACTCTCTGCAGCTCCAAAGGCAACCCTGTAAGCATCCTGTGGCTCTGCAGCGTGCAAGGATGTTTGTATGTAGTTCCCGAGATCACAGAGAACTGCTGGCCAACTCTGCTCAACAAAACTCAAGAATAAATGGGGAGCCAAGGAGCTGCAAAATACACTCAACCCCCCTTTTTATTTCTTGGTATGTTGTAGGAAGAAAACAAGCTTCTGAATTCAAATAATCCTGATACAGGAAGCAATCCTGAAAGTTAATACACTCCGATCACGAGAGGGTTCTAAACCTGTGCATTTTACTTCACATTTAAAGAGGGGCAGGAAAATGAACTATTTTCAAATTCTAGAGCAAACCCCTTTAACGGTCAATCAGCCTTTAAAAAGCAAATACTACATCGCACATATTTTTGAAGGATACAAAATCTCTCAGCTGTCCAAAGATTTCATCCACTTTGCCAATCTGCTCCTTATTATCCAAGTACACTGGCGCATTGAAATAAGGCACCTTGTTTTCTTCTGTTTTACATTTACAAACAAGGTCATCTTCACACGGGTGCATGAACTCTCCCAATACTGAAATAAAGAACAAACAAGCTGAAAACCTCGAACAGTCATTGTACATTAAATAAATGTAAACTCTTCGTGTAACTTACGAACTACCCTTTCTGGAGGCCCCTGGTCATATCCGCCTCTGTTGAAGCCTCCTCGTCCACCTCCCCGTCCAAAGCCACCTCGGCCACCACGATTAAAGCCGCCTCTGTCGCCGCCACCTCCTCCACGATTAAAGCCACCTCCTCTTCCTCCTCCGCCACCTCCTCTTCCTCCTCCGCCACCTCCTCTTCCACGAAAGGACATTCTCTAATGCCTCCTAAATCGTGAAGGAGAACCAGCTGTGTAAGAGGCAGGAGATACTTGCTGCGTGATGTGCCGTACGAATTAAGGTCTCCCGAGAGTCTCGGGTAACGGGCCCACGGGAACCGCCCGCCGGCCCCACGAAGGGGCGCCCTGCCGCGGGCCCCCGGCCTCCCTCGGGGCTGCCTCGCTCGGCGCGGAGCCGCGGAGCCCTGAGGGAATTACCAACGGCCCTAACGGCCGCTAACGGTCGTGGGCCCCCTGCCCCCGCCCGCGCCGCGAGCCCGTGTCCCCCGCACGTGCCTACCTCAGCACACGCGCCGGAAAACGCTCCGCCTGCCGTAAAGGAGAAGCAACCGCCGAGCGGCAGTGTCGCGAAAGGAGCCCCTCCCCCCGCCCCCGGTGATCCAGTGGATCTCCTTTGGCAACAGCAAGGGAACGGGAATCCTCGCTGAGCGCTTCCTTTTAATCATTGACTCGAAGGGCTCCCCTGCTGTTATCTGGCGTTTACATAAAGCTAGCGAACCTGCGGCGGGATCCTCGGGGGCCGGCCAGAGCTGTCAGGGAACAGCTAGGGCTCCGGGGCTTTGCCTCTAGGTACGCTTTAAAGCGTTACCGGTGGTTAAAATGTTACTGGTGGTTAAAAATTAAACGCAGATCTGTCAGCTCACAACCCAGAATCCTAGCTGGAGGGGTTTCTCGACGAAGAGAGCGAAAACCTCACCATGAGCGTGGTTGCAGTTTTCTTGGTGTGCTTGTCTCTCTTTTGTTTTTGTGGAGCTGAGGTAAGAATTCGTTTTATTGGGGTACCGTTAATTTAATTAAATAATAAAAAGTTAAAAGTTTATTATTATAAAAGCAAAAGCAGCTGGTCTAAGTTTCCTTTCATAGTATTTGTATTTCATACATTTGTTCTAGCCTGGTTTGAATGTTTGAATCTTGCTGTTTCTCCTCCGCGTATTGATCCTATCTGGGGCTTATGTTAACAGGCTTCTGGAAAAGCTTTCGATTGTGATCTTATCCTACACCCAATTTGCAAGCATGGCTGACCCCAGAAAAGTGCAGCAATTTTCCCTGTCCCCCTTTTTTGAGAAACGAGATTACAGTCTTAACTCCTAGTATGGCAACACAGCGTATCGTGAGGTTTTGCTGTGGAATCCCTTCTAGCAAAAGTCTGTCACAGAGCCAGGTGGGCTCGGTGTTCAGCATACCCTCAGCCTTTTAGAGAAACCCTTAGATAAAAATCAGCGCCTTTTGATGGCTGTTCAGTCAGATCTCGGGAGAAACGTCTAATGCAATATGGGAGTTATGCCAAGCAGGATCTGGCTCGCAGTTTGGTATGTAAATTTAAAGATAGTGCATTGGATTCTACTGACCTGAGAACAGCAGGAAGAATTTATTAAGATTATACAATCATTAAAAGGTGGGCGGGGAGGGCAGGGTTAAATTCTGCCCCAGCAACATCCCCACTGACTTTACTCAGGCCAGGATTTCTTCATGAGAACTTTAAACTTCGGCTCTGTTGATTCAGTGGACAGAGTCAAAGCTGATCAATCCCCTTTGACGGCTGACTTTTCTCTCCCATTTTTATGCAAAGTCCATCCATGTATTTTTCATGTTTCAACATTCTTCCTACCCATAGATCTTAGTAAGCAAAAGCACTCAGCCAGCAGTGGAGTCACCAGAGAGCTGCACGAATAGTCACTCACCCAGAGACAGCCAGATGGAGGATCAGGACCCATACTTGCGGTCCAGTAACAGCCAGCAACCACGCTGCAAATCCACTGCAGTGCGAGACACAGGAAGAGAACTGATAAGGAGAGGCATTTAATTTTCACATTTCTTGAAGATACTTGTTACTTCAGCAGTCTTGCAGTGAAACAAATCATTAATTTTAGATTTCTTTATTTGCTTCTAAGTAGTTCCTAAATACTTATAGGTGATAGTTAAACTCAAAGCTAACGGGGCCGATAAAAAGGTCTCAGAAAAAATCAAGTTGCTACTTTTTTTTTTAATTATTTTTCTGGTGTTTAAGTCTCCTTATGTTTTAATTTGCTTACAATCCCATTGTTGTGGTGTGTTATAAACCACTGGCTTAAATTGTTTATCATCTGTTGTGCACTTCAGCTGACGTTTGAAGAGTAAAAGTGAATAAAGTTTGTGGGAGACCAATAAAAGTGAAGATCACAGCAGGTGAATCATCTAAAAAGGAAGAAAAATCTAGAAAAAATGAGAAAGATGAGGTCACCAAAGACAAGGAAATAAACACTATAAACGATATTTAGCACTTCTGTTCTCATGAGATAGGAACAGGCTTAGAAGCAAACACTTTGTTGAGGTCAGTAAGGGATCTGTAGAACGGTTAGTGCAATTCCTAGTCCTGCTGTTTTTATTATTATTATTATTATTATTATTTTGTGCCTTGCAGAAAGTAGCATCTAATGATGCAGAAGAACAATTTATAGAGGTTGGGCCTGCTCAGCCAGTTGAGCGAGACACTTACCTCATAGAAGAATGCATAAGCAACAAATACACCCACAAGTCCTGTGAGAAAGTTTTTTGTCACCCATGGGAACGATGTGTGGAGGGAAGATGCCTTTGTAAGCTTCCCTACCAGTGCCCAAAGAATGGCACTTCAGTTTGTTCCATCAACGGAAAGCACTTCCATACGTACTGTCACCTAAAGAGCTATGAGTGTCAACGTCCCGAAGCAAAGTTTCTGAACAAGGGAGACTGCGTCTCTACAGGTATTCACATCTCCTTTTCCAAAATGTCTGTCATTCATTTGTGGCCAAGCAGATGCTTTACTGTTTTTTACAGCTCAGAAAACTTAGTCATTTCCTTGCACTGGTAAGAACATGAAACAGAAAATGACCGGTCCTGAAAATTGACAGTACCTGTTGATTTTCCTACAAATCAAGTCATTGACAGGCCCAGGTTACACTGCTGCTGGTAGCTTGCTCAAATCATCAGGCAGAAAGGGAAGAAATAGACCAAGGAAGAAGAGCTCAAAGGTTTCCAGTGGGGGTGCTGAGCATGGTGGGGGGCACAGAGGGAGAGGGGATCTTTTGGAGAGCAACAGACCTCGCAGGAGCAAGAGTCCGAGGAACGGAGTCCTGCTGCTGAGCTGTGTCTGGGAGTGCCTGGGAAGAAGGTAAGCCACGTGCACCTCAATTGTCACTGCGGATTCATCAAAACAGAAAGCTGTTGCCCTGCAAAGCAGCGAAGATTTGTATGCTGACAAGCAGGTGTATTTCACCTGCTTTTTAGGCTGCATCAAGCTGCTTTTCAGTCACTCGCTCTGTCAGCTCAACCTCTGCCTAAGTACACAGAAAAAGGGCTCAGCAAAATAGGCGGGTGGCCTCTCTTAGCAGTAGCAGCCGCTGTTCCTACCGGGCTTCCAGCCCCACCTCTACTGATTGCACGAGGAGCAGCAAGCCTGGCCCAGGGCTCTCCTGCCAGTCCCTCCTCCAGTACCATCCTTCTCCCTTTCCCCACAGAAGCAGCTCAGCCCATTGTCCTTGGGGTGGCCTTTGCCTATTCCACTGAAAAGCCCTGGAGAGACTCTGCGTTCCTTTTGCACTGCCAGACAGCTTCAGCAAGTCGAGGCAGGGGGAAGCTGCAGGCCTTAACTCCACTGCAAACAGCACAAGTGTTGCTAGAAAGGTCACAGAAGCAGGATCTGGCCATCTCACTTGTGTTGCTGGTTGGTTATCAAAAGCTCTCTGATAAAAATCTTACGCTAAGATGCAACCTTTCCTCAGTGGACCTCCAAGTACTCTTACACGGCATGAGCCATTATCCTCATTTGTCCTGAAAGTGGTATACTTTGAAAAAGTGACAGGCTCAATGCTGTAAGTCAGTCCTCAGAAAAATCAGGAATAATACCTCAAGCTCCTGAGTCCCAACCGACTGTTCTTTCCATATGAACTTTGGATGTCTACAGGATACTTTAGGACTCATTTGTTCCTGTGCTGCCTTCCCACTAGATACATCTACATAATATGATTTTATTTGGGATTTTTGGGGTTTCTTTTTTTTTTTTTTTTTAGAAACATTTAAAATCTCCTTGGGCTATAAGGATTCACGTTTGCTTCGAGTAAAACCTGTGAATAAGGAGGACCTTTTTGTATGTGACAGTGAGTGGACAATGAATGAAGCCAATGTGGCCTGCAGGCACCTTGGCTTTGAATTGTAAGTTTGGGGAATTTATCTCTCTGTAACTGCCATGGATCTGAGAAAGCAGTGATGCTTCTATAAGGGTCAGTCACAGCCAGCTGTTAAGACAAAAAAAAATCAAGAACAATGTATTGGCTACAATAAAGCTTCTTATGTTGACACCTGAGAGCAAATGCTAAAACAGAGATTTCTCTATTTTATTACAAATAACAACCATTCAAACCATCAGTATTTTACTTTTAAAATAAAGCCAAAGACCGACGCACAAGTTGTTTCTCTGGTCTGTGTAAGGCAAAGTTGGACCATCCCCAGGTAGCTCTGAGCAATGAACTGCATGCAGAGAAAAGCTTCTTACACTGGCTGGCAACAGGGTACAGCTCTGTTTTGCCACTTGCACCAGGCAGACTAACAAGAACCTGAACAAGGTTTTTTTCTTCATCCCTCGCCCCTGCTGCCATTGCTTGCTTTGCCCACTGGGGACCGCTGAGGCCACATACAGCTTGGTTTTTTTCCTGCGATGATACCAATGATCTCAGGTCATCAAAAGAGTCAACTCTGTATCCTGTACATAGCAATTTTACACGTATACTACTAACCTAACTTAGCCAGGTAGGACTGCCTCCCCAACCCTACCTGAAAACTAACAATACTATCACAAGTGCCCTAAATTGTCCCCTCTAGATGAGAAGTAAATATTTCCCAGTCCTGATTGGTATCTTTAGATAGCACAGAGACAGGTTTGTCCTGGGACAGAGCATTCAGCCCTTGAGTCCCATTGTAAGCCTCCCTAGTCACTTATTTACCCCATCCATATTTCTTTAAGGTAGGGGAGGGACACACTGTTAAGAGGACCCCATTCAGGTAAAAACAAAGGAGATAAAATTTATGAATGCCAATCTTGCAGTGGCCTGAGCTTCCTCAATATGCATTGGTTTTGATGACACCACGGGTACTCAGCCCCACGCAGGATGGTTTCTGTATAAGGAGACTCTTCTATCTATCACCATACACACTGGCTGAGTTAGAGCCACATATAGATTCAGTGCCAGTTCTATGCTGCAATTTGCAAAACTTGGCACTTTGTTTTACTTTTTCTTCCAAAGTAATTATCTCCTACTTACCCCTACAACACTCCATGGGAAGTCTGTTTTTTTTTTTTTTTCCATAAGCCATTGGGGAAAATCATGAATTCTGAATAATAAAAGCAGTGGACGATCCATTGTGAAACTACAGAATTTGTTATTATTTTTATCTTCACAGAGGCGCTGAATATTACCATACTAACTTCAACATCACAGAATCTGCCTTAAATGCGTCACACTGTTTCCAAATAACTTGCAGGGGCCTAGAGACAAGTCTTGCTGAATGTGATATAAAGAAGAAACTGAGAGATAGTAATGATAGATTTGTTAGCCTCCAGTGCCAGAAAATTCTCCGAGGTTAGTAAGTTTTTGGTTTAAAATTTATTTAAGGTTCTTCATGTTGAGTTTATTTTAAATATTTTAGCATCTATTTTGCTGAACTCTCAGCCACCGCAAACCTGCCATGAAACCTTTTGATTTATGTCAGGTTTTGATTTGTGTCAGGTTTTTCTTGTGCCACAAAAGCAGGAGTTTACAGACTCTTGGTGAGTTCCTTCAAGAGGGGGAACATCCATCATCTTAATCACATAAATCATTTACGGGGTTTTGAACTTATTATTTCTGCTTTGGTCTCTGTCTAGAAGAAATGAAGTTCACTTCTGCCAGGCTACTGAAAGATGGAGGAAGAAAATAAGTGGTCACGTTGAAAGTTGGAAGAGGAGGCAATGAAAACAATAAAAAAAAAAAAAGATTCCTATTTACATTACAGGGCCCCAGAAGGCCTATTGTTGACAGGCCAAACTGCTGAATGAATAAAATGTGTAAGCTGAGTATTTCCTTGGGCAGTTGTGAACCTACAGACATTTCCACACTAACTTCATTTTCATCCTGCCGCACAGAATGTTCAGCTGATGAGTTTAACTGTGCAAATGACAAGTGCATTTCTTTGAGCAAAACCTGTGACGGAATCAATGACTGTGGAGACCTAAGTGATGAACTGTGCTGTAAAGGTAATAATTTCCTTTCTCAGCTGTTTAAAAATCATTTCAGCAGAAAACCATCCCCAAAGAATTCTTACAGTGATGTAACAATACAGCCTCTTTTGCAAAGTCACTACATTAAGGCAACCAAACCATAGCTTCTGTATAGGAAAGTACAAAAAAATTAGGCATGATTTTCTGGAGCAGGCAGGTGATCTCTGAGGATCTGCATTTGCTCTGAGGATGAGGAAATACAATGAGATTATTTACAAGGCTGTTGATAAAAAAAAAAAAAAAAAGCTGCGTTAGATAGAATGAAATGTATTTTTTGTAGGGCAGAATCAATAGTAATTAAACAAAACCATGTTTTTTTTCTAATGAACTACCTTTAAACCAAATTAAGATCTTTCTTAAATTTATTCCTAATACAAGATTATCCATAGAATGTCTGTGAACAGTTCCTGTTGCACAGCTTGTTCATGAATAGTCGCTTTTTCAGCACCTGCAATTCCAGCTGTAACAACTTTTATTAGAAACAGATCTAGCTTAATCTGAATGCAGGAGAATACTTTCAGAAGTTGGGTTTCAGGCGCCAAACTATAATATGGGCTACAAATCCTATCACTACCCCTAAATAATCTTGACTTTGTAGTTTTATAGTTGTCAGTAAATTTAATCTGGTAATCATGGAAACATAGCCACAGCTGTTTTGGAATAATAAGCCCATGGCTTCATATATTTAGAGGATGTTTATTCAAATTCCACTTGACCAAAATAGTTCTGTTTCAGCTGTAAGAATTTTAGAAGAAGAAGAATTTTAGAATAAATAAGTTACTAAAGCCACTAATTTCAAAACAGGACTCAATTCCTGCTCCTACATGTAGGTATTTAGGAGTGATACTCGAGTCTAGAATTACAGTACTGGACTTGTACAAAGACTTTTTTTTTTTTAAGTCTTAAAACATCAAGATAGTAAAATGAGGAGAGACAAGTATTCATTTCATTTTACGCTTACAGAGCCTGCTGTTGTGATCTATTTATGAACAGCCAAGTCCCCCATAACATGGATAGTACGTTGTGTTTGCATTTTAAGAAGCTCTCTTAACTATGTGAGGTCACTCAGTCATATGGTCCTGTGCTCTACAGTTGTAATTCTCCTATATTACAGAATGCAGAAACAACAGTTTCCACTGTCATTCAAACATCTGTATTCCAGAAAAGAATGTCTGTAACAAAGAAGTTGACTGCCTCACAGGAGAGGATGAAGCTCAAAGGCGCTGTTCAGGTTTCCTTTTAAGACATGTTTTTCTTTTTTTTCATTTCATTATGCTAAGTTACACCTAGAGACAACAAAATGCATATTATTAAATTATTTAGCAGATTAGCAAAACCAAAATGCATGCAAGAATTAGTCTTTCTGACGTTATGCTATGTTATATGTACTAGGAGACTAAGAAAAGGTTACGTAATTTTCCTTGCCTTCCTTCTAGAAAAGAATGGCAAGAAAACTAAAGGACAGAAGAACCAGATGATGTTCTAGGATCCTGATTTAAAGCAGATTATATCTTTTGCTTACATGGCCATCTATCAAACTGGTATCCCATATTTGTGAAGAAAATGTAGACAGAGCAGGCAGGAATATCTTCCTCACACATAAGGAGTTTAACTAGTTTTTTAATATAATAATTCTTCTGTGCTGTTCTCCTCACCATTGAAAAGATTTTGTTTTGTTTTGAACGTAGATATTTTTCCTTGTTCTGATAAGAGACAAAGTCTAAAGCCAAAAAGTAAACATTTTTGGTACATGGCAATCGGTAAAGGTAAACTGAACTCGAAAGGTAAACATTATTGTCAGTAACATGAGAACAGACCCAATCCTCAGCCTCCATTTAGGAACTGAATTCAGTGGGCATTTTGTTTGAATAAAAGCTGACAAACCAGATTCAGGAAGCATTTAATTTACCTCTCATGTTGAATACCCTCCCTTAACCTTGTTAAAGGAGGTACACAGTATATAGCAGCAGCATCTAAATCAGAAAGAAAAAAAAAATCCTTTTACCTAATGCTCCTTTGGGCTTTAGAAAGCTCCAAAAGGTTGATTGGGCAGGAGGAGGAATTTCTGCTGTTTCCTGGTGGAGGAGAATGGGAAAAAACAAAGGAGGCCATTTCATAGGGTTCCAAGAAAAGAAGAGTAGATGTCATGTAAATGAGTATCTGCGGGATGTAGGTCATTTGTAGGCTGTGGCAGCCAAAGAGTGCCTAGTAAGAAAGGAAGGAGAGTCACCATGCTTAAAGAGTGTTTCTGTGCATGTGAAGTGGTATGCAGCTGTGTACCTATACATTTAAACAGTGCACCATGATTTCGGCACACAAACATACATTCAAGTAACAGAACAATTTGAAATATTTGCAACCATTTTTAGTATTTTATTATTCCACTACAGGCAAAACAAAACATGTTGAAAATGACAGTATGGATGAAGGTAAGTAACTAACCCTCCACAGACCACACCGTACCCTCTTATTAGTGGCTTTCTAGCTACCAGCCAGCTGGCTAGATCCAGAACACTCAGTATGTGGGCTTCATGGTTTAGTAGTACACGCTCAGGAGCTTACCATTTGTCTCACTTTCCACTAATTTCAAGAATGCCATAATAATTTATCCTGGCTGAGGATCCACATCTGCATGTTTTGGCAACTGACAGAAGTAAATTCTAAGCAAGTCTACGGGAACTGCTTTAAAATGTTTTGCCTGAATGCTAGCAGCAGTGGAAAATGAAGAGAAATAATGTGATGCTAAAACATAAGGAATTTTCAAAGCAAAAACAGATGCTGAAATGTTTGGTCTTTGCTTTCTTGCTGCTTCAGCTACTTGCATACTCGCAGCGCTCGTGATTTCAAGATAAAGATAAACCTGTCTCCAAATAGAGAGAATGAATGCCTGAATTCTGAGACTCATTTTTCCTTTTTGTTAAAGAAAGAAAACTGACAAAGACATTTCTTCCCCAAATAAACTGCGGTGTTGTAAATCACACATTAACTCGACGGAAAAGAATCGTAGGTGGAGAAAAGGCAAGAAAGGTAAAAAAAAAAAAAAAGCAAAAAAAAAAAAGCAACAACCAAACCTTACCAAACATATGCTCATATGTGTTCATTCTGTATCAAATTAAATGGGTATTATTGTGCTTCTGTTAAAATGTACAGAAATAACAAAATCGGCAACAACACTGGTTTCACGTTTTGCACCAGTAGTGGCAATGCACTGAACGACCGTACAGAGAAGCACAATTCGTAAAGTAAATACTAAGTTGCAAAATGGAGCATTGAAATATAGTATACATTGAAAATGATCCAGCAAAATACTTAATACTATAGCTAGAAATGACAATTCTGACAAAACAGAATACAGACATAAATGCAACACTCGATCATACCAGGTCTGATTCTACATCTGTTTCTCTGGCTAGGAGTTTCATGATAGAAAGCTGGGGGCAGGGAGGCATTGCACAAAGCCAGAAGATTGAGCAAAATTACTGTATTTTAGAATACGCACCCTTTATATCAGGTGGAGCCCAATTTACAGGCAATTTCTCAATAGCAGATTTTGAATTTACAGTCAGATTTAGTCAAGGAGATGAGGTGATACAAAGGATTGTGTTTCCCTTTATGCACAAAAAATAGTACAATTATGATTTCATATTATTTGGGTTTTTGTTGTTTGAATAGGGTGAATTCCCTTGGCAAGTGGCAATTAAAGAAACTGGCAATGAAGGTGCAACAGTGTACTGTGGAGGGGTTTACATTGGTGGCTGTTGGGTTCTGACTGCTGCACACTGTGTCAGGTAAAGACAACAACCTGGAAAATGATTTCTTTGTAAGGCAGAAAGATTAATTTGGACATTATTGCCCTTCTCAGCGACTTGTTTGCTAATTCCTATTTGCCTATTGAATAGAACAACTGAAAACACTGACTCACTCACGTTAATGATGGGGAAGATTCAGAGAAAGAGTATTTTGGCAGTGAGTAGAAAGATGAAAAAGTAACAGTGAGTTTAAAGAGACATGGCATTCTTCAGTCAAATACTAAGCAGGCAGGATAGGCCCTGCATAACCACCTGCATAACCGCTTTGCCTTAAAGGGAAGATACAAGGGACCTCCTCTCAGCCTTGGGGAGGTCCAGGACCTGCTCCCTGAGAATGTCCCTGGGGTCACATATTCCCCGGAGACAGTAAGAACAGGGAGGGAAGATTTGCCAGTCCCCAAATCCCATCTGCATCTGCTAACTCTTCTTTCACCTGAAGTCAGAGGCATAACCCCCTGCTTCCTCTTTGTGGCAGCACTAAACACAGATGCTGGCCTTTAGGGTTTTTTTTTCTCCTGTATTAGCTGCAGTACTCAGCAGTGAGTGTCATCAGCCTTGCATTTGCTACGCTTCAGAAAAAGCTGGACATCAAGTCCAGAAAGAAACTATATGTATGTAATATGAATTTTTATTCTACGGAAACTTTGAATGCAAACGTTTATGGCTAATGGAAACATACGGTGCTTGTGTTTGGTACCAAAACATATTTTATTTCATCATTTTTTTTTCCAGAGCAACTCGAGTTCATCTGTACCGTGTCTGGATTGGACTGTTGGATACAATACAGTATGACAAAGAGACAGACACTTTCCGGCTAAAGCAACTGATAATCCATGAGAATTATGATGCTGCAACATATGAAAATGACATTGCTCTGCTGGAGCTGAAAGGCCCTGGAAAAGGAGAATGCTCCCTGAAATACAGCACACCTGCCTGCATTCCCTGGTCAGAGTATATGTTCAAGGCTGGTGATAAATGCAAGGTTTCTGGATGGGGACTGGAGAAAGGTATTTGATTTAGTGCTTACTCTAGAATGCATTATTTTTATCACTGTTTTTCAAACCGTGGTCATTTTGAAAAGGCTGAAGAGCAGTACGTGCAAAGCATTCACAAGAGGCAGAGCACAGAGAACATCAACCGTGCTTTGGCATTTGGCTGCCACTTTGTTCTCTTTTCTGTGCTGCTTCCTCTGTTGTCTCAACTATTAAGTAAATTGCTCTGGAGGACACCTCTGTTTGAGAACTACCCTGACAAAAAGAAATGTTCTGTTCCCCGCTGGATCTGTTCCCTGAGCTGGCTGACCCCATGGCAGCAGAGACATTCGTGTCAGCACAACAGAGCAGAGAGCGTGAGGGTGGGAACGAGATAGCAGCAGTGAGCCGGCAGCATTCAGAGGACATATGCGTACCAAGAAAATTGTTTGTTGTGCTGTTCCCATACACACTTCTCAAAGGAGATGAGCAGTTTAGTACCTCCTATGCATCCAGAAGTGGCTGATATTACTGATCTCAGATTTACCTCAGCTGTGGGGACCTGATAATGGTACTTAACACATCACCCACAGTCACTGCCAGTCCTCTGTCCCCAGCCTAAAAGGATCCGAGCTGCAGCCAGCAGTTACAGAACTCGGCACATCTCGCCTCAGCCGTGTATGAGTTCAACCCGGAGAGGCTGCACAGAGACGGATAAGCCCAATGCAATCACGCTTTCAAAGATTTGTTTTGTATCACAGAACGATTACAGCCTGATGTTAGAGCTACTGCATACTGCTTGTGAGGCTTCTCCTGTCCACACTCAGTAGCAGTCCCTAAAGCAAATACAAAGCTGGGAATTACTAGCAAGTGGACAGAGAACAAAACAGAGAATCTCCTTAACCTTGTAATGTATTGCTCACCCATATCTTCAATGTCTGGTCCCCTCATCTCAAAAAGAGTAGAATTGGAAAAAACAGTAACAAGGATGATCGCAGGCATTTCTCCATTTCATAGAAAACAATACACTGGTTTCCCAGTGTCTGGAAAACCTTGATGTGGAAAATATGGAAAAAAATGAGGAAGACAAGAAAAGGGAAAGGGTAAAAATATCACAAAATGGAACTATTGTATTTAATACTGCAATTAAACCACTCTGCTTTTATTTTGAAATGTATGGCTGATGTACTGCAATACCTACGGGGTGAGTGTTAGTGGCAGTTTAAGGTATCTGGTTTATAATATTTAAGATTATAATCAGTAGATAAGCAAATATATGTCTTTCAATTTATGATATTAAAAGTGTCTCATATGCATTTATCATTTTTAATTTAGAAAAGGTTATTCTTTTCTTTTCTAGGTTATACCAGACAGTATGTGCTCAAGTGGGGCAATGTTAATTTATTTCATAATTGTTCTGAATTGTATCCAGGACGATTTTTTAAAAAAATGGCATGTGCAGGCAAGCATGAATTTTCTTACTATAATTTCTTTACCATCAAACCCACAGTTTTTATGGTCTGACATTACTGGCTGGGAGATCTTTTAGACTTGGAAAATACAATAAACCAAATGACCCTATCACCATTAGCAAACCGCTAGCCACTGGAGTCTATACGTTACTGTTATATATCTTCTATATAAGCAGTTATGATGACAGTATGCCAAGTTTCAGTCATTGTGGGCACATTTCAGCATACGGTTGAGTTACATTTTTCTAAATACACAAGCACTTTACAGCCTACTGAACTTCCTCCTACCTTTATTTTATTCTGATCCAGGAACATCTTTAAGCAAAAGCCTTTCTTGGAGCACATTCATAGTCCTGTTGACTAGAATATGACAATTTATCTGCTTAGACATTTGCTACCTCTAAACTGCACCCCAGGAAAAATACTATAAACTTTTCAAACGAAGATTAGTCCGGCCAGGAAACTGGTTGTCATTCCTAATACTAAAATAAGCATTCTGAGTACACATTTTTGCTTCTCAAGTAACAAAAGGTATTACCAAATACATGTCTAAAAGAGCAATGAGCATTCAACTTACAGGGCAGATAGTTTCAACTCTTGTTTGACTCTGAAAGTAAAGGCAATATTTAAACAAACTACTTATCAAGAAAAATAAAAACCAGATATAAAAGCCAAATCATTTGTGAATAATTTCGGCATGATGCTGATGCAGATACAAACTTTGGAATTAAGGACTGGTATCTACTGGAGTTAGTTATACAAGGTAATTCAACTGAGTAAGGGCAACAAAATCTAGCTTTATAGGATTAGTCATTCCAATTCTCAAATGCTCACAAAACTCTTTCCCGGTAATGTAGAGGTTCAAGAAAGATGCTACATTTTTAAAAACACGGAGTCATGCTTAGTATGGGTTCTTTCATACCAGGTTAATCAACCAAGTAGAAAAGAGGAATAAGGATGTTAAAAATTAATACACTTTTACAGAGTCTACAGGACAAAGCATAAATTGTATTCTAGCTCTCTAGCAATGTTTTTGTCAATATCACATCCTTCACTCTTAATTCATTTTTTCCACGAGCACTAAATTTGCTAAATTGCAAACAAGCAGCTTTGTGACCACCAAAAAATGTAATGAGCACTGGAGCCTACAGGTTGTGTCTCAGAGCTGATATCTGGTCCTCCAAAAGGTCCACACTAAGTGCCCTTGCGAGGACTCAGTTAAAGACAGTTGCACTTCCTCCCATCCCATCATTCTTGTGTTCGCCTTGGACCTGCCCACCTCTTTCCATAAAGCCTGTACAGCAATTAATTCTGAGGTTTCTGTCTCCCTGTATAACTCAGGTGAAACTGGCCAACGAATTAAAGGGTAGAGAGGACACCAACAGCAGACACATAGGCGTACACATATATGATAGCTTCATTTCCATATGAATCAGCCTACAAATCTTTTTACCATTTTCTTCTAGCTTTCATCCACTTTTTATGAGCTACTTCTAACGATATAATATACAATATAGCTGAATTCTTCTCTATTACACAGGGTAAAACAAGAATCACGTCACTGACATCAAAGCAAATGAGCATTTGGGCCAGCCACAATTATATAGAGGGGCCCTGCATACAAAGAAATAAGAAGTAATAAACCAAAAAGGTTAGGAACCTCCAGTACTGGTGACTGTCTTTGTGTGCTAGCTTGTATATGAACTTTTGTTTTTGTTCCCTCTTTTGCTTCAGGTACTTATGATGGCTCCATAGACAGTTGCAAAGGGGATTCAGGAGGACCCTTGGTCTGTTTTGATGCAGAAAACGTGGCGTATCTCTGGGGCATTGTGAGTTGGGGTGAGAACTGCGGGGAGGCTGGTCACCCTGGCGTCTATACAAAAGTCGCCAGCTATTACGATTGGATTAGCCATCATGTGACAAGGAGTCTCATTTCACGGTATAATGTCTGAAGCTCAGAAAATGAAATGCTTCCTTGTTTTCACCCGCGCAGAAATGAACACTAGTCCTTTTTTACAATCAGCAGCCATGTACCTTAGCAACTATTAGTACAAATCTTGAAATAATGTATTTGAAAATGCTTATTTCTCTATCAATACCGCAATTTTGCAGAAGCCTGTACAAAAATAATTTTACAGTGACATGAGACCACAGCAAAAATCTCTAATAAAAGCATGCTTACTGCATGGAAATTAAAGTATCTGTCTTTTTGTTGTTACTTTTTTTTTTTCCTCCTCTCTCCACACTTCACATTGCATTTCAGTTGCAATTGTTATTTATTTCAAATTGGCAACCATACTGAAAGCAGTGGTTGGAAAACGACTGCATTGGCAAAGTGCGAATGTCACAGAAAGGACAGCAACCACAGTATTTGAAAAAAATTCCATCATCTCAAGGTCTAGATCATTAGCTAATTTGCTCAGCAGTCGATTCTTTAGGCTTACTGAGAAATTAGACTTCAGACCATCTATTAACTGATGGATTGAATATGATCACGAGATTTGTTGTAATGCAATAGTTACTCAAATGATTACACTGGTGGTAGTTCTTTCAGCTAAGAACTCAGACAATTTTTATCTAGTTAATATTCTTCACCTGATCATCTAGTTTAGGGCAATTTTTGTATTAATTTAACCACAGCTGGTCACAAAGAACAGAGGAATTTCAAGACTTAACTTCAACTTAAATAAAAAGTGCCTTTACTGTCTTAGGTTGCCTGTGTATATGTATTTCCAGCGTCCAACAAACTCTTGACATCAAGTAGGGTTTTCCTGTGTGTATAGAGCTATACAATTTATATAACAATATAAATATATAAAAATAAAAGGTCTTTATGTTATACATATAGTCTTAATTCTACAAAAACGAGTTACAGACCTGAAGTTAAGAATGAATCCTCCCAGCCAGGGGGGGGAAAAAAAAAAAAATAGATTCTTAAGGCAGGAAGATTTAAAATAGATTCTCAAGTGTAGGAAGCACAAGCTTCCTACAGCAATACACAGAAGTGTGAAACAGTAATGTGATGAAAAAACATATCCTTACAGGTCAGGGGAAATTTTGCCACTGCATTAACTGACACAGAAGCTGACAAATTCAGCAGGAGCTCTCCACAAAAAGAATTATGCAGAAGGTAGGCTAGGCCCTGAGTCAACCAGAAGAGACACTAGCACTGTGTTCTTAAAAAGGGCCAGAATTTGGGTTTTGGACTGGAACCTTCAACACAGAACTGTCAGACAACTTCAGGACCATCTCAGTCCTGTCAAACTGCTCAATGGTTTTATAACATACTTCACTGGATTCTAATTTACAAGTGTTTTAATACCTATTTTACTTTATTCCTCTCAATTAATTATCCCATTGAATCAATAGCATAAGTTGACAGAAAACTGTTATTGGGGGAGGGAAGTGCTTTTTGTGTGTGTTTTTTGTATTTTTTTTTAATAATTCACCATTGTCTGCTTCAGACAACATTTCTACATTGTTACTGACTTTTCTTCATCTTCCACTGTCCCGTAAAAAAAAAACACATCAGCATGAATTTGTCAAGTAAGGACCCTGTCAATCACCAATAACTGAAGTAAAGGTATGAATTACTTCTCTTATCTGCCCATAACAAGGCTTCCTATTTAGGAAAGCATTTAAGCATATTCCTTCATTAGAAATACTTTGCTGAACCAGGGTCTTTCTAAAGTAATCACAGGGAAAGGCTGTTCTCAGGAAAGGTGTACAAAGAGCTCCCTCTTTTGTTTGACTGGGCATATGTCAACTTTTTCCACCTATTTCTTCAGTTAACTAATGAATATTAAATGTTGAGGCTGAAAAGAAAAGAACAGTGGAGCATTTACCGTGTATCCTTCTGCTCTGCCTGTTGATCTGGAAGTCTCTCAGTTTTCTTTCCATTTCCTGCTCTTCTTCACAGTCAACTTCATCCTGAAATCCCAATAGTACTGTGTTCTGAGGAATTCCACTCATCTTAAAACAATGCTTTCATTACAGAAATTAAAACAATTCCCACATGGTTCCACTTCACCTCATCTAAGGAGCGTTTAGAATTCAAATATAAGATGTATATGTGTATATATGCATATAAATGAGCTAGGATGCCTAGCAAGTGGGTTCATTTTGCTCGTTTTTCTCTTCAGCAAACCGAGAGCGGGCTTTTAATGTTTAACGGAACCTTTTGCACCCCCACCTTGCAGGTTCGAGGATGTTACCTGAATCACTCACGAGTAAAGGCCACCGGCTCCGCTTCCTCCCCCCGGAACAGCATCGTGAACGTGGGTTAACACGTTATCGCCTCACACACGCCCCGGGCTGCGTTTCCAGCGGCCGGACGAGCGTGCCTTGCACAAGGCCGCGTGCGGCCGCAGCCCCCCGGTCCCCTCTCAGCCCCAGCCCGGCGCTGAGGCGCGGGCGCTCCCTCCCCCCGCTCCCGGTGCTCCTCCAGCGGCGTCGGGGCGGTTGCGGGGCGCTCCCTCA
>VXAA01000484.1:377010-394310 GCA_013399115.1 Anseranas semipalmata
AAAGGATGGGCTGCTTCGTGCCCTCCGGTCAGCTCGAAGTGCTCCGAAGTCAAACGAGAGCTTCTGCTGGGGTAACAGCGTGCATCTGCAATAAAGGGCTAGGCATTAGGCACCCGGAACAACACCGCTGGAAGTCAAGGCACTGCCGGAGATAAGTGCGCTATCGAGGTGGAGGAGGGAGGGGAAAGAGGACGGCAAGTAGCTGGGCTGAAGTACGGCGGTAAGAGGCTTCTGCACCACTGCAATCGGTGCTTTCACAGAAAAGCTGACAGACGGCTCAGATCCTGTCACCAAAGCACCAGTTAATTCAAAACGTAGACTACTGGAAGAATAACGTCTATATATCTTCCATGTCTGTATGACGGCATTTTCTGTCTAGAAGTTTGACTATAACATTTTTAAGGTGTTTTAGGGGTGCCCCCCCCTTTAAGTTGAGGCAAAAGCATCAGACGGATCTCGGGTACAGAAGCAAAAATACAGTGTAAATTCAAACATACGGCTCTCTGGCTCATATTATAAGCAAAATCACAGGCACAAGTACTGTTGCTACATTCTGTCTACACTCATTTTCAGCACTTCTGTCCTCAGTCTGACCAACATGTTGTTTCAAGCAAACTGAAATAGCTTGTTATGCATCAGGTCACTAGTGATATTTATAAAATCCAACACTTGAAAGCACGATCAATATTTACAAATGGGAAGTTTACATGTAAATAGTAATGCTTAAAAGGATGTGACTTCCTTTGAGCTGTCCTCCAGTCTCCTTTGCTATGGAGTTCAACATAGGGGCTTCTGAAGTCAATTCAAGATTTCTGCAAGTTTATTCTAATGTTTTTATGAACTTTTCTTCTCCACCAATACATATAGATGTTAGTTCATTTTGCAAAAGGCTTTAGTCAGGTGTGAAAACCAGGGAAAAAAACAAGGAAAAAGTGCATCGTGTATACAAAATAGTTTGTAAAATATATGTATGTGTGACCATATCTTTCTTCTGTTCTAATTGCAGGCCATGTTCAGTTGGATAGCAGATCTACATTAACCACCACAGGTACAATACAGCATACAGTTTTCATAATATACTAGTTAGTCTCCAGTGAGAGTTGGAATAGGAGCTGTGATTTTATAGCCCACTGAGATGTTTAAGCCAAAGGATTAAATATTTTGGCCTAACCATCTGCAAGTCGTCCGTTTTGCACCCTCCCAAGATGTGCATGTTCCCTGTTGTTTCCACAGTGTTACCTTTATGTGCATTCTTCTACTGGAGATACATACATCTATGTTGCTTAGCAGAAGAAAATGTACAGATCTTGCATCTTTCAGTTGTTGTTAACTATATGTACGGTTATGCTACCTTCTGTGACTGATATGCTACATCCAACCTCAAAGAGAATGCTCAGTTTTGCATTAGCAGCACTACTGAAATTAAAAAAACACCAGTGTATTTTTAGATTATGTAAAATCCTAACTATTGAGTTAAAGAGACTCTGTTTAAATACAGCCAGGTAGCTACTTATGTATTCAGACATCATGATTGTATATATCTATATAGGTACAGATAGATAGCTAGATATAAAATGTGCGCATCTTGACCACCTAAAATTCAGACTGTTGGGGTCAGAATTTTAAGAACAACCTCCAAAAGTTTTGAGCACAAATGCTAATGTGCTCTGCATGCCTACTTAGGTGGTGTGTGAATGAGCTTTTGGTTCACGCTAACAGCTAAACTTTATGGCTGGATGCACAGTTTAAAATTGTTTCTCTTAATGATTTGGTGGCTAAATCACTGTTTAATCTCTCTAACAGATGGAAATCAGAACATCACAGAAGTAGATGCGCTTGATAAAAGGTAAAGTTCTGATGGCAATGACAGAGACATGGCCCACTGAGGTCAGTTGAAAGTTTCCTAATTTTTATTTAAGAATGTGACTGGATTATTCATTCAACCCCACCCATTTATATAACGTGTTTCTAGTTTTAGCTATACCAGACGTAGAACTATCCTTCTTATGATGAAGGCATGCAGAAGGGACTCTTAGGAGTGGACTCCTGATATGTTGGGCAATGTGCAGACTGTGGCAAAAATACTATCACAATCTAAGTAACAATTGGGCACAGTAAGTGATAAGAATGTAGCAGAAGAATATAGTCCTCGAGAGAGAGAGAGAGAGAGAGAGGGAGAGAGAGGGAGAGAAAGAAAGAAAGTAAAGGGACCATGGGACAATGCTTCCATGAGTTTTTCCCAATCCACCCTAGAACATCGTCTAGCCCTGGAAAAGGTAAACTACCTGTCAGGTCACTTCCTCTGCCTCACCCACTCAGTGAATACAGCTGAGCAGAGGAAGAATTATTTAGGGAACCATCCTGTAATGGTCATTTGCTGGATCCAAAGGCATAACTGTCCAAAAGAACTATGTCTCGCTGAATCCTAAGGAACAAAAATTGCCAAAATCTGAACAAACTCTGGTACTGGTACAGACGAAATATTCATAATTACAGAGCTAAAGTTTAGCATCTTTGTATTTATCATGTTATGTACATAAATTGGGGAGAGCGTGATAAAGCATCCCACTTAGTTTTCTTACTGGTTTTCCAGCTAACATTGTAGAAATCCCCAGATCTTGAATAGTCCTCCAGAATTCCTGCTCCCTGCTTGAATTCTGCTGCAAATGTTACAAGAAAGATGGTTTATTAACCAGCTACTCATAGTAAAGGGGAGAAGCAGAAATACCTAATGAAACACTTTGGTCACTTTTTAGTGAAACAAAAGCATTTTGGAATAGGCTGTGATCTTTAAGTAACTTCTGCAGGCAAGTATTCTAAATTTCTTCCATGAATTGCACTAAAACTGAACATTCCATAGCAGGAAATAAACAGTTTCATGCCAAATATAACAGCTCTGCGTAGAGACAGTTCTAGGGCAGCGTGACCTGGACTGTCATTCTGTACACCTATAGTACCGGCCTTATCTGTTGCCAGGGCTATCGTCAGAAGTGCTTCAGCTTCTGTTCCCTGCACCGATACCTCTGTCAACAGAAGCAGCAAGATTGTATACTTTGTCCCTCTAAATACATCCATGCCGAAGCTTGGAAAGGACCTTTTGGGTCCACGCATACAGTCCATAGCATGCTATCACAGACCTCTATGTTGTGTTTGCTCATAAAACAATAAAATCACTGAATGCTGCTCCAAACATACAGGTGCTCTATGTATTTGTTGCCTTGATATTTAAAATTCCTCTACTTAGAAGCTGGGTTGGTCATTTGTACTTGTGCCCTGTCCCTCAGCTTTAGTGCTTTGTTGGTTAGTTGCTAAACACTTAGATGTTTATTTTGATATGTATACCACCTCATCAGCCAGTATACACTATATAGCCTATTGCTTAAGATGCAGCGTTCGTTTTATTTAGAACTTGAAGCAAACCTCACACAGTTAAAATTCCAAATAAATACATATGCACCATCCAACTGTGCTAAAATAATGTTTAGCTGAACACAAAATGTGGAGAATTGGAGCCAAATCTGAAGTGCTCTTTTATATGCCTTAATGTGTTACTAATGAGACAGCCTCCTGAAAACTTGTAAACACAAATACATTGTTGAGAAATTGATCAAGACTCCCCCATAGAGCCTTGTACCCACCCAATGCTTGTTTTTACTGAACTGCTTAATGTGCCCAAGCTTTTCAAAAAGATCTAGTGATTTAGTTTTTTTCTGTAATATTGCACATTTTGAAGTCTTGTCTTCTGAAATTGGATTCTCAAAGTCTCTAGTCAATTACAAAAGTCTCAGCTAGAAGGAATACAGCAAGGGAATTCAACTAGCTGCTTACTCACTCATCAAGAAAGTTTTCCATCTCTGGCAACAGACAAACATTTGACCCTGCAGAGCAATACAAAATGAACCATCAAAGAAGAGGAGTTGCGTTAATCTTCAATCATGAGCACTTTTTTTGGCATTTAATGCTGCCAGAAAGACGTGGGACTTGTGCGGACAGAAACAATCTGAAACGCAGGTAAGAAACTTGGTTTCTCCACCAAAACTTAAAAAAATAAACTTCAGAAATCCAGGTCAAATAAGCAGTTACCTAAATCTTAAGTACAGAAGAAAATATTTTGCAAACATAAGCACCTATGCAACCTTGGCAGAGAGAGCCATAATAAGAAAAGCTTCAAGGGACATTCCTCTAAGTCACAGAAACTGCTGGCACAAGTCCCATGACTTCAGTGAGTCCAGAGCTCTCTTAGGACAAAGTCCGCAAAGTGACTTTAGGAACGACACCTGCATTGGACACCAGTTTGAGTCCAACATCAAGTTCAAATTTTTTTTCATAGATAATGCATAAACATGAATATTCATTCACAGTGAAAGCAATTGAGTTGGTAGGAACTGACATAACTTGAGGAAAGTTTTTTACTAACACTTAAGTGTTTTAACAACAGTTTGACAGACCTTGGATTTGAAGTCAGACATTTTGATGATCTGAAAGCAGAAGATGTGCTGCAGAAAGTTTATGAAGGTAGGAGACTGTATATTGGTTACATCTAATTATTTGTAGCAGAATTTCTAGATACATTTTTCCCATTCACTATCTTCATCTAAATTAAAATATTTTTTGTGCACAAGGGGAATTGTTTAACATTAAAAGGACTTAAGGGTTAGACTTCAGATACTTCTACTGCAATGTAAGCAAATCTTCTGTGGAGAGAACTAATGATGTTGCCGAGAGCTGAAAGAAGTTAACTTGCAGCTAGAAGTTAGTAACATTCTTCCTTTTACTTTCAGTGGCCTTAATCTTCAGCCATGTTTAATTATTGTACCTTCAGATCTCTGCAGTATAACACTATCTGAAAATAGGGTTCATTTGAAAAATGACTGATCTGAGATTAAATAATATACAAATGTGCCATGTTTTTTAAACCTGAAGATCGCTGTTTAATCATCTAAACACCACTTGATATTTCAGCCTCTCTGGATGACCACAGCAATGCTGACTGCTTTGTCTGTGTGTTCTTGAGTCATGGTGAGAATGATCATGTTTATGCATATGATGCCCAAATCAAAATTGAGACAATCACAAACATGTTCAGAGGAGACAAGTGCCAGAGTCTGGTAGGAAAGCCGAAGATATTTATCATTCAGGTAAGATGCCTGTTTCTGAATTCAGTGGAGTTAACACCGACCTGTATCATCTTCTTGTAATGCAGAAATCATTTTTTTTCTGAAATAATCTTTCCATAAGTTTTTGCATCTTTAGGAAAGACAAGATGGAAAGCTGTTCCTTAAAGGCATTTAAAACAAGGATTCTTCTCTTCTTTCTTTTTAAACATTTAGACACACAAGTGTTAGTTTTACAATTCTAATTGTATTTAATAAGATGTAATTATATGAAAAGCAACCCATGTTGGATAGACTGTCAGTGTATACTTAATGCCAGAGAAGACAGTATCATCAGTTTTTGGAGAAGGTTGTGTACAGCTTCAGCTCAGTTCCTGCTGTTCACACCTCACATCCATAGACTATGCTGAAGAGGGCTATCAAACTTCCTTATCTTCACTGTTTCCTCCCAGGCAAGTCCCTTTACTTGATCATTAGAGAAGGTTTTGTTTTATTTTATTTTATTTTCTCTTTCCATGACCAATACTTGGCATCTCTGTGGAATTTAAAGAATCAACTTAAGGCTTTATTGTCTCAGAAGTAGTGCTGGTGCTGAGTGGTCAAATAAAACCCATACATAACCTCCTGTTTCACTCCTTGGTTCAAAGGATAATGCAAGTTGGAAGGGATCTCAGGAGGTCTGTGGTCCAGCTTCCTGTTCAAAGCAGTCAGCTATGGGGTCAAACCAAGGTATTCAGGGCTTCAGCCCATCTTTATCCAGGTTACAATTAGCAAACTGAAATGAGAACCAGAATGTAATTTTAGTTGTTTATAGAGTAATTCTAAGGATTACATTTTTTCCAAATGAAAGCTGACTTAGGCACAAGGCTGCTACAAAAATCAGCATATTGTTAATGTTTTTCCATTAGGACTCATTCAGCTTTTAATTTATTTATTTTTTAATCTGGTGCCAAAGATGGAAAATATTTGCATATTTCAATTTTATGTTACAAGAAGTATTTGGAAACATTTATAAAATATACTAATCAAAAAGCAAATTAACTTAGTTCAGTTCATAAACTGAGTTCTTTTACAGCAAAAAGAACAATCCTTGTAACATTTACCTTCAGAAATCACAGAGGAAAAGGCAAGGACAGAACTTCATCACTGTAAAGGAAAGAAAATTTTCATGTTTCTCTCTTTTGCGATAGCTCTTAAGTAATGCCTGTTAGCTGCTTTGTACCCTTTAAGTGTGTTCTTACCTTCTTGTTCTCCATGTATAGCTTTTCTGCAACACTGATAATACTGGGTTTATTTACTGACTTCTCACCAAACAATAATAATAATAAAATAATAATAATAATAATAATAATAATAATAATTCCTGCAACTAACAGACAGCATATAATGATGGCTGTGCTTCAGAGCATTTATTTAATGCCGTGTTGCCAGCAGGTTGAGTGAGGTGATCCTTCCTCTCTACCCAGCACTGGTGAGGCTGCATTCAGAGTCCTGTGTCCAGTTCTGGGCTCCCCGGTACCTGAAAGATGAGGACTTAATGGAGCAAGTCTAGCACAGGGCCGTGAAGATGACTAATGAACTGGAGCATCTCTTATGAGGAGATGCTGAGATTGTTCAGCCTAGAGAAGAGAAGGCTCAGGGGGGATCTTACCAGTGTATATAAATACCTGGTGGGAGGGAATGAAGAAGAGGAAGCCAGATTCTTTTCAGTGGTGCACCGTGACAGGACAAGAGGCAGTGGACACAAATTAAACACATTGAACTTCATCTCAGCACAGGAAAACTTTTTTTTTTTTTTTTAACTGTGTGGGTGGTCAAATACTGGAAGATGTCACCCAGAGAGGTTGTAGAGCCTCCATCCTTGGAGATACTCAAAAACCAGCTGGACCTAGTCCTGGACAATTTGCTTTAGCCGATCCTACTTGAGCCAAGAAGGTTGGATTGGATGAACTCGAGAGGTCCCATCCAATCTCAATGATTCTGTGACCATCTCAGAGCTTTTATTGGACTTCATCACCAACATTTTAATTGATAGAGAACTAAATGGGTCTTTATGAGTCCTCATTCATGGTTAACGTGGAACATAACTGAACAGGAGTGCCCTCTGTTTAAAAGTATCACTGTACCACAGATGAGCTTCACAGAGGTGAAAGCAGAATTATCTTTCTCTCCCAACAGGCATGTCGAGGTGATAAACATGATGATCCAGTTATTGTTCAGGATTCAGTAGATAGCAGAGATGAAACCATTGTTAACGAGACTGAAGTGGATGCAGCTGGTGTCTATACCCTGCCTGCTGGTGCAGACTTCCTCATGTGCTATTCTGTGGCACAAGGTAAAGTTCTAATATTTTACATGTGTGCGTCTGATACTTCTCTGTAACAGGCTTGAACACTTCCTCATTTTGCAGTCAAAATGAGTACAGTTCCAGGTCATCTGTTTTGCATGTCTGGTAAGTGACATCTTATCTGAGAAGGAGCCCCATATCTTATGGAAAAAGTAAAAACAAACCATCAAAATTGCAGTTCATTTGCCAAGCCAAAAGCATTCTCATCAATCTTGTTGTTGAGCTGTCTGCTGACAGCAAGCATTTCCCTTTTCTCCAGAACTGTAGTAAGCTGGTGGCTTATAAATTTCCCTGTACTACATGGCTGTTCTCCCTAGTCTACTGTGTATCTTGTCCTCCGTCCTATCTGCTCTCTTGCAACTTGCAGATACAGTCCCGTGGACAATAAGCTACCAGTCCCTGAACCATACTCCTCCTGGCTAAGCACTATAAGTGATCTCAAAGCGATTTCCTGTCCACAATTTCCAGAGAAATTGCATAATTGACACAGTAAGATTTACACCCATTAGTAGTCCCATTGATTACACTTACGGGTGAGGCTAGCAAGGAGTAACTCTTATGAATGTTTATCAGGTGGCAATGGCTACTTACAACTGAATATAATTTTACGTTCCTATTCTCCGACAGGTTACTTTTCTCACCGTGAAACTGTAAATGGCTCCTGGTACATTCAAGATTTGTGTGAGGCACTCAGGAAGCATGGCTCTTCCTTGGAGTTCACAGAACTCCTTACTGTTGTTAACAGAAAAGTATCTCATCGCAAAGTGGATATGTGCAGAGATATAAAGGCTATAGGAAAAAAACAGATTCCTTGTTTTGCCTCCATGTTAACTAAAAAATTGTATTTTCATCCAAAATCTAAGTAGGTTGTTATTTAGCAATGACAGTCTTTAATACTCACTGCAGAAGTGAGAAAAACACTATCTTAGAGCAGAAGACTAATATTCTATACAATTATTTGCAAATACACTAGGATCAAACCTTATAGTTGGTATACGCAGTAGTTTCTAAAATCTAAAACAATTTTAAAGCTAGTAGTACAGCTCTGTTCATCTCAGGGAATTTGGGAAAAGTTGACTGGTGCAAGACTAGTAACAGGTGCTTGAATTTTATTGAAATTGCTACTGTAGATAACTTTTAAGGAAAAGTAAAGGTTTTTGCTAGCTTGCTGTCTAACTATGGAACATTTTCACTATTTCCAAAACTTTTTAAAGCTGCATTAGGTTAGCTTTTCTTGCTCCAAGAGCACAGTTTACAGGGAATATATTTGTAAGGCGTCTTTTTAAATCTATACAGCAGTATCCACCTTCCAATTTTTATGGATTTATCGAGGGTGGTTTTTTTTAAGACTTTTTTTTATTTTTCTCTCAACACTAAAAAGGAACTTCATTCCTTGAGTGCAATTGTATTATTAATGCTAATAAAGTGCTTCTTTTGCTTGCACATCATTTACATTTGGGGCACAACTAAAGCTTGTTGGTGCTTTGCATCCTCAGGACTAAAGCAAGCAGTACTGAAGAGAGACCACAAATAGCTTGCTTAGCATGACTTTTGTATAAACAGACTCCTTGATGGGGTAAGCTCATCTTGTACAGCTCTCAAAGCAAATCATTTATAGGCTCCAAGGTCACTTACAACTCTGCTGGATATCTTTAAGCAGCTCTGCAAAATACAACATATGCAAACCTTTATACTTCAGGCCTTGGTGTTGGATCAGCCTCTGCCTCCCCTTGGCTCCAGAGATCGGCTGTACACCATCATTTTGTGTACAAAGCTGACAGTACATTTGTCGCCATAGGATGTTTCAGGTTGCTACGACTGCAGCCTCAGTAATTTCAATACTTAATGGAAGTATTTTTTTTTTTTTAATTAGTTTTTACATTATTGGTACCCATGCTTAACTCTGGGGGATGATGGAGAAATCAAGCTGAGGAAAGTGTCTTAATCCACTTTCCTGGGTATAAAATAATCAATTTACTGTCTCTGCTTTACCTAAATCCTTCCACATTCTGTGTTCTGAGTCACGGATGTTTAGGCTTAATACGGCTACTTTGAAGCTTTGTATAAATCATGTTTGTGTGAATGTTCAGATAAATCCTTTTAATAAAATGCAACAGTAAAACAAATAATTTTACAGTAAATGAGTTTGATGTATGTTACTTTTGATGCAAGTCTAACCTCCAACAATGGCGTTACACCAGCAAAATCAGAGCACAGAGCTAGCAAAAAGAAACCAGTAATTTCAGGAAAACAAATCTGTAATACTTGATGCAGGAGTTAATTATTTACTGAGCTAGCACTGTGCTATAGTAATAGTCCTAAAAAGACAGCCCTCATTCTAAAAAACATCCCTGTCATTTTAGCAGGAAGCAGAATGCCTCCATTTTACTAAAGTGATTTGACAAATATCTGAAGAACTTTGCCTCAGCAACTTCGTTATAGGACTTAAAAAAAAAAAAAGGCAAATAAAAACAAAAACAAAGCCATCAACTGACCACATCATTTTTATGGATATTTATTGTAACTTTCAAAATTATAGTGGTCAAAAATATCCAGTTTCTATAGAGTAACTAAATGCTCATATCAGCTTTGAAAGGACAGTTCTAATATATACCAAAACAAAGTCAGTCCTTGTTAGTAATTTCCTGGATTGGAAGTCTCAGGTGCAGAGGTTGGCGTAGACGCCTCAGGGATTCTTCTGCCTGCAGTGCAAGAAAGAATGAGAGTTCATCCTTCTGCAGTGCTCCATTTTCTCCTCTCTTTCATACAGACAGTATCTTTCCCTTCCCAGAAGACATTGGTCTTGTGCAAGAAACCAGACTGATCAAATGGAGGATGCCGAACATTTACAGACCTTCTCAGGTCATTCAGCCAGTCTCCAGAGAGCAGTGTGTGCCCTGTTACACCACTTTACCCCACCCTCCCCAACACTCCCCCCCAAAGTATTATTTTCCTGAAATTACAATTACAAAATTCATAGTCACAGGCTATTGAAAAAGCATCAGACTCTAGCCTTATGCCAACTTTGACTTATGAAACAATACCTTTAACCACAGGTCTTGAACTAAAATTAGGTGTATTTTCAATTTTCTTTAATGACGCATTGAACAGTGGGTCGGAGAGATGGGATGGGGAAATAAGAATTGTGGAGTGGGATCTGCTACATTTATTTTCCACAAAGACCACAGAATTTCCCCAGGCATGCACACCACCTTTTATAGAATACAGGAGACTGGATGGAAATCTAAGCCTGTCACCTAAAGAGTAGGATTAAGCTGTCAAATGCTGAACTCTGCAAGACTGTCTCCTTCCAAGGAAGGGAGAAGATTGTGTTACCACAGCAGTGCAGCAAACATACCGTCTCAGAAAGCAACACAGCTATTCTATTAAAATGGCTGGGAATGCAACATAGTCAAGTATGGAAAAAAATGCATGTGCAGGGCTCAAAAAGTAACTTGCTTGAAATTTAACTCATGAAGGCCTCCCTTTCTGATGACCTACCAAAGTAGCCTACATGTCAATGGCAAACAGTGTATGGTTAAACAGCCCAAACTGATTGATAAGCAATACACTGTTCTGAATGTAACAAACCTTGAGGTCAGTTTTCTGTTAGCTGAGAGTTTACTGAAAAAGTCTTAACCCAGAGGCTACCACATTATTTAAGGACTGCATTTAAATACCTCTGCTAGGTCTTCCTTTAGCTTGTTATATTGTTCCACATTAAAACGCTGGGCTTTTGATTTCCGGTAGAAGTAGTGGAGGAACTGCCTGTCTTTAATATCAGGGTATATGTAGTCCTGGTGAAGAAAGAAGGGCACAGATTTGAGGTTAGCAAGCAAAAGGAGTAGAGGTCAGAGAAATTCAGCCTGTTTCAGGAAGGTTTATCTAGTTCATCAGATGTGTACACACATGCACACACAATACACGTGCCGTTAAGAGGCTACATATAGAGAGGTGTGCTCTTACACATCATAACGGTCTTCTAGGCACATGGTAGGAATCATTTTTATCATGTCTAAAGAATTCTCAATCATAATAATGACATAGCTTGATCTTCATGACTGAAGCCACCTGAGTAAACGGACATGACTTTCCAAGAAGGCAAAGTTCAACTGTTATTCCTCAAAGACTTACTTGAAAGTCTCAAGCAATGGCGCCAACAGCTTGCTTAAAAGCCAAGTAGTAAACTCTGTATAAAGAGATTTATGCATACCTCTATATAAAGTAGGAATACCTCAGCCTTTCCTAAAAATCAGTGAGAAGGAGTAAAATTCAGAGCCAGCTGTTCATAAGAACAGACACATCTCCCCTTTTCTCTAAAGGAACCTGACATCTCACGAGGTCTATGGATCCATTGGTATTATGGGAAGTAAGCGGTGGTTACTCTTCCACATAGCTCCTTAGTAAACAGAGTTTTGTGTCACAAAGTTGGACATCAAATGTCCACTTTGAGAGTACAGAGCTAAAACAGGAAAAAGAAACATTCCTCAAAGTCTTACAGGATTTCAGGACTAGTATGTATCGTGCAGCCCAGTTAAGATCTGCTGTGGGTTTTTTTGTTGTTTTTACTGCTCAGTGATTTGCTTCCTGGCCAGCTGTAAGGCAGTGTTCATGAACTGGCACAGCACTACTAGTTGCTCTCCCTTTACAGCAATGAGCCAGGTGCCATTTACTATTCAAAATGATCAACAAAAATTTAAAACAAAAGGATAGATTTCATTCATCACTTCTCATTCCCTAGGTCATGAAGTCTTACAGGTAGTAGTTCTCAGCAGCTGGTCTGCAGTGCACGTGTAACAGTACCTGGCTTGACTTCAGATAATGTAAGATGTTCATATCCAGTCCCATTAGAAACCAAACAAGCCCTCATCTGATGGCAAGGCTACTTACTGAATTACATTTTCATCACAGCCCAAACATTATGATTTTCAGAATCAGTTCTCCTTCTTTACAATACTCCAGACATTTACAGGAGGAGGACTCACCTGTTTAGTAAGAACAAAGTAGGCATAGAAAGCCATGGCACTCCCATAAGTGATGAAGTATGTGACTGGTTCCATGATGTCCCACGAATAGACCCACCACGTGAGCCATGCCAACGCTCCACCTTGTGTTGACATCAGAGCTAAGCCAACCCATAGAAGCCTGGAGGTCTTTGCATCTGCACTGTCCATAATTCTGGCTTTCATCTAGGGAGAAGAAATACAACCATTAGTTGAAGAGCTAGTCACCAGTTGCACTATGTTTACTCCTGCTGGGCTGGATCCTTTTTCAGTGCTTTCCTTTTACTGACTTACCCTGTCAAGTAGGAAAAGGACTGAAATCCAAGGGCAACCAGACCTCCTGGCTGTTGTGCACCAGCAGATGCTGCTGTTAATCTCTCCTTCCCACTACTAGAGATTTACATCTACTGGACTTCTATTTATCATTCACAGGCAGCTCTGGTTAACACTGATGCTGGTCCTCACACATAGGAGTTCTGAAGCCAAGGAGAAGTTTGTCCATCCTGTCAGACTCTTTCTGGCTTCCTCCCCTCAAGCTGTGTTACCTTAACCTGCCCCAGATCAACATTTATACCTTCCCCTTCTTGGATTATGGCAACCATTAGTCCATACAATCTGCCTTGTTGCTTTGGTGACACAGAAAACCCTATCCTAAGCCACAGATGATTTTCACCACACTATTGTTTTTTCCATAATGAACTCAGAACTCATCCAGCAACAGGTGACTAAGTGGATGTTCAATCCCAATATTAATCATGCTAAGGCTTGTTCACGATAGCTTTCCCAGGTGTTGTGGTTTCTACCAGGGAATGCACACAGCAGGAGGGAAAAAGAACTGAACTGAAAATTATTTGAATCGTATTCAAATTGACTTCGTTTGCATGACAAACATAGCAGACGCACCCTAGCCATTCATGCTGATTTTCTATCACAGGACTTCCTCTTGATAAGAGGAAATGCTTTTGCATTAAAAAAAAAAAAAAAGCAACCCCACCCCCCCCTTCCAACCTGTTCAAGAGGCATCAGCTGTTCTTTCAGACGGTCCAGTTTCTGTAGCAATTCTCTCTCTTTCCTGATCTGGTGATCTTCTAAATGTAGAGCCACGAACAGTCTGTGAATCAAGGATTTGATATCTTCCATTTCAGTGGCATGCTCACTACTCAGCTTATCTGAAGAGAAAATGTTGTCATATGAAACATTTCAAGAATTTACCCCTCTCCATTCTCTCCCCCCACCTCAGCCCCAAAAAGCAGGACCATCCAATAGTACAAAACCACAGAGAAATTGTTTTCTCCAGAGAGGTTCCAGTTGTCTGAGACTTCTCATGCCTCTCACTAGATGAAGTGAGATAATCAGAGTTATTAAGCACGGCTCTTACCTTTTACAGGAGGTGACACACTGTATGCTGTGCTGTTGATAACAAGCTTAAAGTCATTCATCAGTAAGAACTCCATCGAGGTTGCATCAGAGACCTTGCTACCATCTGCAGATGAAAGATTTAAGCTATAAATTACTCTAATTTAAAAGAATCTTAAACATTAGCTGATCTTCATTAATGTTTGCCAGTATTATCCAGTAACTGACACTAAACAGTAAGGAGAAGCACATTAATACAGAGAAAGCATTAGGCATGCATTCTACAAGCATCATTTGGACTTCACAATTCTCTCAGTTTCACTAGGTTTTACTACTATTTTTACTACTACTTCACCAGGCAGTCTTTAGTGCTTTTCTCCCGTATTTGGCTTAGCTCTGGAATTGGCCTAGTTTAGACAGCCTTGCTTCAAGAGAGAAATAGTGTTAGAAGAGCTCAGCTGCACAGGATCTGGCTCTATCACAAGCGTAGCAGACAGCCCCTCTGTGTTGCACACATTTCTCACATTTAATTTCACCATGCTCTTCAATAGTAGCACCTGTATTTGCATTGTTTGAATAAAGGACGGTATCTGGCTGAAAACCTTCAAAACTCACACACACAATCAAGAACTTGGAACATGCATGCAAATTTGAAAAAAACATTATTCCCCCAACCATCTCCCGCTCCAAAAATAATAAAAACTTATATAAGTGGTCATTAATGAAGAAAGAAAGAACTTGCAACTGTCTCTCATAAGAGATTTTGTAAATCCCTACTCATGAGAATGTTCCCATGAATCGAAACAAATGCGTATCTGAGTGAGCCTTTAGAAAACTAAGAGCTTATTTTTAAGAGTCTCATTGGATGTAAAAATCAGATCTGTGAATATAAACTTGGTTAGAAATGTAATCATATTATCCCTAATATTAGCAGGCTTGTATTTTCTTGTGTTATGATTATGATTAAAATTGAACACTTGGGAAGCATAGGGCAGAGGAAAAAGAAGTCTCGCATAAGACAGCCACAAATTGTGATGGAAAGATCTGCATTTTAGTTTCTCCATCCACACACAAGATTGCATCTCCACTTAAACTTAGGACAAAGGGGTTTTCAAAATTAAGACACCTTCAGAGACCTCACATTCAATCACAGATTTATGTCTTTCCTTAAACAAGCTCTTCTAATCAAAAGGAACAATTCTTGTCAGTAGCATTCTTCAAGGTTTTATTAATAGTCAGTATGACTGGTACTTGCAATCACTCCGTTTTACTACCAGTTGTGACTGAGTTAAGTAGATAACTAGACTGTCCAGTACAAGGCAGACCAGAAGCTACAGATGCATTGGTCTAAAATGCTCTGAGAACCCTTTTCTACTTCTTTCTTATGAAAAAAATTTGCAGGAACAGAGAACGGGCAGAGGAAAATACATTATTCACATCTATTTGCAATGCCTTAAAGCTGGAGACAAGGGGGCAACTGCGACCTATCAGGAAAGTTGGGTGTCGAAGATTTTTTCCTGCTTTTACACGTTCCTTCTTTTCATTCCCTCTCTACCACTATTGTTTGCAAAAGGCCCTTTCACCCAAAAAGGAGATTTTGGGGTCTGCCTAGGGCTTAGGAAAGATTTGCCCCTGGTAGACCACAGACCACCACTTCAATTAACTGTCTCTTGTCCAGCAGCACCGACACACCGCAGCCCTTCCTCAGGCACTCTCAGCACAGCAGAGCTTGCAAGATTCACACTCTGGCAAGACTTCTGGTTTCTTGAACAACAGGTTGCATCAGCATGAGAAATGGATCCCTTCCTATTTTACATTCAATAAGCAAGGGCAGATGCGATTTAAAACCCCTGCTGAAAGATCTGTTCTGCCCAATCCCTGCTTTTTTGTTTCCCTGTTTGAAGGGGCTGACGTTTGAAACAAAACAAAACCCACCACCTTTTCTTTAGTACATTACTACTCTTCCTGCCTGTTCGTTTCAGTGTCCACTGCACCTCGCTGCAGCTAAAAGGCAAGGGAACACATCACATCCCACGCTGCTCCACTATAGCTCTTTGCCCTGGTCTTCGTTGCCTATCTAAGAAGGGCATCTTCCCCTGCCTCTGCAAAGGGGTGCACAGTAGCAGAAAACAGAAGCTTTATTCTTGAGATGAATTATGATCAGGCTACAAAATCTGATGAAGACTTTTGTATTTAAAAATTTGTCGTGGATTTTTTTTATTTTTATTTTTGTAATTATTCATTCACTGGAACTCTGCGCCCTGGCCCCAGCTGCTGAGATGGGGGCTACTGAACTCCAGGAGCTAACGCACCAGCTGGCTTCCCGACCCGCCTGATGTGGGTAAGAAAGCAAACCTGGAAGGCTATTGCTTTCAATCCAAAATTTGAAATGTTAATGTGCCCATTCACTTATCCCACAACCCACCCCCTTTTTTTTTTAAAAGGTTTAATAGAATATGAAACCTCATTTGCATGTAAATTAAGGTGACATTTATAAAGTGACATTTAAGCAAAAAAAATGCTTTCAAAAAGAAGTGCCAGACAGGCTCTTTGTTCTGGATCTGATACAACACACATTTATTAACCTGTCCAACCTTTCAGTAGCTGAAAAGCAGGAAACTTTGGGGAGGAAGGGTTGTTTTGTTCTAGAAAATTCCATACAGGCTTTCAGTAAAAGTCTGTTTTTCTTCCTATACCTAAGCACAGGTGTTCAAATATGGACAAAGGGCCATTTTTTGTCCACAGAAATTTTGCAAGGCCAAATCTACTGAAAAGGAAAGTGGGTCATCAAATATGGCACTAATTAAGTCTGGGTTTCATTTAATGGCTAAATGTCACAGAAGAAAAGCGTCTGCATTAAATCGAGCCTTCATAATTTTTCTTTAATAATAAATGTTTAAATTTAACTCACAGTACTTGACCAATAGTTTCTCCTTACAGTATCAGTTTCCTAATGAATTAAACATCTAAGCTGATCTCTACCTTTACAATTGCCTGGCACTTGAAAATGCAGAGTAGAGAACCAAAACAGTTTTCGTCAAAGCAGACAATGTTTTTTATTCCAAAGTTGGGGGGTTTAAACAGATGACACTAGGTGAAAACAGCCCAAATTGTGCTTCACAACTGACTGAAGTTTGCCTGAAGCAGAATGAGTAGTTAACATAAAGCTTTTCCTGACATGACACAGAAGAATGGGATTCAGCAGTGAATCACAGATACTTATTTTATGGATGTTCCTGCAGAGAGAGCAATACTGAGAGGTGACTGTTTGCTGGAGCACGTTCTTGGTTAGCCCTGCCTCAACCCATTAAAGAATCATTTTTAGCGAAAACTTCCATGCTAAGGGGAAGGGCAGCTGCTGACAATGATGATTTGTCACAGTGCCTTCTGAAAATACAGGAGAGTCTTATAAAATTATCATTTTCAAGAGAATTTTCTACCTTCACTGCCCAGCAGATAGAGCATAAAAAAAAAAAAAAA
>VXAA01000484.1:394326-428378 GCA_013399115.1 Anseranas semipalmata
AAAAAAAAAAAACATCCACAAGTTCTGACATATGCGAAGCTCACACATGCACTGGGATCCACACAGACCACATCTCCATTGATCTAGAGAATGTAATTAGATTGTTCTACGTGATATTTTCCTGTTTTACTGAGTGCATTCTCAAAGACAACCAAGGCAGCTTCTCCAAGATCTGCGGCTTCCTAACCTTCTAGGAGCATCAATCTATTCTCAGTTCCTTTGAAAGTCCCTGCAGCTCCCTGCAATATCAACCAGGAAGAAAGGGAACGTTACGAATGCACCCAGTTACGAACCTTTGGACAACCTTCCCTGACCCCATCCTTTCTTCTGTGTGTTACCTGATGGAAAATAAATCTTTTAACAGGGATATACCTTCTTTTTTTTTTTTTTTTTTTTTTTTGAGGGGTGGTGGGGAGTGGGGTGTGAGGAAACAGATACTTTTAGTTAAAGGACTGCACACCTCCCACAAAATAACCACTTGCATTCGCTGGAAATGAGGGAAAGCCAAATTCAGGCATCTGTTCTGTCAGATTCAGACAAGAAAGCTAACACCTCAGTTCTACATTTGAGATCAAGTCCTTCCCTGGGAGCAGGGAAGGGGTCACACGACTTCTTAGAACTGCTGTGGAAAAACTACAGAGCGCTGTGAAAATACGAACCACGTTGTCTTGGAAATAAAATGGAAAAGCAGTTTAACTAACTGGACATTACCTTTCAGCAATGAGCAGACCAATGAGGCAAAACACATGAAAACACTGAGAGCCAAGCTTAAGAAAATTACCTGAATGACTGGGACAACTGGGATATGGGATATCAATATGCTACAAGGAGAAAGACCACATCAGTGCTAACGTGTAAGTATAGCTTTTTCTTTTCAACCCAAGGGCCCTGAAGTACTGTACTCTAGCTGATTAATGAAACCTCCCCGGAGTTTCGAAAAGCTGCCCTTTATCATTGCACTCATTATCTGGCTGCTTAGCTCCTAATACTTTTTACATATGAGTTCCAATTTGCATTAGGGAAAACAGATTCTTCCAGCTCCAGAGAACACGGAACAACTGGCAGACATCACATTTAGGAGCCAGACTGGTTGCCTTTCAGAATGATCACAGAGGACAAGGACAGAAAGAGATACCAAGGAAACCAGGAGAGACACATTTATTCAAAAACAGCGTGACAAAGAGAAGCTACCTGAAAAAAAAAATAGCAGAGGAAACTACTGGGAAGGTTACAGTAATATGTGCAATTCTGCATTTTAAATCAGCCTTTCTAAGAGGACTCAGATACTGAATTTGAAATACCAGTAAACCTCAGAAGCATTCAAGAACTGTCCCGACGGCAACGATGCTAAACCTAACAGAGGACTGAAATCGTGTTTCAGGAGAGAAGTACAGGCGATTTGAAAAGGACTTAATTCATTCTGAAGACAGAAATGTAAGATACCTGTTGCAAAGACTTCTGCTCTCACAATTCCTTTATCTTCTCTCTGCACATCCTGCAGGAATGCCCCCACTGTGGCTACCACTGGTTTAACCGTGAACTGGCAGCGTTCTCTCCTTGTGGGCAACGTCAGAGTTATCACGGGAAGACCATGTCTGTAATTAATAGTAACTTCTGGGAGAAGAATAACAAAAAGCCATATTGTAAGTTGCAGCTTAACTTAAAAACTGTTTTTAAAGTACAGGATGAATAAAGAAAACCACATGGCACATTCTACATTTCCTTAATTAATATGGTACTACACCTTCTGGGACATACATACGACAAGCAACTAACTTCCCCCCACAGCAGAAGCCACACCGTCCAGCCGAGTTACGTGCTAGCGCATCTCTTCTTAGCCGACAGAGACATGCGCCCCTGTCCTGGAGAAGCTGGCCAAGACCCCGCCGGCAGCCTTACCGTCAGATGGCACCAGCGTGCTGTAGCGGGCTCCTTCCCTGCGTGCCCAGGTCCTGGTCTGCCTCCAGAGCTGCACCTGCAGCACAGACACAGGGAGCTTGCTTCAGAAAGGTTAGGACACAAGACGGATCTCATCAGAGGTGGCACCCAGCCTGTCGGGGTGATCTGTTTCTGTGTGATCCAACAGCAGAGATGTACTTCTGAAAAAGCCCCCTGGCTTAGCAATTCCTACTGAAAAGGCAGAACCATCTTCCCGGAAAGCACAAATGTCAAGGGTATTAAGGGACCTGTAATTAAACTTTTTGTCTGGTGCAGTTTAAGTATCTCAGGGAAAAAGGGGAAGGGAAGAAAGGGGAAAAAAATGCAGTGTTCCTGAAGTGCTCCATGCTGACAATAAGCCCTCTCTTCTCCCCCCAGAAAGCACCCGAAAGATCTCCACATGGTGGTGCCTAAAGGCGTGGGTCTTCTGCAGCAGCGCAGCATCCGCAACGTGCCCTAAAAGCGGCGCGATGTTACACTGGATGCTGAATCACAAACAGAATGGCACTCAATTACATCAAGTAAAACAAAAGCCAGTACAGCCCAAGGTCACTCCCCTTTGCTTCAGCAGTATATACCATTTATCTAAAGTTAACCATTGACACTCATGGCGTTAAAAGACAACGCTAACAACGCAGCGTGCCAAAGCTTGGCAGGCACACACGAAGCATTCCCTCCACACTACACCCCCGGCGTAGCGGGGAGAGATGACCAGGACCAGTCAGTCCTCTGGCAAGCTGTAGGGATAATATAGCACATCTTTCTGAAGGCCAAAGCATTCAGAATCTGCAGGCCAAACCCCTTTGAGAAGGTAGGAAAGACGAGCTATAAATGTAGGAGGCCTCTACCCACAACTGCCTGTCACCCTCACATGCTTTATTTGGTCTTTAAAGAATCACATGCTCAACTGTTTGGACAGGAATATCCTATTAGGATAAACAAAAATTTTATCTGTAATAAATTAATCTGTCACGCATCGTGTGTTTCAAAGACACTGACTTTGCCCTGGGTTTCCACCTGGAACCAGCACTTTTCAGGATTTAAATAAACTAAATCACACTAAACCACTCTGGGGGTGTCCAGCACTGAGAAATTCGTGTAATGTAACCTTCAGGCAACATAGGCAGTCAGACACCTACATGAAATAGCAAAATACCTTACACAAGAGTATTATTAAATACACATACGCACTCACAGTCCACGAAAGCCAAAAAGCTACAACAGGCACTGTAGCTTGGTCATTTCCTCACCTGAGCAAAACTTTCCCTGCAACAAAGCACACATATACTTACTTACCTAGCAGACTCCATCTACAGTATGTAGACTCCATCTACAATTACACACACACACACACACACAAATTTAGAAACATACAGCCTAATAGAAAGGAGATGACATTCAAAATTTGATCTGTTTTACACAGGAGACCCTGAAACGCACAGGTTAGAACAGCCCATGATAACACTCAGTAACCTTCCATACAACTGTAAATGTGTGTTACTTGTTTCTTCTAAGGGATATTTACAGTTTTTGTTTTGTTTTTAAAACCCAGACACTTGGTGTGTAACTCTGCCATCACTATCTAGGTATCTGTCGTCCAACTCTTCCCAGACTGTACTGCAGCCTGCCTGTATCTGAAGGTTAATTCACTTCTTTTGCTGTGAAATTGGGGATCAACTTTGTTTCTGGAGGAAACAATGCATTCAACACTGAATACATATATTAATATATTTAATTATTAATATAAATATATTAAATTAAAAATATTTCATATATTCGACTCAGTTTATCGAAATGAGATCTGTAAGGTATTTAATTCCATTATTCTGTAGCCTTCACCATTTACCATTCACCATCCATTGAAAGAATCTCTCTATATAGAAGTTTTTCTTCTTTTTTAAATTGTCTGTTAATGCAGACTATCCATTAAGATCACCTGCAAAGAACGTGTGAAGAAAAGCAAAAGCCACAGAGCAGTGGAGCTGAACTGAGTTCCCAATAATGAACTCTTTCTATGCAAGCACTAGGTAGATTAACTGGGCTGAATGAACCTTCTCCCTGTGCCTCCAGATTTAAATCTCTAGTTGCAGTGAAGTTATTAAACCATGCGCTTGTTCCCTACAGCAAAATCGCCGTGCCCTTTTCAAGCTGCTTGGAATAGCAGCTGCCCTGCCCCTGAAAAAGAAATGAAGGCAACCATCACCGCAGCTGAAAGGAAGGCTTGAACTATGGGACCAAGGCACGACTACCCGCACTCACATCACTGACAGCTGGAACAGCTGTACCCCAAGTTAGCTGCATCACAGCTCCAGCCCTGAGATGCCATACGAGGGCTGGCATGCTGCTAGCTCCCTTATACGCGAGCACATACGCCTCTTGGCCACCTCACCTCGCCACAGGCAGGCTAAAGAAAGCTATGTTAAGCCTTTCTGCAACGCAAACGCACACACGCGGCAGGATATCTGGCTAAAAACGCCTACATTGCAATCACAGCTATGTTCTGAAATGGGGCCAGAGCCCTGTGAGCGGCTTTTAGGGGTTTGTGCCTCAGCTGTGCTTCCTCGTGCAGGACGCCTGGCAGCAGCACTCGCCCACAGTGCAATGGCTCAGGTCAAGGCTCAGACCCTGCGAGTAAAAACTAACGTGAAATCAACTCACAGCGTGGTAACTGATTACAGCAACCCAATATAGCCAGTTAGAAAATACCAGTTGCTGCAAAATGGAAAATACATACAGAGTTTAAAGAAATATTTCCTCTCCTAAGGGTATCTCCTGTCTCTCATAGCAGGAAAGCTTCCACTCCGACCTCAGCAGTGGCAATTCAATGACCTGGTTCACAGCGCAGCTTTGGGCGCTTGTGTAGCAGCATGACCGAGCTGGAAAGGAGCTAAGCAGCCAGAAACAGGGGGAGAGAGAGACAAGAATAGCAATATTGCTTTTACTTTATGAAAACAAACAAGTAAATAAGTAATTTAAAAACAAACAAACCCCACCACTTCTGAGAGTGGCAAATCACTGAACCTACCTACATTGCATTTTCTGAAATTAGCTGTTCCAGTGAGCAATCTTTTACAATGCTGAGCAACTGCTGCTGCAAACTTACGCTCAAATTTATGCATGACCAGTTTTATGTAAGAAGCTAATATCATCCTCACTATAGGAGGTAGCATGAAAGCCTTTGATCTTCCTCAGCACTGCATACGCAAATACAAACCATAACTTCTGTCCTGTGGAAAATTACACTGTAGGTAGGGAAGGCAAGAACAACAAAAAATATTTTTCTCAGGAAAAAGTTACCTTGAAAAATGAATTCAAAAAAAAAAAAAAACCTCATCAGTGGCCTTTCTGAGAACACAGAGTTGTTGCCTTTGACACCATTTGACATACAGCACAGCACTTCTGCTCTTCTGGCGCGAGACGACACCAATAATGCCCCAAGGCCAACTCACAAGCAGCCTCGATTACCACAGACTGCTACGATAAACGCTATGGTCTCCCGTATTCTCATTTCCTGCTCTCTGAGGCAACGATAAGAAATTGAAATAGAAAAGCACAATAATGTGACGCGCTGCTCCACTAAGTGTCAGCTTTTTACCCTTTATTTTAATTACGCTGCATTAAAACACATGGTAATTAAAACCTATCTTGCAGCCAGCCTTCCAACAGTAATCCAGCATTACAGTTTTTCCCTGGGCAGGAGAGGGGAGAAAAATCCTGGGGGAAATTACCAGTTGCAACGCCTGGGGATGAGTTCTGGGGCCTCTTTCCAAGTGCCATCAGGTGGGCCAAGGTCCCCGGCAGGCAGCGGTCCCCCACGTGCTGATCGCGCCCAGCCTGCCATGGGGAGGGCAAGGAAGTTTATATTTTCCATATTGATTTGTCTATCAATACAAAAAAAAAAATCTCTAATAAACACACCCAGAAGGTCTTTGCATATTGAATGCTGTCAGCTCCGGTCTGATCCTCTATGAGGAACAAACCAAGCAACTAATTAATTACGGAATAACAATCCGCAATTTGAGAACAACAACAACAAAAAAAAAAAACACTATCTCCAGACGTTTCAGGAAAGTTTAAAACCAAGGGAAAGGAGGGAAAAAGCAGGTGCTGTCACAGCCTACTGGGTTCGCAGATCTTGCACAACCAGTTACCAAAAACGAATCTGTATTCAGACCAGGTTTGCAATAACTGCACAGAACGTATTACCCTTTTTAAAATGAGTCACCAAGGCCTGTTTTGGAGATATCTACTGTTAGATTTCTGTGCTGTGTTTATAAGCAATCACACATGAGCAGGAAAATAAGATACCAGGAGCCCTAACAACCACCTACCATCATTTTGCAAGTGCTCATTTGAGCTACAGAAACACCTTCTCCTTTCAACTTTTCAGTAATTTGCCCTTGCTTACATTGAAAGGATTTTCACTGCTTCTCTGCTGGTTCTTGCTCATCGTGCAACAACAGCTTCAACACAAACGGCAGCTCCCAGGCACATCGCTCCGATTCAGCTACGCCCTCTGGAAGGCTGGAAACGCAACTCAGAACCCCCACAAGAGACATCACTGGTTCTGCGATAACACTGCTATGCTTAGCTGCAGTTTCACCCTGGGAAGACACTTTCGACACTTGGGAGTATTCAGGATGTATTTCTCCTTCCTAGATAAAAAAAAAAAGACAAATGTTCTTATTTTCCTCAGACACAGCTTTCCCGTCTTACCAGGGACCTACCATACCTTCTCCCAGCTGTTCCACATGGCTCTACCGGGACTGCACTGCAACACATACATCTCGACCCTGCAGCTTATTCAAAAGTCACCGAGTATTTTTAACCTCCTCTTCAGGGCAAGTCAAAGTTTGAAAAAGTAACCAAGAGGCCTCCTGCAGCAAAGCAGTAATTTGAGTATGAGTATGTCCCGGCGATCTTGAAGAAGGAATGGCAACACAGTGTTCATGTGGCTTTCCGTCATCACTCATTTGTCTGACAGCACTGCTTAAAAATAAACTTAACAAAAAAAAAAAAGAGCCCAAGCAATCAAAAGTTGGGTTTCACTTGCCTTTTGCTCTTTATTCTGCTCGCTATTCGTCTGTGCTCTCACCGACCGCTCCCCACCCAACCTCCTCCTTCCCCTCCAGCCAGCAGGCAGCCCTGCACGTCCCGGCACCTGGACTTCCATCCGTATTGGTTTTACCACTGATAAAAACAGATGCTGGAAACACTGACGTTTAGAGCAGGCTGAAAGCGACCCTCACCCTCCTCCATCCAAAGGTATGGTGGCAGTAGCCGTGCCACCCCCCGGCTAAGAGACAACCTTGGAAAGTGCTGAGGAGATGAGGAGGACTGAACCGGCTGACATCTCCCGCCCGCAGCGTGTCTTCGGGGCTCTGCTCGCGAGGTACAGATAACCCTCGCTTTTCAGAGCAAGCCAGCTTCCAACGAGCCTAAGGACAGGCCCCGAAGTGAGACAATTACACAGGGAAAACGTGTTATTCGGAGGAACACAAAGAATCATCCAGTATTTCCGCTTACTATTTTACCAAACCTTCCTCCCCTTCCCTTCCTACAAAGGGAAGCAGATCTAAAAGCCTTTCCGAGTCCAAGGCATCAGAAATCTTGCATCTTCATCCAGTTTCAGTCAAGCCCAGTTGCGTGGAAGTTGCTGTTCCTCCCAACCTACTTCACTTTCAGAACGAAAGAAAGGATACAACATCTAGAAGGAAGACTGCAAATCCAAAAGGGGTAAGATTTTGAGAGGGAGGGATTATAGCATGAAAACGTATTTGTGCTTTATCAAAAACGAAAGCAAGCTTACATTCGAGAGCTGTACCATCTGTTCTTTAACAACACTCTTGGTCCAAAGGTTATTTTGTCAGCACTGACAGGATTTTTCATGTGTCCCACATAATGCGTCTTTGCTCTTGTGCCGTGCTTGCAGAAATCCTGACCTGGGAAATACTGCAATATTTGACTTTAAGGGTACCAAGAGGGACTTTGCTTTCAAAAATATGCTTATAATATATCCCATTAGATAAGAAAGTGGGCTTGCTGCCTCTTTTCCTACAAAGGTCCTACAAAGAGAGTATCTTAATGCATACAGCTGCTTCCATATCTCTTCCCCAACAAATGCTCCAACTCATCTCTAGGAGAAACAGTAATTCTTCAAATTGCCAGCCAGGAAAAGCTTGTTTATATTTCAGCTGAAATGAGATAACAGAAGAGAAGTAACAGAAGGATGTGAAGTCAGATTAAGACACTTAGGGGTTTACCAGAGTTTTAGCCAACTCTCGTTTTTCTCTTAAAGGGCTCCTCAGATTGAAAGCACTGGACAGGTTGTAGCACACAGGAAAAAAGACGTAATTCAGAAGACAGAACTGCTCATTGGCGCTTCCACTGAGAGTGGACTCTTCTGTTTAGGATACAACTCACCCTTCCCATGCCCCAAACAATAAAAAGCGGGGTTTTTTTATCTACCTAAAAGAAGCTCCCAGCGATGGCTCTCACCCGGCTTCTCGTCAGGCGCGGCCGCAGGTAACGCGCTGCAGCCCGGCCCTGCCGAGCAGAGGGGCCAGGAGGGAAAGCCGGCTGCTCGACAGCGTCGCTGCTCCCCTTCACCACCTCCCCAGCACGCTCCCACCTCCTCCCCGCTGTGGACACGACCCGTTCCTTCCTTGTTTCCTGCCCCGTCCCATCTCGGGTATCCCTAGGGTTTGGCCACGAACCATGGTGAACCATAACACCCCGCTAAATCAAAGCGGCAATCATTGCCTCAGCTTTTGTTCATAAAAACAGTTTCTCACACTATTCCTATGTGTTAGCAGCTAAATTTCATTCGTGATCTTTTGAAGAGCGTTTCCCATCAGTTACATGCACGCTCCTGTTACAATCCCGCAGGTGCAACCACTGCTGTGCTTAACCCGGCAGGCAGCCAAGCACCACACAGCCTGCAGCAACATTTCCAGGAATGACTCGTCTATATAATTATTCAAACACAACAGACCATAAAAAGATGTCTTTATAATAAGCATCCATACCTCTGTTCCTTCGTCTATTTTTTATTATAAGGTCTGCAGTTAGACTAGCCCAAAGACTTGGGACAGGCAGCTGTAAACAGGTACCTTTCAAAGGGAAAACAAAATTTTCTTTTGATTAGTTGATGAAAAATAGGCAGGAACTGAAGAACTGACAGGTTAGATCAAATCAAAAGCCCTTCTTTGTCAGTGGTTGGTATTAATATGCATAGACAAAGATTTATGTCCCTTGTAACAGATAATTATAGAGTAATTCCCAAAAGGACCTTAGCGGTTGGTTTATATTCCGGCTTTATATTCTGTTACTCCACTGTAGACGCTCAAATTGTTTGCAGGGAGTGCTTAATATACTTTTTAACCTTGTTAAAAATCAACCAAAGAAAACAATGGCATAATAAAGCAAGTAAGCAGAAGGCTAATCGTTCCCCTTCCCATAGCTTCTGATGGGCAAATTTCCAAGTCAGACGCTATGAGAACATCCACAGCCAGTAACCAGAGAACTTAAGGACGTGATTTAATAGAAACTTCAACGAGTTTTGTCAGAAACTGTAAAGCTGCCATTTATTAGATCCTGGCAGCAGGAAAAAATAAAATTAAATAAAATTAAAAAAAAAAAAAAAAACAGGCAAAAGCCAAGAAAGTAATAACTTCCAAACAAAAAGATCCTGGGGGCCACTACAAGCACACCAGTGACCAGCACATTTAAAAGCTTCCAGCCTTTATGCACGCTTCCCAGAACAGGGGCAACAAGCTGGGTTTAGCAATACCACCCCAGCACCAGCACCACTTTACTTGAGAAGATGACTTAGTTCGAAGCCCCTTGTCAGAGGTCTACATAAACACTAAAACAAAGCAACAAAAAAAGAATCATTAAACTATGAAACTCATCTGAATAGATGATCTATTCGTCTTCTCAGAGAAGAGCTCTGCTGGGAGAATTCGCTTCAAAATTGTCCCTGCTAAAAGGGAGACTGCTGTAAAAAGGTTCCTGCTATAGCAGAGACACCCAGAAAATCCCCTCCCATTTCGGGGATGAAAGCAGTGCAGCCGTGCTGTTGAGCGTGCAGAGACCTCGTTGACCCAAGAGTTCAGCAAAGGTCCTGATGAGCATTTCCTGGCACTCTAGGACTTCTGTCTAAGGACCTACCACTCTCAAATACTCGTGGACAGAGGTCTCCAACACTGCCACTGCCCAAAGAGACATGCCAAAGCGTTGCCAGATGTTAAGAAAACAGATTTTTGCTTTCTTTTCTATCTTTCTCGTGGAAGTGTCTCTTCTCCCACCACCATTCAAGAAGCTATTTTAATCTAAAAACGTCAAATGGCTGGGGCTTTGCTGATGCTGCCCACTTTCATGCTTCAGCTGCTGCTATCGGTCCACCCTTCCGAGCCTTTACTCTGGACAAGAAGCCTGCACGTTTACAGCCTTTCTATAGAGCAGGCACAGAGAACAAAGAAACACTTCCAGTAGAGTTCTCCAAAGGCTTTTTCTAAAGCTTATTATCCTAAGAAAAACAATTAAACCCGGTACAAGCAGATCAAAGCCCCCGTATGCCCTGCATGGTCCAGCACCTGTGTTCGGATGCACCCGCCGTGCCCCCCGGGGGGGCTAAGCAAATCTGCATGCTAGCTGCTCGCTGTTAGCCCCTGAGCCTTTGAACTCCAGCCAGCTAAGAGATGCTCTGCTTCCTCTTCCTCTATTAATTTACTCAGGACCTTTACCTGAAGGACTGATGCAACAGACAGGGGAAGAGCCTGCAGTCTCTTAACGCGGAGTTTACCAAGTACTTCTAGGAACGCCTTTAGCCATTACTCTAAAGGAAACGAGCATAAAGCCATGCAGAACAAGCAACCAGCAGCCAAAAGCTACTGCTCTTCTCCTCAGGCCCACAGAAGCATCGATACAGATCAGACGCAGTTTTTCCAGCACAAGCAGGTTATCCCCAAATGCTCAAACGCAGTGACTGTAAGGCATCTCTTATCCAGCTACGTGCATTGCAGAGGGCTCTGTGTCAGCCTGTGACGGTCACAGCCTGTACTACAGAACAGGCCACAGCTCCGATCCAGAAAGTGGCTGGTCTGTGCTCACTCTGTTCAACCCACCCCCAACCTGCACCCAGTTTTGCCCAGGAATTCTCTGTAAGGTTGCATTTCAAATAATTTATTATAATTATTATACATTTGACATACTCTTTGTTAATGCTTTCCTACTCAAAGAAAGCAATGGAACATGTACGATTCTCAAACTGTTGAGTTCTTTAAATTTTAACAGTGGATCACTGGAAAATTAAAGTTACTCCTTTCCTCTGTTAGGTACACATGCATATGCAAAGAGTTTTCCTACCAGGAAAAGATTCTGCCACTGTGCTTTGAAATTAAGAATCAAAAACTATCAAGTTTGTCTTATTTTGCAAAGGATTACATATATGCAGCTTGTGTAGCAAAGAAAAAAGGCAGGGGGAGAAAGCCAACAGGTATTCTGACACACTGCATCCAATTTCTTTTGATAAGAGCAAAGAAATTTATCCTTAAAACACTAATATGCAAGGAGAACCTACAATTTTACTAAACTATTTACTGGAAAGCTAATGACTATAAGGTGCAAAAAGTATACAAATTGAATTCAAAGCTACATCCAGTCCCTAAAAAAAAATATGGATCCTATTTCCTTTTGCTTTGGCAGTGTGGCTCCTAAAGGAATAAGACACATCATCATGCTGTCTGTCTACTGCAAGCCTCCACTATGATTTAAAATTATTTAATTGCACAGCTACCAGCCACTCACAGTTATAAATATTTAACAAGTGCTCAAAGATCCAACAGTCTACGTTCCTTCTACTAGGATGCATAACACATTTGCATGGTAGAGATGGCAATTTTAACTTAAATGTGATTACAGAGAGGTTGCTCAAAACTGACACCTAACATGTGCTTATTCCCGGCAGCAAGCTTGCCATTCTGTACCTCCAAATAACGGAGAGGAGCAACGCTGCTGAGGAGCAAGCGTGAGCTGCTCCACCTTAGCGCGCTCACCCAGTATCCTTCTAACAGGGATTCATTTCTATTTAGCAGAGCTTCAAAGTGTTGCCTCCCCCTTCCCGCTGGGCGCTCACTGCGGCGGTGAGATGGCGACGTGGTGAGCCGCGGCTTCTGCGAGAGGAGATGGCTTCCTCCGGCAGGCAGCAGGCACGGCAGGGGACATACGACTGCCCAGGCAGATGTGCTGCTGATGGGATAGCAAATTTCTTCAGGAGACTGCAGAGCGGATCAGGCACTTCCATTTTTTTTTTCTTTCTTTCTAAATTCTTCTCCAAACATCTACCAGCAGTACATTACCAAAAGTATCAGACCTAACGTAAATTGACAAATTTCTCTTTCTTCATCCCACAGGCCATGTTTTAACAAAGAACTTTCCTTGCTGTTTGTTATTTTCTCAACTCGTGACAAATTGCTTCCACCTCTCCTTCCCCCTTCCCAGCTAGAACACACCAGGTAGCTACGGGCAGGCTCCGGTCTTGTGTCGAATGCCACCGAAGGCCAACTACTCCAGGATCCATTTTGCTCCTGTCTCTTCGTGGGACAAGCTCCACAGGGAAAAGTCCAGCTCCTCACGAGGTTCTGCCTCTGGGGCTTATAAGCTTTTCCCAGCCAACCATAGATATTATAGCAACACAAACTAGAAACTGGAAAGGCACTCGTCATTAGTGGAGAAGTCCTCTCTCAGAGAACAAAAGCTAGTTTCACTGAGCTTTTCGTGAAGACCAGAAGAGGAACCTCAAAAACTTCACTCTGTAATCACTGCGTACACACAAAAACATTCCCAATCAGCCAAACAAAGAAGCACAAAAATACTTTCTGTCTGTTTAACAACATGGAAAGACTGTCATCCTCCGTAAAGGTCATCACCTCCAGCACAAGCACTGGAGCATGGCAAGCATTGCTGCTTCCGAGCCTGTGGTCACTCACAGAGCCTGGGTGTTGTCAAGGTCAGAGTACCGTGGCCATCTTTTTTTTTTTTCCCCCAAAATTTATTATTATTTTATATTTATCATTTACTGTCTTTCTCAAAACAATCCAGTTATAACAAAGAGTTATTAGTTTCATGGAAGAGATGTGCAATCTACTCTGAGAAACCAATGCTTTGTCCAAAAACAGTTTTATAAACTGCTCAATGCATAGGCAGATACTTCCTGCACGTCTCGAATTCACTCGTAAGTCATTTTTCCTGCAGTCCTATCGCAAACTCTTCCCAATCCAATCTGCCCTCAGTCAGGGACAGCGCAGACTGTTCCAGAAGCCTATGACAGGACAGCATCTCTCTTATCCCAGTAAAAGTGCCAACTTTAACACCCAGCACAGAAGTGAAAGAACCGCAGATACATTCTTTGCCATCTTCCAGCGCAGCAATTTTCTTCCTGCTGGCAATTTAAGCAGGTGATCTGAAAGTCAGCCCGGCTGGTAATTCTGGTTCTCACTCACCGTGTAGGCCTGGCATCAAGCACTCACGTCTGCATTTTCAGCTACATCACTAACCTCGAGGCCTTTAAGCCTGGCATCAAGCACCCAAACACTACCCATCCTTCAACCTCACTCACACCTGCCTTCCAACTGCGTGCTCCAAACCTGTGTGCACATCAAAATGCCGAGTTATTCCATCTGTGAATCTCAGCTCTACAGCCAAAACACGGCTGCAAGACTTCCAGCAGACCACGGAGCCAACCGTAACTCACCATAAGCTGCAACCCTAGAGCTTAATGCACACACACTTCCACATGCACAGGAGATTGAAGGAGACCCGTCTCACAGATATCTACCTAGCACAGAGTTAGCTGTAGCAATCAGACCTGGAGATTTCCATACGGACACTTACAGGGATTTGTAATATGTTCATCATCCAAAATGTTTATGTTTCATTACGGTATGGAGAGCTCATGGGACAAAGAGATTAAGAGGAAAGCACACATTTGTGCATCGTGTTTTCATATCAGTGAGACATAACAGTGGGATATCCTCCTCCAAGTTGTAGCGATGTCCTCTTCTAAAACCTTTTCTTTCATCTCAAAAGGAATGTATGTAGAAAAAAAAGAATAACCTTGAAGTTACTCTAAAGAGTAAGATATTTGAAGAATTTTCTCTAGGAAAAAAAAAAACAATCTACTTTTGTGCTACAGGTCATTAATGGAGATGTCAAAGCTGGATGACTGTTACACTGGATACCCTCACTGATAATATTCTGTATATTCTGCTGTGTAGGATAGTATAAATGTTTTGTTTGCATGTGAGAAAGTGTATGGAAAACAGGCAAGACAACAATCCTGTTTTTTTTTTTTTCCCCTTCTTCTCCTCCACCTCTCTTCTCTGAGAAGTAATCAGCCATCTTCAGCCTTTTGGTAATAATACTCTTCAAAGATGCTTGAGATTTACATTTCCAAAAGGATAAAGAGGACAACGTACTCAGTGCACCAACAGCTAGCTGAGGGGAACCATGGTATGCAAGACAATGAAAGGTCTAGGCATAAATGCCTATCACAAACGACACATCGGTGAATTTAGATGAGAAACAGCACACAGACCCACTGGGACCTCTCACTGTGGCGAGTGACAGACCCCCGTTAACATTATCTAAAGTAATTCTCCCCCACCCTACCCCATCTGAAATGCCACAAATAAAGCTTACTTTTTTGTTAAAGGGTGAAAGCTCAACAGGCAACAAGCACACGATTTGTTCGGTTAGCACCCAAACGTCATATCCAGGATATATGCAAATTGAAGTTCATGTAAACAACCACAATGAAAATCTAATTCATGTCTTTGCAGTAATAAAAAATGAATATAATCAAATACTTGATTTGATCAGCCAACCAACAGAGCATTACACACATGAGGATGGCAAAGAGCTCTGTTATTAGCTTTCATTTTCCCAGCTTTTTATTATTATTATAAAAGAATTGCATAAGACACAGCTCAATATATTAGCATTATTTACATACTTCCAATGCAAACTCCCTGGATTCTTGCTCTGTTTAGCACTGTACATATTTAGACACAGAGCATCACTGCCTATTGGAACTTTCCATATGATGCAGTTATCAAAGTAAAGGAGAAGACGAAGAACTTTAGGCATTGCTATTTGTTATTTTGTTTGTTTTTCTCCTATCCTGGCTGTTCAGTTATTAAAAACAATGAGACGATCAAAACAGCGACAGTACAGACCAGAAAACACACCAGAGATACTTGGGATAGACTGGACTGGTGAGATCGATCCTGTCTGATGTGCTGCATAACACTGCACAAAGCTCAGCCTAAGCTAAAACACTTTTTTTTTTTCCAGAAAAAAAACCACCGTTCTCTCACTGTGTTTTCTCTCTATGTTTCTATTTAATGGGTCGAGCCAGTTAGTCTTGGTAGAGTTTAACCTGTTCAGATTACCAGATGTACAGCTGCAGAAACATCTCTCTGTTGTAGGTATCTCCATACTGTAAGAAGCTACTTAGATTGCAAGTCTTCATTTTTTTTGCTACAGAATACTTGTTCCCCTCTTGAAACAGTTCTTGTAGCTTCTTTAAAGAAAACTCAAACTTTCCAGGTTTTCAGCATTCGGAACTCCAGATCAATCAGTTTTAGAGGAGAATAATGCTCCTGTCTTACAGGAGCCTCTCCATACACATCTGCCCACCCAGCTCTTGACTACAGCCTTGCAATGAGGACTCAGATCCAGCCGTCACGACCTCCATGCCCCTTGCAGAACAGCAGCTCTACAGGACATTTACCTCCTTTCCTTCCAGATGGAGGACCCTATTTTTGATGTCCCATAGTTATTTTTAACATACTCAACTGACACCAGCATATTGTTTGGATAATGTCTACATTTTACCAGTAATCGTATTTTGCTCTCGATGCTTAGGATACTCTAACATCAGCAGGTAAGAGCTCTTCCACAGCCCCCTAAAACACATGGCATCACTGAATTCACAGTTACTTTTGTACTCTCACTTCATCGACATCTTATTTATGATTAAAAGAAGTACAATTTAGTAAATATTACTAATCAATATGTTGGTAGCTCCATTAGGCTTTATTGGTTCCTACCTTAGGTTTGTCAAACATTAAGATTTAGAAGGGATTATAGTATCTTTTGCAGACTCCTTGTACAGAAAGGAGGAAGACATATTTTCAAGTGTTTTTTACAAGGAGGATTGGCTCCAAGAATATAAATTGCAGATGAAATGCAATAGAGATAGCAGCAGCAGATTTCATCCAGCACAAGCGTAATTGGTGCTTAAGGACTCCCTGCAATCAGAAGAAACTGCTTATTTTCTTCTCCTCTTGGTCAAGCTAGCCTGTTATTTCATACCTCCATTATATCACCCATAATTACCTGTTTCCTTACAAAACTCCACACCAGGCAGAACCCAGCCTTTGTTAAATGGTGAGTAGCTGAGTTCCTTTCCTTTCTGTTTTGAAATCCTAAGCTGTCAGCTGCATGCGGTTTCCAGGCAATCAGTAAAAAGTCCCTAGCATCATTTTAAAAAATTGCTCGCTTTTGTTTCATAATCGATGCCCTACAAGTAACAGCAGAGCATTCACATGTAGGTGAAATGGAGTCAGAACTTTCTAAGAAAACCATTTACTGACTTTAAGGGTCTCAGGAACTCAACTTTTCTTCCATGGAAAGAGAGACAACGTCAAACATTAAGTGTTATCTGTTTTTAAGTGTTATTGTTAAGCGTTATCTATCTTTTTTTTTTCTCCTTTAAAAGAAGTTTGTCACACTCCTACCAGCATGCTGAACAGCCGCATCTGGGGAGAGATCCATCACACACCCCAGCACTCACCCAAATCCACCTGACCAAAGTGATCAAATAGTAACAAAAAAGCTGGCAACAGGAAGAAAATAACCTAGACATAGAATTACAAAGATTTCTGTTTCCCCTCAAATCACACGGAAACTGTGTGCTCGCGGTCCAGATGCCTCCTCGGAGCAGCAGCCTTCTCTGCTAGATCAATAGATGGTCTAGTGCTTTCAGCAAATTCATCACAAAACTATTGATCTTCCCTCTGACATTCACTTGTTTGGCTTCTGCCTCACATTCCATACAGCCAGCATCAAAGACTTCAGATATTTATTCTCTCCAGATGCAGTTATGTACTGATGTTATTTAAGTTCTGGTTGATGTGCTACACTCATTCCAAACCAGTGTCATTATTAAAAAATTAAATTCAAAAGAATTAACTGCACAGTACAAGTCTCACACGCTTCTGATCTGGACACGTGAATTTGGGAGTGATTCAAGTTCATTTAACTATAAGAGTAAACATTGACAAAATCATGAAGTACCTCATTGTTCTTAAGAATGTCCACATTTTTTAAACTCATTACTTTGTACACCTTTACATACGGGACGTTTGTGTTTTCCCTACTGCTGAATTCTACAGGAGTGGAGCTCAGCAGGGCAGATGGGACCAGCACCACAACACCGAGCTGTGGCACCACAGACTCGCTGCCTCCCCCTCTCCACAGCCCCTTACGTACCTTCATCTTGCATCCGACGCCAGCGCCACCATGCCTGTAGTGACACCCCCCTCTGACTCCCAATTTGTCCCAAGAAAGGGACAGATCCACCAGGGCAAGAAAAGAAAGGATTCGAGGAATCTCTGCTGGAAGCACTGCTCTACAGCTCCAGTACACCTGCAACTCTCCCAGCTCGCCTTAGGTGCTCACAAGCATTTCGTTGGCTGGGCATCCAGGAACATCGGGACAATTTCATGATCATCTTAAGGAGACATGAGGTTCAGGTCATAGCACAAGCACGAAGCTTGTCCCAGCTTCATGGCTACAACCATCAACCAGAACAGGAGAGCGAGCCACCTGAAAACCAGCCTAGGAAGAGAGAGGAGAAAAATTAAAGAGAGAGAAGAAGCAGAGAGGAGAGGCAGGCAGAGGATCTGGACGAGGATCTTGGAAGAGGACTTCCAAGTTGATCAGCTCTGTAATCAGAGCACCAAAGAGGCAGGAAAAAAATAACCAGGGATGGAGTGTCTTAGCCTAAATTAATCTTGAAAAATTCACCTATGGGAACCTGTGTATCTTAAACCAGATCAGAAAAGAAAAATAAACCAAAAAAATGAGTAGAAATCAATTGTCCTCTGAATGGAAAAACAGCCCATTTCCTGAAAGGAAAGTCACAAGAAGAGCGGAATTCATTCTAAATATGTCATTTGAAAGCATTGCCTTTTATCTGAAGCACTGATGCGCAGAGCAGTTTAGTGGACACTACCAGTTAAAAACAAAGCTCTGGAACAGGAGCTCAACTAATGAGAGACTAATGAGCTCATATGGACAGTGCAGGAAGGCCAGGGAATGGCAAGGAGCCGAACGGACAGCAACTGTGGCACGGAGCTTGTACTCCGGGCTCTGCTTCGTCCTTCTCCGCCTGAAGTCTTCCTCTGCCACTGGAATTGCATACAACTTGTAAAAGATGCACCCAGTGACAATAACGCTGCTTGGTCATCTTGGTTAGGTGACCCAGTTGACTAGACACCAGTCTCCAGAAGACTCAGGCCAAACGGCTGAAATGAAGATTTGCAGACACAGATTTAGAGGGCTGTGACACGCACAAACACAGAAACTTGAGTAATACCCAAGCACAGCGGAGCTGACCACGATCCGCAAGCCACAGGGAACGCCACCTGTGTGCTTCTTTCTCCCAAGACGCATCTACTTCCTCAGAAGCTGAGCTTTCTCCCCAAAGTCTCTACCCCTTGCTTCTCTCATTTTACAGTTTTCACTTTAATCTACAAAGAACAGCACAGAAAGAGCGTTAATAGCACAGAAAGGAAATTAAAGCTACTGCAGTGGGACAAAAGTAATCAGCAGCTATTTTTGAGGTGGACACTGCATAGTGGCAGGCAAAGACAACATCCTCGTCCTTCCTGCCCAGAAGGGTGATGTCCTGCTTAGAGCTTTGGCGTATTTCTCCAGGCTGTCCTCTCTCCAGTCTGCATTTTCTTTCATAATACAGCCTCACCTGGATCGCAGATCAGACTGTTTCCACATCCCATTCCTATTCTCCTATGAGTGTGAAAGCAAGAGCTTCCACACAGAGCCACGGAGAACAGCACACTAGCACAGTTTCCTCTAACTCCCTCCATCTAAAAAGTAAATTTGTGTTTCAGAGCTCAGATAGGAAATAACTGACCTCAGCTGCTGGGTTTCTACTTGTGGGCATTCAACCCACACAACCGTTCACATGACAGTCCCCTTGGAAAACAAAACCAGTAAGTTCCAACCACCTGCCTGCAGACAACGCGGTCAGGCAGCTACGCTGTACAAACTCATCCATCACTGCACGCTTTTACAGCCCACGGGGTTGGTCGGTCAGCTACTTCCTCCTCCTTACTTTGCAAGGAAAAATAATCAAGGTTCCACTGCAACAGCAGTCAGAAGACAAGCCTGGATGTTCCAAAATCCTTGAAAAACACAAATGAGAAACAGAATTTTTATTTATGTCCAGAGCTGGCCGACACCAGGCGAGAAAGCAGAAGGAGGTGCCCCGAGGCAGCCCCCCCATGACACCTGGCTCCAGCAGCCGGACCCGATGCAGCAACCACAGTTCGCATCCTCAGCAGGGCACGGGACGAAGGCTTGGCGTCTTCGCGCCTTCCAGTGGTCCACCGTCAGCTGCCGGGCGCTCAGGCACAGCTATCAGGCACCTCGTCCCTGCACCTAATGGCTCTCAGGGCTCCACAAAGCACCGAGTCTGCCAGAAGTTTTTTTGTTGTTTTTTCTTCTCTGAAAAAATGTTTTTGGGAAAGATGAAAAGGTTGGAGGCAGGAAACGTGTTTATATCTTTAGATCACTTACAGATAATTTGATTAAGTCTCTTCTTCCCACTATAATTGAGCATCTCTGTCTCTGATCCTCAGACAACTGCTGCAGGCAGGGAAGTACAACTACCTACTTTATCCAGATTAGGAAAAAACAAACAGCGGAGAAAAATACTAACAACCAAGATAAATTACATTTTAAACTATCCATCTGTGACTTCATTTTAAATCTGTAATATATATATTTTTTTAATAAACCTGCATACTTTTGTTGATTGAACTCTATTTTGATCAAAGGACCTTGTTTTTTTTTTTTTTTTTTTTTTTGTGGTGCTGTCCCATTTGCTGCATGTATGCTGTGGGCATAGCAGATCACACGTCCAGAAGAACGAACAGCACTGAAGCCATGAACTGCTCCCACGCTCGTCACAACCTACAAATGGCCACCGCGGTCCAGGCAAGAGCCCACCTCGCTCAGCACGCTCCCACCCAACCGTGGGTGGGCAAATCCGTCAGGGGATGCCCAGGGAGGAGGAGGATCAGGGCAAGAATGTTATAATTACCATCCACAGCGTAAAATTATTTCTTTGTTCACAGGACTTTCAGAATCTGACGCGGTCTGTCCACGCCACCACGCCATGCAGTTCAGAGACGTCCTTCCAGCACTCACCTCCCCTTCAGCTCATGCAGAAACACAAGCTGCTCCCGTGGCCTTAACCTTAAGCTTCTCCATCCTCCAGGCCAAGGACCTGGGTGCCCGGGCACACAGGTGACGTGAGGGCAGGAACGAGGTGTGCTCCCAGGCCCAGGACCCTATTCTCTGTGCTTTTACCTCTCATGCTTGTTAGATTTATGAACCCCGTAGTCACTGCTTAGGCCAGTTATGCATATTTAACTCTTACATTTTTCCTAATAAATTAATCTCTACAGCTGCTAACCATTTACGCTGCTTGAGAGCTCCCTTCAACAATCAGTATCTTTATGGTAATAGGAAGCCTGAAAGCAAATTTAATATTTCAGCTACTGTCACAGGAGCACTCCTATTCTCTTGTCCCCTGAAACAACTCCTCCTACACATGCAACCCAAAATGACACTGGTCTTTCCCACTACCCTAGCACATTCACATGGTGTCCTCGTCATTAAAACCTTCTTTCAGGGGTGCCAGAATTCAGTGGATTTCCTCCTAGGTAGATGAGGAAGAGCAGGGCAAAGATACTACATTTGCTCTTTCCCTCTTGCCAACAATTTTTGGCAAACAGCAGTCGCTGATAGTGCCTAGCAAAACGGAACACAACTAAGTTCAAGTTTACTTTACGACAGCAAAAACTGCAAAAGAAATACTGCGTCGATCCCCATAAAGGCTGTCAGTTCCGTGTTGCTCTTCAGACGCCCTTCAGATTCCACGTGCCCACAAATCAGACTTCGGACCTCTCCAAGAGCATTCCGGGTTTCAGGCCAGAGGGAGAAACCAGGGTGAGCGTGAAGGAGGCTGGGAAGGAGGACAACACCAAAACAAGCCGGCAAACCCATGACCATGCCTGCAAAAGCGATTAAGGACAAGGAGAGAGGCCTTGCCTAGTCTCTGCACCCACTGATGCAACACTAACACAAATCACCATTGGGAAAGTGGGTTAAAAACTCTCTGTTTTGCAAAAAGCAAGCTAAAGAGAGAGAGGACTTGCTATTTAATTTAAACAGCAAAATCCGACCCCGTTAAACCACTACATTCATGTCCACTTTACCAGCCACCCCAGTACAGCCAGCACCCATCCTGACGTTCACAGAAGCGAACTCGAAGGCAGAATACTCTCCCACACTATGCTACACCAACTCTACAGCTCAAGCAGAAACTTTGTTTTCCACAGACTCTCAACAAATCTTCAATATATTCTGGTTTCCTTCTTCTTTTTAAAGGAACTGACATTAATTGTCCTTGCTCAAGAAGCAAGACCTTTTGCAACCATTTCCCCAGAGAAATGCGATCTCTGCATGGTTTATTGCCTTATGATACTGAGGGGTGAAGAAAAATTAGACTCTACGAGCAGTCTGCTGCAGGTAAATAATCCACTATTGGAGTAGTGCCGACCTACTTCTCCATAACTCTACTTCAGCATCACGCTTTGATCTTCACCATAGGTCTGCAGCTGGTGGCACATCTTACTCAACAAGGCAGGTGTATTCTCCCAGCTGGATGTGAACGGATCCTGCCAGCAGACTAAAACAGTGTTTAATCCGACGTGAACTTCAGCCGCTCCGCCCCTCTGTTCAGATAAGGGATCGCCTGAACGTTTGTTCTACACTTGTTGCTTCAGGAGCTTCAGCTCCACACATGAGAAAAACTTCGGGGGCGTTCGAAGGAGGAAGAGGCTGGAGTTAAAGCTGTCACCTCGCCCTCTTCGTTTTCTCTTTGCTTCTGCCTTGTGCCTCTTCAGATTACACCTGCAGCAGCAAGAGTGTTTGGCTCTCCCCAGAAAAAAAGATTCCACTGGACCCTCTAAAGCTCTGCTCCTCCTGGCCGCGTTCAAAACTGGAAGGGGATCACAGCAGCAGCCTGCAGCGAAGAACAGGCTCTATCTTAAAAGCCCGACAGCTGGAGTTACAGGGTCCCAATCTGTAAATTAATTCGCTAAGAAAATCATGTCATATTGATTAATTTGCTAAGAAAATAGCAAAAAAAAAAAAAAAGTGTCCAAGCAACGCTGCATTTTTTTTCAGGTCGTTCAGGTGCCACTGCAAAGACGGGGCAAAGCAGCTTTCAGCTGGAGCTGATTTGCAGCAAGAGCCTCTACTTACTGCTGTTTTCAACAGCAGAAATGTTTTGCTTTTGTTTTTAAGATGAGCTCTGGCTTCCACGAAGCACCCCTCAGCACGCTTAACCTCTGCCTTAGCAAAGAGAAGGACAACGCGACAACGTTACTCGTGACAAGCTGCTCACCTTCATCTACAGCGTCACCGGAGAGATGCAATCACTGCCCAGCTGGCTCAGCATCTGATTTACGTCTTGCCTCAATGTAATTAAGATCTTAACGATTTTTTTTTTTTTTAATGTTTTCACATTAGCTCGACTAAGGCCAACAGCAGGAAGGGCTTATCGATATAGCTATCAACGGGAAGCTTCTCAACAGACACAGGCTGTACGTAGATATGGCAGTCATTTAGCTACTATGGCATATGTCAGATCAATGAATTACGTTTTTTTAAAAATTAACTATTTTTGCCCTGATAACCGTTATTCTAAGGTTGCAATCAGAACAAGAAGCAAAAAACCCCGACTAAAATTAGTAAATAACATAGCTCATAGGTGGCAAAATGTTTGAAACAAAGCACGAGACACTGCTTTCCATTACACCTGGGTGAAACAGGTGTATGCATCTCCTCCATTGGCATTAAAAGAAACTCTGACCTTCCTGCAGTTCTGAAGAATCTCTGATCTTGTGCCAGAAAAAAACAGTTTACAGAACTCAGCTGAACCGAGTTGTCCTGTGCAGTTTAAAGATTAACACCCCCCTATTTTTTTTTTTAATTTACTCATTTTCCTCATAAACCTACATAAATACCCACACTTCCAAAGGTATGGGAGAGATATTACTTGGATTCCACTGACATGATCCTTGTAAAGGATCCTTATTTCAAGGCTTGCAAATCCACCACACCAAAATGGCTTTGAAGTGTCTAATGAAAAAAAATTCCGCTCAACTTTTCTCCCCTTATTAATTATCAGCTGCAATTCAGAAAATCATCAATCAGAAGCAAAATCTAGTGGCAACTGTAAGGCTAGATATTGAGACTTCACCGTGTATCTATAAGAGCACCACTTCTCATATTTTCATATTTCTTATAATTTTAAATATCCTACCCCAAATTAAATGTGCAAGTATGTTAATATTATGATAGTATGTTACTGAAAGTTCTAAGCTTAAAATACTTAGAAAGTAAACAGAAAACAGCTGACCAGCAACTGCTGCAGGTTATACTCAAAAACTGTGCTTATAAGTATTATGTCTCCTGTTTATGGGAATTTCAAATTGTTCAAAAAAAAAAAAAATTACACCACTCCTACAGAGAAAGATTTGTAGTATAGTTAAGCCAGCAAAGCCTCTCAGTAGAGTAGCATCTTATATTGGAAAAACATGTAAGTCACGCCAATTCTTTTTCCTTCAAAGCTCTTAAACTAGGATTAACACCAGTTGCTTGGACTTTGGCTGGAAAATCCCTGCCAGTTACAGGTTTAAAAAGGCAGAATTCCTACTGCAGATAGAGCTGTACCGGCAAAAGCAGTCCTCCGAATGGTAGGTCTCTCTTAAATCGAGCAGAGTTTGTAAATCCCAGCAGACTGTGTTAAATCACGCTAGCACAAATTAACCGACTCTCTTCTTACGCATGGAAAACCAGTTTGATGCTGAAACTCATCCTCTTCTGAAACAATACCTACTGCACTCAGTCAAGTCAATCTTTAACTGAGGTCAATACCTCTGGCCAAGTTCAAAACCAAAGGGCTTCCAGCCTCCGGGCGAGCCTCCCTGCACGGACCGTGTCTTCTGCACGGAGCAGCCCGCTCAGGAGGAGCCACGGTGAGAAGCGGAATCGTGCCCCCAGAGCCCCTGTGCGACGCGAGACGCGGGCAGCCGGCACGAGCGACTCGCCACCCTTCTCAGGGAAACGGAGAAAATGGGATCGGCTGCGCTCTCAGACCGCCTGCTGCGACAAAGGCAGACGCTGAGGTTGAACTTAGCGCCCCACAAAAACACAGGAAAAGGATTCTTGTAAACCTCTCAGGTTAGAAAATCTGCATCTTCAACAGCACGTTGGAGAAGTGCGGTAGCTTACAACAAACACCCTTGTGACTCGAAAGAGTTCTTCTGGAGTGCAAAAAAACATCCAAATTTTTCAAGGATGGCTTACTAACTGTAATAAATGAGTAAAAAAGTATATTAGCAACAAGTGAGCAATACAGACACATAGCCACGTTTGCAATGTGCCGTCCTGAAAGAAAAATACAAGGGAAAGAACAGTCACAATCTCTTTGACACCAACATATTTTGCTGCAATATGCTTTCGCAGTGTGCCAGTTCCACGACTAGGATTTAATATGGATTAATGAACATACTGAAAAACCTCTTTGCTCGCTTGTTCTGTGGGCACGCAGAGCACAAAGAGACTGATCAGTCTGTGTGCTTGTTTTCCCCTTATCTGTATTTTACTTTCACTCAGAATCACACACTTGAAGCTCAGTTAACAAATCTGCCTTCTTCCATATCTGCTTGTTGCAGCTGGAGTCTCCGAAGCAACCTGCAAACTACTCAGATTTAAGCAGAGGCATTAACACTACAAAACAGTAATTTAAACTAAAAGGGATGGCCTGGACAGCTCTGCATTGATGAGGGGATATAAAGACCACGGAGTACATGTTATGTCGAGCAGAGCACAGTGCAACAAGCCAGTAACCATGCAGACATTGCTCACTAAATATTGACAATTTGGGCTAAACACTACAATCCACCAGTTCTGTTCTTTCACCATTGCCTTTGAATACGCATTTTTGTTCAGCATTTTCCCTCCGTCTGAATACGTGCTGCTGGGGTTCAACCATAGTTTCTTGAACTCACACGAGATTTTCCTGCGGACACACTGCTGCTGGCTTCTTCGAGAGCACCGCGCCGCTCTGACGGCAGATCCTGCCTGGCCAACAGCCGCTGCAAGGTGCCGCGTACTTTTCTTAACGCTCAACTCCTCGAGCCGTGGGATTACGCACCAGGCTCGCTCACCATTACAGAGCTTCCTCCAAAACCTAGAAACTATTAGGAAAACCATAAAGGCCAACAGCTGTACCTAAGGGCTTGAATTCTAAATGTTACACGGCATCCAAAATCATTAGCATACAAATGATCTACATCAGCATTTTTATTCAAGCCTGTTAATAACTTCTGATAGCATCTACCTTATTATGTTACTTCATGCAGTTGCCCGCTGCATTACGGTTAGGAATATTCACAACTTGCAAAAAAGCTTTTGTTATACAGAAAGACAACTACTAACTACTGATAGTTAAATCCAAGCGAGACAAGACGTGCTGTAACAGTTTGTGGTGGAGTGCATGCTTGTGAGATCTTACCTCTCAACAACCCCAAACTGTAATTATATCTGAATGCCAGCAAGAATGCATTTTTCATCAGCTGGTGCAGGGAATCCCCAAAGACAATTACATCCCCGTTTACCTGAAAAGTAACGCAGCCATTGCAGAAGGCACAGCGACCACCTCGCAAGGAAACAAGCTGAGGTATATGCAGCATTACAAAATGCTGAGGAATGGCTCTACTGTGATGGTTTGCCCAGGTCAAACTCACATCAGGATGTGAACCCTAGCAGAATATTCTCATTTACACTTCCGCGAAGAATAGGCTGGGGTCAGCACTCTGAGGAGCACGCACGGCTTAACAGCTGCAATTCACGTGCAGGGCCTGGGCTATCTGACGTCCCTGTAAATTAGCCAGCTCAGTCACGCTTCCAGGGTGCTCACAGTGACAGGGCACCGCAAGACCAAGCCCGAAACTGCCCGGCTCCGGACCGTGATCTTGACTGCAAACACCGAGCACACCCCTCTGGCTTCTGACCACAAGCAAGAGATACTGCCATGGGGCTGGTGCCTGGGAATACGTCCTGGCTGGAATCCTTCCTCGAGATTTTTACTAGCCTTCTCTCGGCTTACAGGAGTTGCAAGTCGTTCTGCAGCAGGTCATCTCCAGCACAACCGAGGGCAAAGCCCCCAGGCGTGCACCCGTTCTGAAGCTTTACGGCTTCCTTGTGCTGCGCCTTTAGCGAGGATTACGCTTTGGGTGTTAAAGGCAGAACACTACAGCTTCCAAAACTCCAAACCAAGAAGCAAGCTGCCAAAACGTGTGCCATGAGCATAAGTACCGCGATGCCTGAATAGTTTGGGACTCATTTAAAAGCAGCCTTTGAGAAGGCACGAAGAATCCAGGATACAACCAGCAGCATAAAAGGTTAAACAGGAACATGCGAACTAAAAGAAAGTTCACATCTAACACAGATGCCACGTAGGGTTTGATACCCTGTAGGGTTTAATAGTGGGTTTGGTTTCCGAGCACGAAAGTTCCTCACAAAAGAGCTCCACCGCTTGATTCAGTTTTTCCTGTTAAACGTGCAGCCGAGTCAGACCAGAGGCAGGCAGAAGAGACGCGCTTACTCTCGGCTCCAGTAGCAGAAGAAAACAGATTGCTCAAGATCACAAGCCACTGTGCCTCAATCCCCTCCCAACCCCGATTTAGAAGACTTCCTGCTTTTAGTTAAAAATATTAGTGTGAGTAGTGCTCTGAAAACCCAGTACTATTTGCAGAGCCGGGGAATTCATCTCCCTCGGCTCCACCAATTCATGAGCTCAGGGCAAACTAAAAATTGTTACCGTGTTTTAAGAAGCTGGTGAATTGTTAACAATGTCCTGTTAGCTTTATCTGGAATTTTAGCATTCTGAAAAGCTGCAGGGAGAAGGGCAAAAAGGGGCCAGAAAATTGAAGCTGAGCCCCTGGGAAGCTAAGATAAACTCATAACCTGGCCATTTCAGAAGTAGCCGTTCTGCTTAACAATGTAGGGTACACAAACCAGATGCACGGCTCTTACGGTATAGCTGAGAAAGACGACCTCGTCAAGTTTCAACTATGTTAACAGCACCAAGCATTTACTTGAGCCACTAATCAAGACTCCACCAGGCTCATATTTTTGTAATTGTGTTTTCATTTTACTGTTTGAAAACTCTTCTTTCAGCTTCTTTCCTTCTCTAGGGCAAGGCAGAGACAGGATCTGCAGAAAATGAAACCGAGCTACCCCTGTGGTTAATGCAGTGGGTTTGTCATCTTCTGAAAGTTTTCAGAGTGTTTAATCCATCTTCATTTATTGCAATTAACTTAAGCACTTCTTTTTTGTGCATTTTGCACTTCTATTTAAATAATGTCATGTAATTTCTCCTCCACTCAGGCAAATACATGAGACATCTAAAGATGTTTTTGTGATCTCCAAATTAACCTCACGGTCTCTTACTCTACTCTTAAGCAACAGTGGGGAGACACTGCGAAGATGAAATCACCACCTGCATTGCAAACTAACACAATATTTCGTATAAGAAGAGAATTTATTTCCTCTCCATCTGACTAGAATGTGAAGACTGAAGTAATTTTGATCTATAATGACCAGACAGTAAATGTGAAGATAATTGCTTCAAAATTGTTCCTCTGGAGTAACAAAGTAAATTATGATCTTGCCTGTGTATAATGTAGTCGATTTTTCTGTCCTTTTGAAGATGAACTGTCTGCGCTCATCAGGATAAACACAGCTTTTAAACGTGTAAGTCTCCTGTTTTCACGGTGAACATCTTTTCCGCATTTCAGCCTGAGGGAGTACTGAACGTTTCCTCAGCAGCAGCAGAGGTTGTGCTCTCTGCTCATCACCACACGAGCACAAAGCTGTTCATCCACGCATCCACATTTACCCAGCCGGGTGACACTTGCGCGTCCCCGCAGAGCACGAGACCGCTCACCCCACACTGCAGGAATTAAAAAAGAGCCAGCCCGGCAAACACACAGCGCACGGGGGACAGCATGACATACCTGCACTGGATGCAATTTCCAGATGATCATGGGTCAGCCGAGGATGGAAAAGGTCACAGCAAGTGAGTGGCAGGACTGAAAATTGTCCTCTTCCCAGCCTCCCTATTCAAGCTCACAGGACGAAGAGCTTAAATTAATTGTTCGCTGGGCTCGTCGCTTCAGCTTGGGACACCAGAAACGACACAGCGAGCAAGTGTAAGCGTGGCAGAACTGACCTTATAAAAAAGCCACCTCTGCCCCATGCAAACCTCATCACCAAGTTCTTACTCAATATCCTGAAGCAAGACAGGGGACAAGGCACACACAGAGAACCTGTCTCCCCCTTTCATCTCTCTGGAAATGAGCAAAAGAGAGAAGTAATCAACCCAGAGCACGAGCTAGTGTTAGGTGCCCTTAACAGGGGCATCTCATAATCGACATCGTATTATAACGAGGCCCAGAAGCGACTGTGACCCTCCTGCAGGCTCAGGAGAGCTTTCTGCCTTCTCACCTGGCTGCAATAACCCTCCTGCCAACGAGCAACCCAATAAGAAATCCACCTTGCTGCTGACTTGCAAGCATGCAACCAGGGTAAAAATAAGATCCCGGAGAAACTGAGCCCAGCTCAAGCCTGGCTAACCCACTGATTTTCCTTTAGCTCGTTTCCCTTCAAGGGGAAGGGGCAGGGAGGTAAATCAAGACTTTAATGGTTAAGTAGATGTTGAGAACAGGCGTACTTGCTTGCTTCCACTCCAATGCCAAAAATCTTACTGTACAAGAAGGACTTCAGAAGGTTGAGTCCTCACCACAAAAAATAAACCAAAAGCAAAACAACCAAACAAAAAACCATCAGTCCCTCTTCTTCTTCTCCCACCCCTTCAGAAATTACGATACTACGAGCTCTGGAATAGTCTCTGAATTTTTTTACTTTTAAGCTTTAAAACAAGATTAAAAAACATAACAGAACACCAAAAAAAAAAAAAAAAAAGGCAAAAGCATTATTAGAAGAGACGAATACTCTTAAAACATGCACTACTTTTGTAAACAGCATTAAGTACTCAGTGCTTTAGCAGTGATTTGTGGCAAATCTTCAGAGCACCCAAGACATTTGCAGAGCAATTTTCTCAGACATCCTCTAGAGGTGGAGTATTGGTCTTTTTACAGGTACAGAAAAAACTGATAGTAAAGCCATGCCCAGAGTGCGAGAAGGAACGGTGCTGGCCTCAGCTGTTCCTCATCCCATAAGAGATAAAAATTCACTCACACTTACAGCGCTGTTTGGATTATCACGGCATCCACTCCAGATGAAATCACAGCACCGTTTTCTGTCCCCTACTTTATAACCACAGCACGCCCGATACAGGTACCATTTTGTGGTATGACTATTCTGATCCCCATTCTAAGTTAAAAAATACAAATAAAAATATACATGCTGTCAGCAGGGTTATCAAGAGAAAGTCACTTAAATTTGCACTTTCCCTTTGCCTGTTGCATATAGGTGGAGTCACTTATTTCCCAGCCTCTCGAAAGCACAGCTTATTACTCAGCCTTGCAGAAGGTGTTTTTCATTTTCTTGCTGAGGAATGGCCGTATTCATACGAACACCAAATACACATATCTACTGACACTCAGAATAGGCAAAAAACTGTCCTAATATTCTAAGCAAAGAGAGCTCTTTTGATCTATACATTCAAATCTGTTGCTTTTCTGCCATATGCGCTGTTGGAAAAAAACACCAACAATTTCAGGGAGTCACACCGTCGAAGCCAGTTTCAAACGCTGAAAGACACTGGTTATGAGAAATTTCCTAAACCTCAAACTAAATGGGTGCTTTGCTGGTAATTATACGTACACACAGGGGAGCATCTCGCAGCCCACTGACTTACTGCAGACTCTACACGAGCTGTATATATATGAGTACACATAGAAATACAAAGGATGATGAATTTCCATGATACATACGTATACAGATATATACCTCCTATATATATATATATATATATATACACACATGTATGTATATCTCACATCTCTCCCCAAAAGCGCATTTATCAGAGCAAATGCAGCCATCTCCCAGCGGCCAGCTGAAGAAAGACAACGAACAGAACGGCCAGCAGCCATTCCCAGCGCCGTGCTGTTATTCCGGCATAGACGCCGCACCAAAGGCAAAGAAACGAACTTGCTGAGGTGGGCACGCTTCCTGTAGTAGGCGACTAAGATCCTGTAAATGGCCTTCTGAAGGAATTTATAAGTTCACAGATGTAAGAGTGAACAGTTCTTCCATAAACAATTTAGTTGGTTGCATGTTTTTGTTGACATCCTCCACTACAAGCACAAGGTTTCTGATTAGAAAACAGGGTTTGGATCATTAAGCAAACCTTTGTTGTTCAAAGGGAAGGAAAGACAGGGGAAAACACACCCAGCAGCCACAAATTATTCCCAGTTCTTGGCTTCAATTACACCTCAATTTCCAAAGGACCTGTGTAGGCTGCAAATACACAGCAGGGACTTAAACCACATTTAAGTGAAATACTCAGCCGCACAAGACACTCGTTGATAATCCACTTTGGTAGCTGCCTGTGATGTCCCAGGGTTGCTGCTTTGGCAGAGCATCTTATAAATCCCAACAGCAGAGGATGTGCAGAAGAGAAGGGGGTAAAAGGAAAAACACGGGCAAAGAAAGGAAAAACACATCTAGATTGTTACTCCTGAGACAGTCTAAAACTGAAGGGCAAACTAGAAATGTGTAACACTAGAAGTATTATGGTAATTTGGGAGCGAACAAGAATAACTAGAAGTTATTAACAGGAAGGACTAAAAGCTAATAACAGGAAGGACAGGAAAAAGTTAGACCCGGTCTGAAGAACCGGGTAGTCAACAACTTATCAGCTGAAAGCATTAAAAGAAACATTTCTGACAGATATGGATGACACTAGGCACTGACAAAAACAAAAGTAAAAAGCTCGCTGTCCTGCTTTCTGCAGATAAACAAAAACAATGGCTCTCCAACTGGCTGCAGTCTGCAACCAGGAAGAAATTTTTCCGTGGCAATGAGCATATGTGATATCCTAACCAAGGAAGAAAAGAAATCCGCAACGTTTTTCACAGACGTGTTTGCACATTGATCTTGCCAGCTGACACACAGTCTTTCCCCATGTCTACATACTGCAGATGCACAATTTTAATTTTTTTAATTTCTGGCTCAGACTGTTTATGAACAGACAAGGAAAACCAGCAATTTTAAGCTCAGTTCTGTGCTAACACATCTGTTCTCCATCACGATATGCAAGACAAACTCTTCCTCACCGAGAGCCGTGGAAGCAGCGCATTTCTCCAAGTACAGCAAGAACTGCAGGAGTTAAAACGTGCAAGCCAAGAGGAAGCGAAATAGCTGGCAGCCCCTAGGTTTCACCACATACCAAATAACTGCAGCATTACAAATCTGGGACTCTACCAAAATGAACCGCATCCTTCTGGGAACAAAATTACGTGTAGTAATAATAAGGCTAATAAGGCCTGTCCAAAGAACACAACAACATGCTTCACTTAGCTTGAAAAAACTACGTGCTTGTATAAATACTGAACGCTTCTCAAAAAGATAAAAACAGCCATGTATACAAATCAACTCACATAATTTTAGATAGGTGAGTTTTTAGTTAAGTGGAATTTGTATAAACACTGCTCTGAAAGCAAAGCAGCTAATTAAACTGTCAGAGGAGTTGTGGGTTTTGTCTAAATACTGAGCTGAAAAGCTGACAGTGGAGGATCCTGCTCTTTAGGACAGGAATCCCCGCTTTCACAGAAAAATTACAGCAAATTAGGCACTCCAAAGTGGTTCATTGGTCCCCAGGGCAGCTTATTTATTAGCCAAAACCAGAGCACACAAATACGCCGCACACCTGCTCATCAACACGGTAACACCCGAGCACCTCCACGGTAGGAGAAAGACGGAAACCTGCAGTCGGTGCCGCCAGCAGGCGCCTGGGCAAACCGGTTCCCGTCACGGTGCAGAGGGTGGAAGCTGGAGCACGGGGCCCCGGACGGCAGCGGGGCACGCAGGGGGCGAAGGCGACAAGGGACTGAGCTCCGCTGTGCTGAGCTGCCCACAGGCACTCCAACCCTTCCTGCCAGAGCTGGAGGCACAGTACTTCTTCAGCCGAATGGTTATGGCAAACGGGAGAACCAGCAACGCACACCAGCAAATAGAACCCCCCAAAATATAAAAGAAAAAAATACAGGGAAAAAAATATCAAATAATCACCCCTGCGTTTGCACTGGACAAGATGTACATAGTCTGACGTTTTGCTCAACATCAACATCAAAATCTAAAAAGCTAAACAAGCGCAGTAACATTTTTTCACTAGCTTGAAATTACAACTAAAGGCCATTAATTTAATTTTTATGCTAACAGACGTTTTAACTGCCTGAACCATTCTGCAGAGACAGATTCACAAATTTAAAAGGTACCCAAAGATGAAAACAGGAAGGGGGAAATCAGTGAACACGCTTCATCATCTATCATGTTGATGGCTTCACAGAAAAGTTGGAACTCTGGATTGCATATATAAAAAGCATTTTATATTAATTCATTCCAAACACTTCCACTTTAGAAGTGAACAAGATCTTGTATTTAACATTTTTTCCAAATTAGAATTTTCCTCAACATTACAGCATGCCTCTCCCTAACCTAGAGAAGTGCAAGAATTTAATTCCTGAATGTGTCGCTGTCATGTTCCATCCCACTAAGTAACAGAGCTGATCATTTTTCTGCTCCTTATAATGGCAGCACTGCCAAAGCAGAGCTTTTCCTCCTCCTCCTCCTCCTCTCCTTTTTGGTGCATCTTCTTGAAGCTTCATCAGCTTTCAGCCTCATTTTAGAGCCTTCAAAAAGCATGAAGCTTGTCTGCAAAGCAGCACCCTGGAGAAGTTAGAGGTGATAAACTGAATATGTAACACCAGAGCGTGCTGAACGACAGTGTAAACGCTCTCTGTGAGAGCCAAGATGTTTTTAGCACTCTGCATTTGAACCCTAGAAGATGAAGGAGACTAAGCCAATATTTATTTTAATTCCCTTCTGAAGTGTCCTCATAGCACACACGTGACAAACCAGAGAATGGCCATTCAGACCAACAGAGCAGGGGCAAATTAACACTACAGGATTCTGCAGAAGGTTTTCTGAGCACGGTTTGTGCTACAATTCTCGGTGAGAGGCACACGGCTCGCTCGGAAGCACCGAGTAACTCCTGGACCGGTTTCAAGGCTCGCACAACCCAGCCCAGCGCGCTTCCTCCTGCCCGTGCCAGCCCACGGCCCTGGGGCTTCCTCCTCACGGGCACGGCGTCGTGCTGCGCTTATCGCAGCAACATTTTCAAGCGGATGGAGCGTTTCTGCTATTAAAGACAATAATCAAGGATTAAACCACGTCCTTTCACGGTGGGCAACCACACAGGCCTTTCTAACTGCTCTGCCCCACACCCCGGATAATCTGAAGCCACAGCTCCTTGTTTTCTTCAGCCTCTCCTACTCGCAGGGGCTGTTGAAGCCAACAGAAGCTCGCAGCCCGGAGAACTGCACACAGAGAAGTTCCACAACAACACGTAAGGAAAACTTTTTTTTTCTTTTTTTGGCTCCCGCTTCATTTCTTCCACGTCCCAGCAGCACCGC
>VXAA01000484.1:433470-461447 GCA_013399115.1 Anseranas semipalmata
AAAAGGAAGAAAAAGAAAAGGTGTTACACTAAATCTCAGAATTATCTGGGTCCAGCAGGCTTCCACTTGGAACTTCACCTTTGTGATTCTGCAAAAGTAATTATATTCTACCCCATTTAGGAAAAATTGAAACCTAACAGCATATGTAGACCCCCTTTTTAAAACAAAACAAAACAAAAAACAATACACTATTTCTAGGAAATAAATGCATAAAAGATTTAATATATATTAAAATCTGAAGAACTGTATTTAAAGAAAGTCAATGCAGTAATTCTTGACATAGAAACTGATGTATTTGGAATATTTAATAAATTTGTCTTTTTGAGCAAAATCTAGACAATGCATCAACTAGAAGACTTAAAACAACTGTTTGAGTTGAGCTCTGGTCTGTTGTTTGAGGTATTTATTAATATTTAGGACCTGCTAACGCTCAGTATCTATCCCCTCCCTCCTTGTTCCCAATACGACAGAATGCAACTACAAGGTCCTGTCCTCAGGATCTCTTTCGGGGACTCAGCAATCTCTGGTTCGGTGCAACTGCACAGCTTTTGCACAGGGAATGAAACTGCAGGTAAGTCTGTCAGAAATTCAGCAGGAGGAAGAAGATGGCTCTTCTAAAATAGGCTCGCTGCTGCCACTCCTCAAAAATTCAGCATAGGCTTCAGCATAAACTAATTTTACTTTAAATCAGCTCTTGGCTCCTGCCCTGCTCACACCATGCAAATACCACCACGGGGAGGTCTCTGGCTCCTACCTGTGTGTTTCCAACTCCTGCGCTATGCACCTCTCTCCATATCTATAAAGAACTTTCTTTAATGAGCAGCAGGAATGCAAATCAATGACCTACACTATTTATTAAAAAAAAAAAAAAAGCCATTTCATCTCTTCCAGATTAAAGAATCTGGTAAAGAGAGAATAATTTTCTATGTGAGCAAGACAAAGATCGCCACTGAGAGCCTCAGGCCTCCAAACCTTCCTCACTCACTGAAACTGGCCACTAAGCTTTTGCAGGATTACATCCTGTCCAAGATCAGAACACAGCACCGAGACAAAACATAGTCTACAATTGTAATCAAGATCTCCTATGTCCTTCACACATGAGATAACACAATCTACTGAAATCAGTGATTGAGGTTGTAATTACTCCCTAAAAAAATCCAGGTCTGTCCCATACCTTGGAAATTTTTAATAGAATTTGAATGTATTTGGGGTGTAAAAAAATACTCCATATTTGAAATTATTAAAGAGCTCTTGACTCTCAGGATTACTAACAGTTGATTTTGGCTTTTGAAAAAAAAAAAAAAACAGCAATGAATGAAAAACATCTTTTCAGTATCTGACAAAATGTACAGAAAGCCAAAGTTACCTGTAGCCAGTCATCTTTTTTTCAGAGCCATGAAGCTCTACATCAAAATTAATGAATAGGCTTATTTCTGATAGGTGTAAAAACTTAATACAGAATCATGTTTACTACTAATTCTCTGGGAGCTACATCATGTGTCCTACCATTGTAAGAGCCTCCTGGACTGTAATTTCTCCAACAGTAGCTCACATATTTTGATGTTAGAAGATGTAAACTATGTTGCTTTTAGAACTATGAAATGGAAAGGGATGCCAACTGTATTTAAAATGTGGAGAATATGAATTGATCCCCCAAAGACTTACTTAGCTGGGGCTGGTAAATCTTTCCCCCAGCAAACCTTAAACTTCTTGTGAAACAAGCAGGATTCATATGATGCAGAGTTGAAAGCTTTTTGGGAAAAGTTCAGTCCCTAAAATGGTCAGAAATCCTCTTTGGAGGATGTCCAGCACGTTAAAAAGATACAAGAGTTTACCCCTTATCTCCCCGCCAAAATATTACTCAGTAGGCAAAAATCTTTCAAGTTTCACAGGGATTCATCTTTTGGCATGCACCTTTCAGTACAGGGGTTTGATCCAAGCCATCACAAGTAAAGCCATCTTTCAGATGCTTTTGCCATACCTACAGATACTCCGTTGTTCAAAACATTGAAACTCATGTGCTAAACCCAGTGTTTTAAATTCAAAATACTTCTATGAGATTGTCTTTTTAAATTTTAAAACAAAGATCAGTCAGAAAGTATTTGTGCTCTATTAACTATTAAAAAAAAAAGAACAAAAAAATCCTAGATTCTCTGTGCTGTGTTATGATTTTACTGAACAAAAAGCTCTTGAGGTACTCGTCGTAATTTTTATATACAAAAAACGATAGAAGAATAAAGCTTTAAGTAATGGTTTTACATAATACCTTGCAATTAATCATGGAATAGGATATTCCTAGATATTCAATACCAAGCTCACAAGTCAGAAGCGCATATCATAGGGCATTTAAATTGTGACGTGCTCTTCTCATCTTTGCAATTACAAATAATTTTTGAGATGCCTCAGTCTCCAGCAGCGCACAGCTTTCACCGACTGCAAAGTCACCTACAAACAAGCGTATCAGTACTGAAATCCCCATGGTCTGAATTAGGGACAACAGTCAGCATTGCCTCAGACATTTATTACATGATAATTTACTAAGTGGAAAAATTTTTCTCAAGTGATCTTTGGGTAACTTAAAGACACCTAGTTAAGGACAACACACATGTAAATTATATCTTCCCCAAACAATGAGTTGGTGCTAATGTGCAGAATGACACCACTTGAACAATTTAAGCTACAAGCTACTGTAGCTTTTAGAGCATTTGCAAACCACAGCTAGTACATTTTTTCTCAACTATTCAAGTTCCATTTTCAGGGGATATGGCAGTTATGCTAGATGTTAACATTTTCAAGACTACTTTAAATAAAATATAATCATACTAATTATTACTTACTTTTTGGTATTTAATTATTTCATTTTAGTCATATTTCATTAAACAACAAATAAATCCCAAATATTATGTATAACTATACTTTGTGAATTATTTCTAATGTGCCTCTAAAAAAAAACCTGAAACAAAACTATCCCAACTTCAAAACCAAATTTTAAAATGTGGGCTAAATCCGTCTGAAACTCCATCATTAAATTACCAAAACATTAGCAAGAAGAAGGTTTTGGAAAGACGCAACAGCGTGACTGCATTTTGAAGTTTGATATTTTAAAGCCTTTACTTTCATTGTTGCAAGTTAATTCATTTTTATCCCCCTCCCCACTTTCTTTTTTCCCTTTAGATCACAGCAGAAATCATATCGTCAAGTTAGATTGGAGAGATTACCCATGCTTACTCTAACTGGCAGACAAAAATTACAGAAACCTGGACCAAGACTACAGCAGTTTACAAAATGTAAAACAAGGTTAACAGATGTGCCTTCTTTAGGATAATACATAAGGAGAGTTTTAGGAACTTTAACTATTGTATCAATAGCTCATTTCAGACTGAGCAATGTTTTTTCCTCCCTTCCAGAGGTCTGTGAAATAAAGTGGTAAACGTGTTCTCTTCAATATATAGTTCAGTTAGAGTTCAGCTGCAAAAAGATAATATTTACATAAATATAAAAACACATGATAAAGCAAAATATTTTTAATTAGTAAGCCAATCATAAATAAATTCACCTAAAAATTAAACAGAGCAAGAAGCTGTGTTCCTTCTACATGGATTTTTTTAAGCATGTTTTAATGGTCAACTTCATTGTCTAGCTTGGGACTGAAACAACTCATCATTGAGCACTCAACAATTCAGCACACTGAGCTAAGTCTTTTTTTTAGTTACATTTTTACATTTTCTTTACAAATGTAATACCTATGTACATTATATATTTTATTTCTACAATTCATTTACTTTAGTGAAATTCTACAACTTTCACAGGGAATTCGCTGAAGTCTTTAGTAAATATGAATCATTCCTTTTAAGAAGAAATTCATATAAACAACCAACATACAGCACTGCCCTTTGACATCTCTGTTAAGAATTTGAATCTTGAAGGGCTCCCATAATAAACGTAAGAAAAAAGGCTTTACCTAATTGTACATTTCATTAAGAAATATCATCCCACATAGCTACATAAATTCACCAGCTTGCAATAAACAGAGCACCATACTGCTGCACTACTGGAAACGTGTATAAACCAATTTAAAGTTTACTAGTGAAACAGCTTCATCACTCCTAGCACTTTTAGACTGAAGTACATCTGCAAAATTCCTCTGGAAATGTATACATCTCCTTTAGCTGTAAAGTTTCCAAAACAGTGCTGATTACTGTATATTGTGAAGAACAAACATCCACTTTTGTAACTTTCCATATGCTTCTCTCAGCCAATGCTTCTATTTGGAGTCAGGATTTTTCTTCTAGTTTATTCCTTTTTCACTTACAAATCTGCTGTTGAATATGAAGTAAGAATTCATAATAAGAGAAAGCTGCTTCTGTCCGATCTTCAATTAAATGTTGAAAAAATTCTGTTTTGGCAGGATTTTCATCTCTGAAAGAACAGCGGAAGGTATTTTAGTCCAAACATTGAGCAAATGAGATACACCGTCAATTCAAGTAGAGGCCTAAGTTCTAATGAATTGCTTATTGTGTTTTGAAGTCTAGATTCAGCCCAGAGATACTACAGTGCCAATAATCCAAAGTTAGGAAAAAAGCCCCTGAAGTCTGTGATACACTATCAATCAGCAGCATCTTTTTAACAACTATAGCATAGAAGAAAAGTAGGTGAAATGGCATTTAAAGTATCTTGTAGAAACACAAGAATGGAAAATAAAAATGATTTAGTTTTTAGATGTTAGCAATTATGCTGATGGCAAAGAATTCTGAAAGCGTTAAATTAATTCCTGATATTGATTAAACCCAGAAAAATTTACACCTGTGGATACACAACCTCAATTTTTTTTTCTTCCGTTTTTCCTTATTTGACAGCAGAACTTCTAGACCTCCATTGCAAAGGGCTTTTAGATAACAGCATCGTATTAACTGGACAGGGGTTGGTATTCAGTTTCTTCTGGGCAGATACTCCAACTTTTCATCAGTGTCAATTAGAAACTGTAAATATGACTTGCCATTAATTACTCAGTATCTACCAGAAATACTTACTTTATTACTTGAAGAACTGGACTTAAAGGTCTATTGTCTCTCAGCCAGGCTATGAAAGACCGTGTCCTTTCTGAAGAGACTGCAGCTACCTCAGGAAGCTGTGTCTGGTTGAAGGTAATTGAAAGAAGTTATCATCTTTTATTATCAAAGCTATTTTAAAGAACAGATCCTGATACTACAGTCTACAGTCTACAACTTCCTTGCGAGGGGGAGTGGAGGGCCAGGCGCCGACCTATTCTCCTTAATCACCAGTGATAGAACCCGCGGCAATGGTGTCAAGCTGAGGCAGGGGAGGTTTAGGTTGGACATCAGGAAGAGGTTCTTCACTGAGAGGGTGGTTGCACACTGGAACAGGCTCCCCAGTGAAGTAGTCACTGCACCAAGCCTGTCCGAATTTAAGAGGCGTTTGGACTGTGCACTTAGTCACATGGTCTAAAATTTTGGGTAGACCTGTGCAGTGCCAGGAGTTGGACTCGATGATCCTTATGGGTCCCTTCCAACTCAGGATATTCTATGATTCTATACTCATGACATGATTCAATGACAAGATAGCCACAATTTCTATTAAGAAATTACTGACCGTGTACTATATATGCACATTTTTTCTTCAGCTTAAAATACAATTCTGTAGTATCTGTTCTATAGGAAGTAGCACACTTAAACTGCCTTTTAAGTGCAAAAGATTTTAGAAAGTGAGCTCATGTAAATAGTAATCTTTTTAAAATGATGCTTTCACAGTTTTCCTGCCTTCTTCCCCTATCAGCCAACTTCCTATATGTTGCCTTTTGCACCACTGAAAAGATGAATTAAACATAAAGAAACGTAATCTGAATTGTAAGCAAAGTTCAACGCAGATCTTATAAGGGACTATTTACTTGGGGAATGAGCTTAAGAAAACAAACAAAACAAAAGAACACAACTTTACAGACTTACAGACCACTTGTTTGAGCCATTCACCAAACTAAATATACTAACTGTTGGGTTGATATAATTTAAGATGGTTCTATAGGGAGTTTTTTTGTGTCACGTTAAAAGTAGTTCCACTACTGCCTTTGTAGGAAATGAACAGAGGATATAATTTGAAAGCAAAGATGACAACTTTTGTATGTTCTAAATTTCTAAATTCTAAATTGCTAACACAAGCAATACAAATACTTTGCTAATAGAAATGTATTTTGCTAATACAAAACCCTGAACAAGCAAACCAGTTTTATAGTAGTCTTAAAGCTCACCACTCTTTCTGACCTGTTCTCACAATTCCCACTTTTCATTTACTTTTTCCCTTCATATCTTCCTATGTGCTTCTACAATGCCTAACACATTTTTGGTACTATCTGAATATAACCGTTCAATTCAGAACTTTTTCTAGAGTATCTTAAAAGGGTCCACCCTTATCCACCACCCATTGACATCCTGGAATCACTCTCCACAGAAGAGGAAGTCTTCTTGAACTGCTGCTTCATTTCACACAGAAGATCATAGATAGAGGTTACAACATAAAAGCTCCTACACCAAAACACACCTTCAAAGGTCTTCAATGTTCTAATAGCTAAAAGTGTTTCTTTTTTAACACAGACTCACGCCTGGAAGCTGAGCAAAACTTAACTTTACCTGACTTACAGACCTTTTCTTGAAAACCTTACTTTATCCTTCGCTTACAGATCTATCCTGTAATACCACAGACCTGGTATGTTACACCACATTCAGAGCACACAACATTTCAGAAAATCTTATCAATAAAAAACCCTTCAATCTTAACAACTAACATTTGTTAAAAGAATGAATCAATAAATTATCTAGTTATCTATAAAATCCCACACTATTTTTGTAGGCCCACATGCATTTCAAAAAAAAAAAAAACACAAACCAACCCAAAAAACAAACAAAAAAGCTGTAATATTATCAAACAATTTTTTTTTGCATTAGTGAACATATTTACATTCTTTCCTTAAAAACATTTGACAACTTCTGTCTCCTGTGGATCTGGCAAGAAGTTAGATGATGCCTAATAAAAAATCTAGTTCACAGTTACATAATTAAAAACTGACAGTGCAGAAAAAAATAGATTAAATATAGATTCCAAATTAAGCACTATACAGCACAGATCATTAAAACACCTACCATTTTCTGTGGTACTGACGCATAGTTTGGGTATCCAAGGACATCTTTTATGAAGTTGTTATCACAGTTTTTCCCAATCCAAATATAAAAAGTCTGTAAGATGTCAGAATCAGTTTTAGTAAAGGCCTTGCATACATTTTAGAGAAAGAGACAAGTGGTAATGAAATTGGAATACTACCAGGAAACACCATTCATGCAAATTAATCACCTGAGAACTCCAGTTGCAACTCGCATATACATCTCTATATTCATTATTTGTACAGACTTATTAATAAATGGTACTATTTGGAATAAGATCATTAAATGTCCAAAAAATAGTTAAAATACAAATACTGAAAGAATGAGGATGGAGGACATGCCTACATTGGTACAGTTAACGCATGTTACCTCCTAAAATAGAAAAATTAGATTTTTATAAAGTCACACCACTCTGTCAGTTACTGCACACTGACTTCCAATCTCAACAAGTTATAGCAGAGCAGTAATTATCAAAGCACATTAAAGTAATTATTTCAGACATCTGGAGACAGAAGCTAGTTTGACATTCACACTCAGCCCCTGAACTTTAAAGCACTTTCCTTCTACAGTGCCATTACAGTAGCATGTTTTATCACATTATGAGAGTAGCATAGTGTTTTATCCCATTCAGTGTTTTTAGGTTAATTCTTATGATTAAATTTAACTGTATTTACAGGTTTTATTCACTCCCTACAATTCTCTCACTCTTGTACCTCTTATGTCACATGAGCCACATACCGTAAAACTACTTATATTTGTGCGTAACTGAGAAGGTCCCTCCCTCAATGACAAAGTGCTTTGTTAGAGAGAGACTGTAGTACATGCAATTTAATAACCATTAAAAGAAATTTTTGAAAATGGAGATCCATTATTTCCAGAAAAATACTTGATATGAACTCCTGGCATATTCCAATTTGCCTAGCATGGAAAAAATGAACCTTTGAAACCTTAATGTGCAATCTCAATTGGAGATGTTCCACAGATCAAAATATGAAAGCCTTTTACTGGAACACAGAGCATACCCAGGTTACCTGGAACGCTGATTCACTACACTGTTAAGGTTGAGAGTTGGCTGCTTTCAGCAATTCAGCACACATTTTTTTTGGTTTTGTTTTTAAAAACCAGAATGTGCAAAACTGGTAACTTACTGAACCACAATCCATAAGAAACGCTCCTTCTCTTGTCAACTTCTCTGCAGACAACTTCTGAAGAGGAGGCTGAGGAACAATTCTGTCATTTACATGTATTGTACTCTGTAAAGAAAACAACAGTCAGTAATACTGTAATACAAATAAATCATAATTCAGTATTTCTACTTTAACCAGGTGTGATAAAACAGGAAAAAACATTGGTAATCTCTACGAATGTTTTGAAAATTCTCATATAACAAAATGCCACATTAAATCTAAAATGATCATCTAGATCAACAAATTCTAAAACGTTATTTAACCTAAAGCTTACTTTATCACCTAAAAAAGAAAAATGCAAATTCATTAAACTGTCTAACATTTCTCATGCTGTAGATACCAAACTTTCTAAAGAAGTCTAGCACCCTACCCCTCTACAGATTTTTCATTGCATTCCACTTCACTACAAACGTTGCAAGAGCAGAAAAATGACAAATTCCACTCCTAACAAGGGTTCACTATTTTTCATTCCAGTTCCTTGATTTAACATCCTGCCTAGAGGTAGCTAGGAACACTCTCAAACTAATACGGGCTTGTCTACACAGCACTAAAACTGATCTGATCAAACTATCTGGTTAGAGAAATGCTAAAGAAAACAAAACACCACCGCCACAACACTACCAAAGAAATTCCCAGCATTATTTCAGATTAAAGAAGACTGTGACAAGGCTGCTTGTCACAGTCCTAGAGACTAAGCACATCTTCGCATGGAATGAGGTTACAAAAAAAAAAATCACTATTTAAAAAAAAAAATCCATATTATATTACAATAGCAGTTAGGATTTATACATAATTATGAAAGATCAAGCTACGGAAGTCCACTTGGAGAAGTTCCAGGCTATGTTTAATATTCCCAAGAATCAGGTGTTAATGGAAAAGAAAAACAGCAAAAACATTAAAAAAAAACCCTTCTATAACATAAACCAAAGAACTTTCTAAAGAAACAACAGATTCAAGAACAGCCTCGGTCACAAGTAATTCAAACTGAAGTAGTATTAAATAGTAGATTAACATTCCATTATATAATTTAAGATGAGGCTTGTCAACTAATATCGGTAGGTAAAATAAGCCCTATTTTACTTTATTATTCCAAGAGAAACAACTGGTCTGAAATCTTTTGTGAATAAAACTGGATCTCAAAGAGACTGCTGGTTCTTTCCAGCACTCATGCACTGAAATACAGTGCTTCAGCCTAAGTTCCACAAAAACACTTGACAGGGTTACTAGAATTTGGCTCCTGAAATACTGGGGAAAAAATAAAAGTATAAAAAGACTGACAATCAATTCCACTGAAGAACACTGAGTTTAGACTTGCATAGGTGAATTTATGAAATACTTTAAAAGAAAGTTTGAGACTGCAAATAGCTTACAGGTTGTGCAGTATCAACTGTCAGAGAAAGTACTCTATTTACTACACAATCTTGTACGGTACTTAAAAACAAACTCCTACATGTACTTTTTCAAAGCTAGTGTTAGGGCTGTAACTACGTATGACTAACAAGCTCACAAAAATGTAACTAAAAACACAACGTTTTTGCAATTACAACTACCTCTGACTCTAAATAAAATTTCATCTTACTTCTTAATATTAAAGAGAAATACATCCTTTTCCTAGGCTACCTCTGCAAAGGGCACACTAGTAAAAACTGGTTTTGTACAAAAAAAATACTTCCTCAGTCTGATCATGACAGTCTAGAAGTATAATTGTTTCATTCACATCAGTCAGAGAAACCCCTGAAAGTTTGTTATTTCAGGCAACTTTATCTGGTTTCAATACACAAGACCTAGTATTCTCTACCAAATATGCGTCATCCATTTCCACAGACAGTTCTAACACAGAAAACCACTGGATATGCATCTAATGCATACAGTCTTCTCTGCTTTCTTTATATAATTGAAAAACATGAAATTATTGTGGTCACTGAAACAAGGTGAAGAAAAACCACAGTTCTCTTCATAACACACTACTGTACTTGCAAATATATATATATTTGTATGTATAATTAAAAACTTATGGAAAATGCCTGGTTTACATTACAATAACAACTTTTAAATAAATTACTGCAGCACATTAAGTGACACTCCACTAAAGCTAGAAAATGTTACAAAATAGACTTCATACATTACCTCGTCAATCAACTTGTCTATCCTGTACAAATTGGGATGTATCATTTTCATCAAGTGAACAAGAGGCTGACTCTTTATCTGGCACATCGCATATACGCGATCATCCAAGCGTGTACTAGTGCCTGTTCGAAATGCTTTCTGTAAGATAACAATGTTGTTACTCATATAAATCCTGTATTTTATGTCACACCTAAACAGCGTATTTCCTATTTTTTGCAAGTGAAAAGACAAAGCTATTGTAAGGACATGCATCTTACCAAAATACATTAGAAAATCTTAATTTTATTATAAAATATTTATACTACACTAGAAAACTCCTAATCAAATATAACTTGAATATAATGCCTTTTCAAACTTAACCCATTCTCCTTCCTTATTGATGAAAAAGAAGAAAGATTAAAAAAAAAATTTCCCCGACTTTGTGTAAAATTTGTATGTGGTTGGGCCAGCATTTTTCATTTCCATTCCTGACAAGTGTTACTGGCCTGCGAAACTCACTGACACAATATATGACAGGAAGATGAGAGCCCAGCAGGGTTCAAAAATGATACTTATGTGGACAGTAAGATTAAATCTGATTTTATATTAGTAAAAAAAAAATGTTAAGGAAAAGCTCTGGGATGGAAATATACTTCTATATTTTATAGCAGAAACTAGGTTCTCACAGGATAAAAATTGATTTTGTAACTCTCCATCCTATTGGATTTTTCAGCTCTCCTCTAGAAGCAACTGGTAAACTATTCTCTTGGGAGCAACACAATGGAGAAAGCACCATCTTCTGATCGAATGGAGAATATCCCTACAACCAAAGTGCAAATTCACTTCTCCACCAAAGCTATGTATGCGAGTCCTCTTTTCTTCTTGTTTTAGTTTCTCTATGTTCCAGGCTTTTTTATTATTGTTAATAAAGATAATTATAAAACCCCTCTAAATTACTTATTTTCTCAGCCACTCTTACTCTAATCTTTTACATGAAACCTCCTAATACTAAATGGTGTTTTTTTCCACTATTACTTGCTTTATTTATGAGTCCCCAAAAGTCCTAATCAGTATATTAGACACTAAAATCATCACAAAGCCAAAGAAAATAAATGATTGTGATCGTATTTCTTACTGAACTTACATAAAGTTTTGTTTGTAATAAGAATGAACACTCAACTGTCAAACACTAAACATCTTAAAGCTATGAGATTTATTGGAAACAAAGCCCTGCAGTAAGCTCTCATTATATTTAAATATGATTGTTGGTCACACAAAAAATGAAGATATTAAAAATCAGAAAGTAGTAACTACTTCCAAGTGAACTTTAAACTATTCACTTTAGCTTCTGTAATATGTTTTCACTGCATCTCCATAGAAATTCAATTTTCCTTCTTAGTACCTGAAAGTACAAAGCACATGCACTGAAAACTATGATTTGTTTTTTCTCCACAAAATAAAATGAAATACTAATAAGTGGCTTCCAACAACCTCTTTGGCCAACATTAATTAGTTGCCAAAAATCTAAGAATTGCTGCTTTAATATATGTATTGATTTTCATTGTAAGATCAAGTAACACAAAACATATTAAAAAATCATGTAAAACAAAAAACTATTCTGGCACTAATAATTTAAAATAAGCTACCTTAGTCATTTTTTGTTTCAGTCCTGCAAGTTCAAAAAGGAAAACTCAGTTTTGATAATTACAGAAAAGGACAGACATTGCTTGACCTAAAAGTGAAAGATTCCTCAAATGGAAAAATGAATCAAACATCAATACTACCAGCTTACACATACCTGTTTGAGAAGAGCCAAAACATACAATGGAAACAACTTGAGGGAATTTGGTGCTATCAGCATGGACTGCTGCAGATTTGAGGCAGTTGACATATATGCTGACAAAGAGTCTACCACAGCATTAACTAAGGCATCTCTTGCATCTGAAAGACTAGATGAAACTGAGCGATCCACCGCTGTTGGATTAGAAGGATAGAAAAGGTTAGTAGGGTTGACTTCAGTCATTCCATTTTTGATACAGAAACTCCCTTTTATGATGCTTAAAAAAATAGTGACTGATCTCTGTTCTCTCACTCCCATCTTCGAGGAGTTTTAACACTTTATTTAAGCTGTGTTATACACGAGACCACACGCATCATGTTTTAAATACTCTGCAAATAGCTTAGCTATTGATGAAACTATCCACTATCCTACATCCAAGATATGATTTGCAACAATTATTTTTGATTTTTTGTCACAAGAATCTTCTCCCATCATTTCAATGGCATAAAGGTTAGTGCAACTTAAGCTTCATCTTTCTCTGCTAAGAAAGAGCTGCAAATTTTTTGGATGGAGGAAGCCACCTGCTGGACTGAATGCAGATCTGACAAGATACAGAAGTACTATTCATTTTTTTCTAATTTATTTGACTACTAATATACAACATGGCATGCACTAAAATCCTGCACAGAGCCATACAAACTCAAGGCAGAGATCAACCTATGAAACAGCTACTTGTGATCCAGAAATAGGGGATAAGCAAGAATCCTCAGTCCAGCAATGGCAGGATAGAAGCACGGGAAACTAATGCAGAGAGCAGAGACACTGACAGAAGTACTCCCCTACCCCCTTCTTTTTTAAGTAAACAAACAAAAACAAACAGGTAATAGCCAGGCTTCGTTCACTACTTTAAAACAGAACATATGAAAAGATATTGTAATCTTTCTGGCCTGTACTCACCCATGTTTGCTAAAAGACATACAACTGCTTGTACATCTGCTCCTGCATATACATCAGCCAGTGAATTTACTACAGGCAAGCAAAGTGTGTGCACTCGAATTCGACGTTCACCTACAAAAATAAGTAGAAATGATCACACAGTATCGCTTGATATGAAGAGGTATACAAATTCAGTCATTACAGGATCTCCTCCCATCCAAGATGCACTCACTTTGTAAAAACACACCAGTCAGGAGTTTGCTTTAACGTCATCTCCCACTCCTGTCTCAAATTCTGAAATGCTCCAAAGTATTCAACTTATGAATCAACATAGGTTCATAACATGAACTAGTTTGTAACATCCACACCAAGTGTTTTGATTGTACAGATGAAGAATGTGTTTTCCACTCTAAAATTTTGTGGCATCGTCCACAATAGAAAGTAGCTGCTACTCTTTATGCCCACTCAATACACCAGCATCCACCACTTTCATAGCTCTGTGCTTGCGAATAAATTAAGTGCCAAATACATTATTGCTTATAACAACGATATGCCTTTTAAGTAAAGTTGCTCAACAAGATTATGTAAAATTGAGATAAATTACATTTTTCCATCAGAATAGAGTTTATAAAGATTTCTATTACGTGACTAACTGCCAAGTAGGCTCCCTAACTTTGACAAGATTCCCCTACGCTATAAAGATCAATAAGGCTATAGCCCTTTCTACAGCCTTTTGTTACCTTAAAAACAAAACAAACAAAAAGAGTGGTCAATTCATTTGAATGTATTTACCTTTGCTGGAAGTATACAAAAGAGCAGTTTGAAAACAAACTAAGGATGTGTCAGTCAAACTTTCCTCAATGGACATTTGTACTGCAAATCCAGCATCAGGATTGACATTGGCAAGGGATAATAAATCCGTAGATCGTACAAAAAAGTTCCCATGAAAAGTATGTATTGACAGACCTAGAAGCAGATGAAGTAATTCAGACAATGAGGTTATAACAGCATGAAAAACCACATCAATAATTAAAGCCCACAGCCCTTACACTTTAAAAATACAGTAAAAATATTTATCTCAAGTATCAAGCAGAATCAATTAGTACATGAATCATTACACTTTTCAGAGTGATCCTGTACATTTCCTGTTCAATTTTGAACACTCCAAACTGAATGATGTTCTTACACTACACATTTCAACTTGGTTGAAATAAGATGGTGCGTTAACTACAAACCAAAACAAACAACGTCCAAATGACAAAAGCTAACAGAACATATTGATGTAAAGATGGCAAAGATCTTTCTTCAGTGAAAGAAAAACAGACTGAAATGCAATGTTGCTAAAGACTAAGCACATTCAAACTGACAGCTGACATGTTTACATCAACTTTTCCATATGTAACCATATTTACAACATACCTTTTGTACATCTTATGCGCATAACTGCCTCAAATCCAATCTTCCTTGTAAGGTATCTTTTAAGGTCTTTTTGCAACTTTTCAGCCTGAGCAGGATTATGGCTATGATGGAAAGACGGATAATAATAGATGCATCCAGCAGAATACTTGGACATGCAAGCTGTGAAGGAAGAAAAGATACGGTTAAGAGGTAAAACATGAGGTCAGGACACAGATGTGTACAACATTCTGCAAGTCACATCTATATTGACCTTTCTCCTGATATGAACCACATCTGTAAGATGAAGAGAGCTGGCCCTGACTCAGGCCACTGAGGACAGTAATGAGTCACCTCAATACACAGTTATCTAAATATACACTTACTTCAGTAACCTGTCTTAGCTGCCAAAGGTAGCATGGAGTGCATGCAAAAATATTTAATGGTGTAGACACGCAACTAAGTGTGTGCGCAGAGACAAATTCTGGTTTAATACTGAAAGGTGAGAATTGTGTTCTCGTCCTATGACTAAACTTCATTCATTTCCTGCCATCTGGATGTTTTCTGTTCTTGAGCAGAAGAGTACTTTCTAGTTTAAAACTAGAATCTCAAAATAAATTGTCTTTGATACCACCAATCCAATACTCTTGTTCTTTACTGGTATCAACTTCAAAATTTGCAGTATTAGCTGCACTTACAAAAGTGCAAAAAAGATTTACGTGATTAAAGAATTCCTAAAGTAGCCTGTGCTTTCAAAGACAACACTATGGAAGGAATAAATACATATATTAGGTACTCCTTACCAAGAGAAGCTAGGTCAGAGTATTGTGAACTTAAGAGAAATAAATCCACAGCAATCTGTTGGCCTGAACAGTCCAATGCCAACTTCTTATAAAAATCTGTCGCTGGACCAAGATGCTGGACCACCTGTGGTGAAAAAGTTACACGGAAGAGTTAGAACAATGGTTGAGCTCCCTTACGACTTTATGAAACAACACACATACTGTTCAATAGCAACGTATCATAAGGAAGTTTCTTTTAAGCAACGTTTTACAGGCATTTCAAAATAACTGCAGAAATTATTCTCTTCATGCTGCACGTTCTTTTAGTTCATCTTCACAAGCAGGTATAATCCTCCTTTCAAGGAAGTTTACACTCATACAAAGAAACATTTATGTAACTCTAACGTTTACTAGACACCGTATTTACAATGCCAAAAAATAACAAGAAATCATATCTTAGGTGTACAATTTCATATATACATGCTATGTATATATTCAAAGCCCAGGTTGATAATAAATTGAGTCAAAAGATATTTGGCAGCTTCTTTTCGTTGTCAAAAAAAGTTTTGGACCAGAGGCCCAAAGGACAGTTCATGAACTCTGAAACAATACCATACATGCATGTATAAGCTAGTGATCATAAATGCACAGACACTGAATATTTAAAATCTGGTGAATTGCTATAAACAAAAAACAAGAGTTGGTCTGCAGATGATGCAAGTCAGAAAAACATGTCCAGTCCCTAGGCTCCCGAGATGAATAATTAATGAAGTTTTTATACCTTTGTGCTTGACCTTTGATTGGGATCTTCTCTGGAATGCAAAAGCCCTGCACCCAAAGACGGTAACTGAGTTTGAAACACAGATATCCGACCTCCCGTTGGAGACATCAGTTTAAATGCAGCCTGAAGAGCGGGGCCCAATGCGCTGTGCGTTTCTCTTGTATTGGTGAACATATTTGGGAATGCATTCAATAGATCTTTTATCAGCTGCAAAATACATTGAAAGCTGTTTATGAGATTTGCAAGGTTAAAATTTTCTGCTCTTTCTGAAAAGCTGTATTCGTATGATCAAAGTGATGAACAATCAGTGCCACATATTTCAGCTTAGCTTAAACAAATTGGGGAAAACAGAACTTTAAAAATTATGCTGTGTCAAACAAAGTGTAATATTTTTATAATTAAAAATTAACATTGGAATTACACATTATGCAGGTCATTTTGAATTAAAAGTTAATAAAGCTTCTATTTTGCATATTTAACTGTTTAAATGTAATGATCTATTGTGAGTAGTCATACCTCTTTGCTTTCATGGAGATTTACAAGTAAACTGTCCGGTGTAGGAAGGAAAATATCTGTAGGGAGAAGGGAAAAAACACTTTACTAAAGAAAAATAACATTAAAATAGAACAAGACATTTCATTGCCCACTGCTGTAAGTGCCACCAAATAAGGTCTACTTTTCTGATAACATATTAGAGAGAAAAACAGTCTCTACAAAGCTTGCTTTATTCAAAGCAAAATTAATATTTGAATTTCACTTTTTAAAACACCAACTATTCTGTAGATAGTGTAAGACTATCTTTGAAAAATATATTCCCTCTGAATTTAATAAAATTAACATAATACCAGAATATTTAAGAGACTCTAATCTGTCTACTAGAGGAAAAAAAAAAAGGAGCTTCTCAAAACTTTAGTTACTTACCATCAATATCTGAAACAATCAGCATCTGAGGCTGAGATAAACCTTCTTGCAAGTTGTAAAATTGAACAGTGCTGTCAAATGTTATGAACCCTATTCTTGTTCTCGAGTCTCCAGGCAGCCTGAAGCATTAAAACAAAACAAACCATTAAGCCCTAAATTTCTCTCTCATAAGGCATACACATACATGCAGCTTCTGCTGATGCTAGCAGAAAAACAGCTCATGTATTCAGGGTTAAGGGAATAGGCAAGGAGGGTGAAAGAAAGGACGTCTGAAGCACGAATACAAGTAATATTTCTTCAGTATCTTCTGAACAGGTGGGATAATGACACAGTTAACATGACAAAGCATTACAAATAAGCGCTCACTAATATACTGATGTTTAGTTCCAAGAGAATTCAGTAGGTTCATTTAAACATTACACTGTCACATGCAAGAAGGTAGTCTTCTCAATTTTTCAATAGAAAACAGTGCATTTTGCTCTTTCTTAATTAAAAAAAAACAAAAACAAAAACAATATTTGCTAATGTAGTGGCAGAATACTTCTAACTCTAAACCAAAATCCAATGTCTCTATAACGCAAAATTTATTTATCCTGCGTGCCACATTCTTTCTTATGTATGGCATTAAAAACAGAAAGAAAAACTAAACAGGATTTCTAGAATAAAATATAAAACATTGGCAAGTGCTGAAAATCCCGACTTTGAACAAAAGTTGGAGGCAAAAATTGTTCTTGCCACCTGGGTATAAATTAATTTGATGTACTGATTTTTGTAGAGGCTTTGCATGGAATTTCATGAATTTTCCTAAAAATACATTAGTATGCTTCTGAGAGTCGACAAAAATACCAGTAAAACTCTCAATAGAGACTAATATAATAAATGTAAGTGAAGCATTTTATGTACTTGCTGCTGTCATTATCAGAAAGGAAAATTTCCTAAGAAAACCGTGTAGAAACCCATTTTCAGAGTAAAGTCTCCACAGGATGAAAATTAGTCTTCAAAAGACATGACCATAATGAAGTTTATCAATCCTTCCATAAAAAAGCACCAACAAAAGTCCCACACATGTTGTTCCAGGGCAAAAATGAGGAACATACAGAAGGTGGCACGGGTAGATCTAGGTAACTGTGATCTAAAAAAACCAAACTGACAACACAGTTCAACTAAGTAGTCTCACGCTAGTGGTCACAACATTCCAGTATGCAGCACCTCAGCTGTTTCAGCACGCAAGAACTGGCCAATTTAATCTCTGTAATTTACTATTTTTGTTGTTCTTAAGAATAAAAGATCACTTGAGATGTTTGTACAATCAACATGCTGTTACAAATTACAGCTAAATATGCTTTGCAGACATTTAAGTAAATGCTTTGCAGCTCCACCTTTAATCACATAAAGAGAAGATGCCTCTCAGATGGGCTGTTTTATTTATTTTTTGTTTGTTATTTTTTATTACTTTCGTTCTTGGTTTTAAGACTCATGAGTTGCATTTCAGAATCTCATGTGACAGAACTTCTGTCCTTTAGGGACAGCTCACTTAAACATTATATGCAAGTTTTCTTCAAAACCTTTGGTATTGTTCATAATCACTTGTTAGCTAATTTGAAAAGGTTATTTATATTCTTACTTGTCTAGGTTTTCCAGCAACGAATTGCAGACTATTTTCAAATATCCAGCCTCCACTGCATTATGAGAGACATCTAAAACAAATAAATATACCGCAGGCTGAGGAGGACGAAGCTACAAAGTAAAAAAAAAAATTAAAAAAGAAAAATCAAAAATCATATTTAAAGAAATGGTAAAAATGTTTAGTCATTAGAAAGGGAAGTGACAAAGAGAATACTTAGAATAATACAAGCTATACATCATGCAATAAAATGAAATTAAATTAACACAGTCATGTGGATAGGCTTGAACACAATTCCCTGTGATTAATAATCCCCATTTGCAATAAGCATAAGTTATGCTTCAGAGGGGAAATTGGATATTTTAGTCTCTCCTTCCAACAGTAAACTCATGCATGAGTTTTTTTTATGCCAGATATTTTTATGCCAGAATTTACTCTTCAAAACATCACTATTCTTTCAGAATGTGGACAACGCAATCCATTAATCTGGTTTGCAATATTCTACCTACAACCTTTTCCCAACCACATTACAAGCTGTATTTATTCACTTCCAAATATCTTGGCTACAGTGTTCCAATTCTAATTCAAGAGAACAATTATTTTTGCTGTGGTTAATAGTGTCATTATGAACAGGGCCTTTTTCCAAGCCTTGTTTATCCTTCTAATAACAAAACCATTATCACAACAATTGTACTTTGATTCCTAGTTAGAATCATATTTGGGAGAATTAGTAACTAAAAATTTGAACCCAACTTAATTCTCTCATTATTTCACAACCAGTCTTTCAAAAGCTCTTCATAGTGAGGGAGAAACCCAGAAACTACACTGCAGCAGACTCGAACTATGCAGACTATGCAATGTTAAACTGTATGGGACAACTACATACGTTGTAACTGCCTTTAATGACCAGTCTCTGAATATACAGATTTGCCAAAGCTCAGAATAAATACGAACTTTGGTCTTAGAGGACCTTCACTGGAAAATTATTATACACCACTGGAGTAATATGCAATGTTAATTTCAAATGCATTTTTATTAATGTGCAGTTTTGTGGAAAATCCCCACGAAAACTTTATTTATTTTACCATATAGTCAGACGAAGCAATGAACTCCACTGTAGAATTTTGCACCTCTGGACGTTTGTGCGGCTCTCCATAAGATCGTGTCAGAGGATTGTACATAAATTCTTCAGGAACTATAAAAAAAAAGTTTCCAAAATTTATATATTTGCCAGCAAATAAAAAACATTATGGAAGCTAAACTAACGCAGACATATTTCAATTATTTAAAGAAAAAATATTCACATCAAGGATATATAACATTTCAAGTACCCCATACAACATCAAAGTTATATAACTAGAAACAAAAGAAGCTTTATTTTCAATAGTAATATAACTCCAGCTTTAAAACAGAAATGCAAATAAAGCATTTCACAACAACAAGCTTCAATCTGTATTGTTTATCATAATATCTGGCTCAGATTGCAGACAGTATTAGCTGTCATCATCCTTCTATTTGCATATTGCAACAGCAGCCAAGGGAATAAGTTGATTTTATTACACAAGTAATCAGGGTAATTTGATTACATCCTCTCAGTCTCCCACAAAATTGCAAAATGACCTTTTTCTTCAGGAAATGTGCCGTATGTCTGACTTAAAACCTAGAGATTTAAAAAACATATTAAGAACTATACTATCATTTTAATCTACTTGGAGTATCCTATGGACCGATATGATGCAAATACTTGAAAGAGATATTAATGCAAGCACCTTCTGTTACAAAACTTACCATCATTAACTCTATAGCACAGATTGCATTTCCACCTCCTTTGATCAATGAAAGAAACAAAAGGGTTGATATATGTCCTGCAGGATCTGCATCTCACTATTGTGCTCGATGTTATTACTGGTAATTGCTAAAAAGAAACAATGGAAAGCTGTAACAAAAGGTACGTAATATGTTTTATGAAGAACATCATTGTGCAGTACAGTGCATAAAAGCTTCAAAAGCCTAGATATTCTATCATCTTTCATTTAATCTTTTTTTAGACCATTTTCATTGAGTAATAATGATGCCTACTAAAAATTCCCTTTAAAATCAGAAGTAATATTTAAAATTATCTTAATCCAATCTAATTAATCTTAGATGCAATAAGATTTTTAATGAAATTAAATTACACTTATAACATGGCTACTATGGTAAGAGAAATTATCAAAGACAGGACGATTTTGTGTGACTAAGGATGGTAGACAGCAAACCTCACATGTCAAAGAACACACAGAATATGAAAAAAAAAAAAAGGATGTACCAGATAGTTATTCACTTTTTTACATAATTATAAATAAACTAGATGGAGAGAAGCGGCTTAACAGTTCTGAACACAGCTTCAATCTTACATTGTGCTTAGCTTCTATTGACAGCGTTTATCATGCCAGTAATAGTCACATTAGCATCTCTTTTCAAGAGAGCAAAGTAAACACCTTTTAAAGAGGTATATGACAGTTTTGAGCCCAACAATCAAAACTTCAGTTCAGAGCTTCAGAGAACAACTGGCAAATAAATCTTTGTTTGCCATTCCAAAAATAAGGAAAAAAATTGAAGGGCATGTCCAAAGCTTTTCCTTTAAAAATTTCAGTGAGGTAGCAATTTCAAGGTTTCTCTTCCCTCTCTTTACCTCCCAAACATTTTTTTCCAACTTCTGTTACATTTAGCAGTTATAGTTCATTATATTTTATTCTGTCTAAACCCAAACGGGACATATATGTGTATTAAATATATATACACTAAAAAAGCAAGCTACTTTACCGTTAAGTCTCTGAAGGGATGTAGCAACAAACCCAAAGGAAGCTTGGCTTTGTTTAACAAAGCCTGTGTCTGTGGTATATTTGTCAATGTACATCGAAATGAACTGAAAAGAAATAACAACACTTAATTGAAAATGAACTTTTAAAAGATGCTAAAAACATCATATTAATACCGGATTTTAAAGAACTTTGACATTTAAGAAACTGTATGTTTCACAAAAGTGATTTAAAGACAAACAAAAGTAATGGAAACAGATTAAAAAAGGCTCACGAAGAATGAAAAAAAAATTCCCCCCAATTTAGTAGTTCAGCAGAAAAACTAACTTGAAACCAAGGAAAAACTGTTTTAGGTACAATGCCCAATTAAAAATGACAGTTTTTATTCATTCTGAAGATATTTTTTGATGAAGGAAGGAACTAAAGAAGGAATACAGCATTTACTAGTTCTTTGAAAGTAAAATTTGCATAAGGAAGCAGTAGAAAAGGATCTCAAATACTGAAAGCGTCAAAACCTTTTCTTTTTGTTCATGTATGTAAAGTGCAGGATTGACACCAAGCTTCAAAAAAAAAAAAAAAAAAAGGCACTAAAGAAACCCAAAGCATCGATAGCACTGTCGAAAGTGCTCCACGCCTAAGACTGATTTTGAGACCCCCAGCTGTGGCTTTTGTTTTCTGGTGAGACCATGCACTGTCAATATGGCAGTCACTTAAGTTAATTCAGGGCAATGGATATAATATAATATATATATCCAATCAGAATTAAGATCTTTGCAGGAGAGCAATTTTCACTGTACCTCACTGCGCTTGACTTGGGAAAGCAGATTAATTTTAATTAAAGTATTCATCATAATTGCAGTATTACGGTGATAGAACATACTCACAGTTTATTTAGTATATTAAGGCAAGATCATCATAGTTTTCTGGAACAAAATCCTATGCAATATTACAAAAACATTCCATGAAATGTACTGCATAACATTAAGGTGTTTATTGGTAGATTTTTTTTTTTAGATGGATAAAACAAGACAACGATTTAGCAGATTTCTTAATGTTTTAATAAGTGAGCTATACTCATACCGCATATAATGTATTCTGACAGCAGGACAACTTCAAGTTTTTCATGAGGATGCAGAGGATAAACTTATTTTCAAGCGAACGGGATTATATTAACAGGACATAGATTTCAAATTAGGAGCCAGTTTACACATTTTTTTGATTATTTAAATTATTAGTGACTGAAAAATGTAACATGCTGTTCTAGACACAGTATACTTACTCTGGACTGCAGTTTAATTTCCTAAGATCAGAATTCAAGTTAGGCACAGGAGCTGGAACTGAAGATACAGGCAGAATATTCCTCTCTTGTGTAAGGTTTACTGGTCTCAAGCCTTCTGGCTGCTGAGAATGCTGTAGACTTAACCCTCCTAAGGAAGAGGACAGCTGGTTCACACCTGGATATTGCTGAAAAAAGCAAGAGCGTTGCACGTTGATAAAGACACAATCATGATTACGTAACTATCTTAAATCTTCTTGTAATCCTAATTCTTCCAGACCTCTATTAAAAAAAGATACTGCATTAGTTAATAACAAACACAAACAAACAAGAAAATAGTTCAACAGTAGTAATTTAAAAATGCTAGGACAAATGCGACATCCCTTCCAAACATCTTTCACTGGACAAAATTCAAACTCAGTATTAAAATCATCACTGGAAGTCACACATAATCCTTGAAGCTTTCCAGGCATAAGAAAACAAGTACCCTACTAGAAAGGCTGAGGAATTTTTTTTTTTCTTTCTATGAAGATGTTACAGTATGATTTTTCCAAATTAACAGAAGCTTTTTTCTATATATTTATTTTTAAATATAAAGAACACCATAGATGAGGAGAAAAGGTTAGGCTGGAAGGCACCTCAGGTCTGGTAGTCTAACCTGCTGCTCAAGCAAGGCTAACTTCATAGCTAGATCAGGTTGCTCATAGTCTTGACCAGGCAAATTCTGAAAGTCCCCGAGGATGGAAGATTTCACAGCACCACCTATTCTAGTGCTTCCCCAATCCCACTCTGAAGAATTTTCACTTTAAATGTCCAACTGGAATTTCACCTGTTGCACCTAGCAATTTTTTTTGTCCTTTTACTGTGCACTTTTGAAGAGAACCTAGCTGCATCTTTACTATAATCCACCCGCTACGTGGCTGGAGACTGCAATTAAGATGCTCCCTTCTCTTCATGTCTCCTCAATAAAATAGAATTCTCAGACTTCATCATAAGCCTTGCCAGTTTTATGAAAGAACATTACAAAGCTCTTGCAAGCTTAGGAGCTCAAAACTAGGTTAAGCCTTGAGTTTTCAATTTAAAACAATTTCAGATTCATTACACATAACATTTGAATTCAAACAATGCTGTCACAATAAAGATGATTAACACAGCTTTAAAGAGATCAGTAAGCTGTGAGTTTCCAAATTAACACCTGCAGTAGTCAAGTTAGTGGCATTTGTCCCCAAAATCACAGAAAAGACAAAAATATGTAGACAAAGCTATGTTGAACAGAGTGATTTCTTTCAACTGGAAAAAAAAATTAACTACTTCCTCTACGTCACATTTTACCTCTGTAACAATGAAAGCCCTCACTTCTGGCTATTATATACTTCCTTATGGTTCAGATCAATGAGGAATTCTGATCACCTGCAACAGTAGTTTTGGTGCATTTGCTTGCTGGGCCTTATTTCAGAAAGAGCAGGATATATCAATCGGAAGGCTTGGTTTTCTACACCCTTTCACAAATACACTTCCCTGCACTGCCAATGGGAGCCAGGTACACAACTTCTTGGTGCTCTCTTTAGCTGGAGAACAGAGCAGAAGCAGGCAGGCTGCTACACCACACACCCAGCACAGGCTCTGCAGAGCTCTTTCATCTGGACCCTATGCCATGCCTTACTCATAAGGTGCTTTACTGGTGTAAGGTAGACCACAGCCCGTGGTACTGCTCTGATCAAATGTAGATTAGGTGATAAAGTACTTCATTTACAGTTTCCTATCAATAAAGTACAGATCTTTAAAACAATAAACCTTAAAATTGTGGGTGCTATTAATAACTGGTAAAACAACCTGGTTAAGCCTAATTATTTGGAGAGGCACTTAAAATTTCAATTCAGAAGCCTTCTAAAAGAAGTTAACACCAGTGCTAAGACATCAGCATTACACTCAGCATTTATTGGCCCAGAAACCAAAATAAGATATGACAATTTTTAAAAGAAATATGTTATGCAGAAAAGACTTCTCATTACTTCATTGAGTAACTTTCAAAATGAAAATATGAACCTGTGGATAATGCTGGAACCCAGGATGATGGCCTGGATTACTGGGCTGCACAGGAGTAGGTGGTGCTGTATTTTGGTAGCCAGGCTGCAGTGCTGGATATCCATAACCAAAGGGCTTCGAAGCTTTTGATGTCTGGGGGACTGATGGAGCAGGAACTGGGCTGCTGGTCACAGAACGTGTCTCTGGAAGGACAAAAAAATCCCAAGATACTCAATATACTTTCTATTTCTTAGTTTAAATGTAAACTCCTGAATGCTTAACAAGCAACATTTTTTCCATTTATAGTTTTTTGCATTATCCATCAAGATTTTTTTTTTTATCTGCATTGACCATATAAATAATTATAAGCCATTAACAAGTCAGACTACTGCATCTGATGCTGATAAGGGGGGTATACATGGGAAGACAACAATAGACCTATGTATCTACTAACATAAACTTCAAAATGTTGTTCTACAAGTAAAAAAACACAGCTTTCGAAAAAAGACAAGTATTACAACTGAAAAGTAAAAAAATAAAAAAAATAAAACTCCAACCCCACCCTTATAATTACATTATATTCCAGGATTTGCCCTTGACATAAATTGCAGAAGAAACCATTCATGCTTAGTTTCTCTAGCCACTTATGAATACTTTTAAAACATAAGGTTGAGGTGAAAAAACTATTCTCTAAATGCAGAGACGGTGCTTTTCTTGAAGTAATTCAAGTACATCCCTGCAGCACAGTTTGGTCTCACTGTTGTTAGTTAAAGGTTAAATTGAAAGTAATACTAGTCCTCAATTCATAGAAAACCTAAGAGCTGCAAAGAGACAAAGCTACTCTTTAGTATTTGATGCCTTCAAATATGAGGTAAGTTTCAGAAGAATTCAGGCTTAGTAAAATCTGAAGAGAAGTGGCAGGTGAATCACTCCTGAAACCAGCCTCTAAGAAACTAGGTTTGGCTTGAGCAGTCCGGGTGGGGGGTGGGTAGGGGGCAGCAATAAATAAATTAAAGCTGATCCTGCTACTCTTTGAGAAAAACAAAAGGAACAAGCTATTTTTAGAACATGCCTTCAGCAGGACCAGAATGCTTACTTGTTAACCCAGAAATTAAAATTCATAATCCTGCAGCCATGCCTCTTCTACCCCGACTGCAGGAGCTAGACTCCATATGGACGGCAGCATCAAGACTTTGACAGACTTCACTTTACACAGGAACCCATCAACTAAGCAAACTACCGTGACATTCTCACAGGTCAGAGCGATGCCAAAGACACAGACCCCAAAATCAGTCTAATCATTTAGAATATTGACTAACACACCTACAATGAACAGAATCTTTGTCACCTGTTCCTAATACAAGATTTCAAGACTGAGGTAGTCTGCTAGTAAGCTCAAATACAAACCTGACATTCCTGATATTTCTAGGAGATAAAAATAAGCGACATAGCATCCATACTTTTCACATTTTCTTTATATGTAGAAAAATAGAAGAAAATAACCTGATCCAAGCATCTCTGCAAACTGATATCTTTGGTCTCTCACAACTTCAGTGGCGTGTCTCAACTATTATCGGCTACTAATGCCAACACAATCAGGCATACAGCATAACCTAGAGAAAGATACCTGCTTTCACACAGAGCATACTTTCAGCACTAGCTTCAGTATTACAATGGAAAGTATGACTTATGATACAGGGAAGTTTTATTAAATTATTAGTCCAACTTCAGCGTTAAAACCGTGAGAAGTGATTAAAAAAAAAAGCAAGCTTTGTTCTCTCTAATGATCGCCCCCATTCCTTTCATAGGTGAAAGACAATTCCTCTCACCTGCTTGTTAATTAACAATAATCAACATCAAAACCAGGAAAAAAAAATCATGGACAGCAAACATTTATATCAATTTAAACAAACAATTCAAAAATCAACATGCAACAAATAGCTCACCTGGATAGCCACCTCCTTCCAGGGCATCATAATTGTTCAGAACGGGGGAGGCACTGCTAGTAGTAGAAGAACTATCAATTGCTAGGGGGGGAAAAAATTAAAATTAGGTGACTCAAACAGCAAATTTTTGAGAAATAAGACCAAGATATTTTCAAAAAACTTTGATAAGAAACTGAAGGAGGATTCTGGGGAGAAAAAAAAAAAGACTTCAGCCACACACACACATACACACACACACCAAACAGCAGAAGAAAGACAAATGGGAGGACAAAAACAATGAAAAAAGTTGTTTCTTGAAACCAAAAATATTTTTCTATTAAATTTTAAGTTCTTTCTAGACTACATGAAATGATGTATAACATTTTTAAAATAGTCTCTGTCATGACTTCCTTCACAACACAGAACAACAGAGGATTCCCACTATCTGTAGAATGATCATGCACCCTTCCCACTTCAGGCAAAACTGATGCATTTAATTCTTTCTTCCTTTCTCTACTTCTCTACTGTTGTAATTCAGAGCTTATTTTGTTTTTGATATAAAGCTTCTAATTTCCACTGAAATGGAATGAACCAGTCTGGTACAGCCAAAAGTATGTAAAAAGTAACTGTGTAAAAGTAAATAATGAAAGTAGTCAAAATTAAAAGAGGAGATGGACCAGTACATGCATAGCTGTTGTGTGATTACAACATCACTGAAATTTGGGAAACATTTTTAATACCAAAGCAATCTTATAACTGTATAGAATATTTTTGAGCATGTTGTGTTTAAAGCATTCAGGTAAGAAACAGAAAAACTATTCCAAAAACTAGCAATAAATAAACACTGTGAAACTCATCCATCAGTCTTCAGGTTATTTTTTCACTGTAAATTTCCTTTTGTTTTTGAACTTTATAAAATAGCATAACTGCAATATTTGTGGGCTTGTTTTTTTTNTCTGAATTTTTTGGGGTTTTTTTTTTTTTTTTTTTTTTTTTTAAACCAACAGGTTTTTTTTTTTATTATTCTAGAAATTGAAGGAAACAGGATTCATTATTTTGTGCTCTGTCATGAATAGGAACATAGGTTTTCTAGGTTTGGTAAGTCCTACTACTGAAAAGCCAAAATACACTTTTACTAGGTCAACAAGATCAAGATTTAAGAGATTCCAACTATTTTTTTTTCCATCTGACCAGAAGAGTTTGTTCTGTGTTTCCAAAAAATACCAAAAGGATATATACACAGCTCTGAACATATGAGATTAGTTCAAG
>VXAA01000484.1:461489-480808 GCA_013399115.1 Anseranas semipalmata
AATAAGTTGTATTCATAAAATTATATATATATATATAATTATATAAAATTATATATATTAAAAATTATATATAAGACAGTTCCATATAAAATTAGCTTGTTCTTTTCCCTAGGAAGATATTAATGACACAACAAGTTGCAAAAAAAAGAAATATTATATACTTCAAGTCCTGCTGGAACAGGTAAGAGAAAGCAATTTGACAAATATGCAAAAGTAAATATTTCAAATACATGCTACAAGTAAAAATAATGCAACTTAACCCTATTTCTGCTAAAAAAATGAACAAACAAAACAACAAGCATCATTTTTGACATGCAGAGAAGTTGTAGTCCAAGTAAAATTTCAGACACTTCAAAACACAAACAAGGTCTGCCTAACAAAAGAACATGAATTCAGCCTGAGTATCCTATATACTTACTGAAGACCTTACACGTAAGGTCTTTCCTTCTCAAGATCATTCAAATTTTTTTTTTTAAACACATTCTTAACTGTCAGAGTACCAATACCTACAAGAATTATGATACGCCCCATTCTACTTTCTGCTGGAGAATGTGGTTGACGACAAAAACAGAGTTGTGCAGTTTCCTGCACACTAGCTTCAGACTACGTGCATCTGAAATCCAACTGATTCTCCTTCAATAAAAAGTACAAGAACTTCCACAAAATGAAACAGTTGTCCTATGCTTAAATTAAACTACAACAGCTGTCCATTTACTTTAGTACCATAAGCACCAGACCAGAGAACACATTAGGAAAGTTTTCTAAAGGAAAAAAAAAGAAAACAGACTAGACAGAAGTAATACTTAGATAATCTTAGAAGCATGTTATAATTATTTACATCAATCCATCTTAAACTTTCACACAGTTTGCAAGAACTGTTTTGCAACACAGTTAACGATCCAGCTACTGAAAGCCACAAAAAAAGCTTCGAGAAGCTCCATAAACACAGACAACCAAGATGTACAACACCTGTTTTTCATAAAGCCACTGGCACAGCCCGAGCTAGAAATCTGTAAGGGTTTACATTAACCCCTGCTGACAGGGCATAAACCAGGAAGTTTAGTTAGGCAGCCTATATACTGGGCTCCCTGGCTGAATGCAACGATAGCTCAAAGCCTACAAGCTTTAGCAGAAGTACAGAACTTGAGAAATACAGGTGGTAGGGAGTATGAAAACTTTGTCTCTGGTACGTTTAAGGAACAACATAAGGAGCAAAAGGTTGTGGTTGAAAAAAATCTGACATACCCTTTGACAGAAACCTCGGGATGGGATTAGACAAAGATACCTATCTGTGGAAAACTCAGTAGAGAGCCCTGCAAGAAAAAAAAAAAAAAAAACACACCTACAACTCTCCTGGCTGCTTTAAACTATTCTTTAGAAAGCAGAGTTCAAACAGCAGCTGCATCAAAACTGCCAAAGCAAACATCTCTGAGTTAGAAGAAAAAAACCTTACCATTCAAAAAACTCAGGTAGCAAGAAGCACTAAACTAGTTTTTAAAACCAGGCAATTCTGACAAACACAGACAGAATCCTTGCAGCCAAGAACATAATATTTCAATCAAGCAGGACAAACTGCTTCTTAAAATAAGTAAATATACTTTTTAATTTCCTCACAAAGCAAGCAGGTTAAAACTTAACCTATTTTCCTGAACTGCAAAGATGTACCATAGGAGGAGGAAAAAAAGCAGCATAGATGAATCTGCTGCCTTAAAATAAACACACTTATGACCTTTCAATATTTACTTTACTACCTTAATTGTAAGACTTCTCTATACATAGAATGGGAAACCAGGTAAACACTGTTTAATGTGATGATAAAAATGGTATGGAGTTGCTTAATTTGCAAAACAAACAATTATCAGTCTAGATTTCTATGGATTGATATCTTCACTTAAGAGTTTAAAACCCACTGCAAACAAATGTTAGAACTCAGGGAGTCTTTTAAGTTGTGAATATTATGTAATGAGATACATAAAACATCTGATATTAATATGACAAAAAAAGCACAAAAACATTTGCTGGCCACTACTGAACTCCTTTTTGTTTACTACTAGTACCATTTGGGAAATCTCTAGTTAACTCGATAGGTGATCAGACAGAGCGACTTTCTGCCTTAAAGGAAGAAAAATAATTTCAGGGAATGGAAATATGGAACAAAACTTGAGTAGGAAGAGAACAAGATACTGGTGTAAAGCTAAAGCCAACCTGCTTCCTCATCCTCCTCATCCTCTTCCTCATCATCTGAACTTGATGACAAGGGAGCTGGTGCAGAGCTAGCTTGATTATTAACATATCCACCATACTGCATGCCTGTGAAGTGGAAAGCACAAACATAAGAGTCAGACAGACAGGAAAGATGAAAAACAAAAGTCACAAATCATTGCATTAAAAGTGAGAGAAATTAGCCATTCCAGAGAAAATCCCAACATGCAAATAGTCAAATCTACAACCCTAGACCATCTAGAGCACTAGACCCATAGTTCATATACGAACTATGTACAGCAGAAGCAGATTTTAGTGGGCTAGTTAAGTATTAGTAGCATACAGAAGTTAGCAGAAAGTTTTGTGCATGTGTGCGCGCAAATAAAACACACATATATAGAAAGTCTGTGTGTATATATATCCGTGTGGCCACTGGAATACCTTCATAAAGTGATATGCATATATAAATGCATTCTTTCCCGGGTAATTTTAAGGTGTGTTATGAAAACATTGATATTCAGCTTTTGCTTGGCACACCTGCCCTTTGAAGGCAGGAGACATTCAATCTGGAATTCTGAACGCTGTCAGAAATTAATGAAACATACTGCTGCTGCAACATACAAGAGTACAAACATACACTTCAGCAACACATTCTGTGAAATTTAAATCGGGTAAACCTGAAAACTTAGTGTTATTTTAAAATTGTGCCTAAGTTCGGGCTCAGAGACCCATATGTAAGCACCTAAATACACTGTCCACTTTTAAGATCTGGTGGCAACTCTCAGACACCTCCAAACCATATACGTATATATATTTTTTAAAACACAATATGAACTTCAAACATACGTGAACAACACAGAAAAGCAGCACACACGTACACCATTTTAAAACAAAGTAAAGCACACAGCAGTGGTTTATAATTAATATGTGACATTACTAATACAGTCTAAACACTTCCAAGAAACCTTAAGTTTCTCTTGTTGTGGGGCAGGGTTAGAAAAGATTTTAAAATATGTTTGCAGTCACAGGCAGAGGCATCCTGAGAAGAAATGCAAGTTTCCCTCCCAGCAATCCAGCAGACCACTATAACCTAAGTCTTCAAAACCTAAGAGTTTGGGATTTTTTTCCCCCCCATAGAAACCACGTGTCACCATTACACTAGTGTTTTCTATTTTAACTCTATAAAGCACTACAGAAATGTTGTGGCTATAAGTTAAACAATCTGAAACCATCATGGTAATTGATACTCCACTGACCCCAAAATTAAATCTGCTATATCAATCTTTATTTTGTTTAAAGTATGGACTACAAATGCTGTTATTTTCACGTCTTTTTACAAAAGGTTACAAATGAACCCAAGAGGGCCACTTCAACTTCACTTAAGAAAAACAGAGTCAAGGTGAAGAGCATCTACTCACAGATGAAGTAAAAAGAAAACAGAACAAAAGCCTATCACAATGCTCTTGGGAAGCTGTATCTTTGACACTGAGTTTAGCGCAAGAAGAGACTGACGCTATTTGACTTCATCTAGTGCATTAACACTCCCACAACTCCAGCCAAGTTTCTCCATAATACAAGTAAGACACAATGATGAAGACAACCAAGGTCCAATGCTTCAGTTTCTCTGTACTGTTAACACACAGGACTAACTCGACTGCTTCATATTCCCATCTTTTATGAAGGCGACTGGATGCACTTGATACAGAGGAGAGAAAAAACAAATGAACCAACCAAACAATATTCTCTGCCCCAAACCAGACTACAGCTGAACAGACCATGTTTTTTCTCAGGCCTAGAAGAACTCATGAGGAATGAGACAGAATAACTGTATTATGGTGAAGGAGAAAAGTCAACTTAAAATCATTAACATGCAAGTAATAGGAAAAAAAAAAAATCAGAGCAGAACAGGATAACAAGAGATGTAGTGTAACACAAACGGAGAGCCAAAGTGAAAGAAGCCCGGCATAGCATGATTGCAAAGACAGATCTCCAACAAATATCACATTTGGAGGGGGAAGAAAGGAAGTAGATCTACCTGGAGAGGGCACACCAATGCAAAAATTCCAAGCACGGGCAAATGAAAGGAAAGTAGTGAATTAGTCATTCTGCTATGCCCCTTTGGAGTCTTTGAAAGGAATGTTTTCTGGAAAAACAAACAAGCAAGCAAAGAAACCCCTATTTCTAAAATTCCCCCTTTTCCAGTCACTGGTCACATACATGAAGTAGACACGTGTTCAGAAAGAATACAGAAGAGGTAGAAATATGCTACTGACAGAATTTAGTAATGACAAACTACGTCATTATGAGGTCTGGAGGCAGGGCTAGTTTGACTCTTACCTGCCTTATGAGTTTGGGTAGATTTCTATTTTTGTTTTTATTTTTGTTGCCAGCAGTACTATGAATTTCTGCATTTAGGATACTGTTGCATTTTGCTAGGACAACTGTCCAGCAGCACAAATAAATCTGGGAACTGATCCGGCTGAAAAATAAATTAGTTTAGAAAGTCACGCTGAGCTGCAGAAGCCTCCCATTCTGGTTCACAGCTCAGTGACACCACCAGCAGGCCAGCATATGGGAGAAAGCAACCAAAGGACACACGTGGGGGGCTGAACACTGGAATTCAAGTGCCACCATAAGCCTAATCACAAGCTGCGCTGTGACAACCCAGATCTGCCTAGTATCTTTTACAGAGTGGCTAATAATTTGTTAAGATCTTTCATTCTCAACAACGTGAAAGCTTACTTTGAGATCATTATTTTGAATGAGATTACTCCATAGATCTGGCTTAAAATGCAACCACAAACTTATATTGTAAGAGATATCTTGGACTGGAAACTTCTAAACCCTGTTAGTAGTGCACCTGTATTACAGTAACATCACACCATGTTTTACAGACACCTGGAAACATCTGTGGAAGGAAGCAAAAGGCTAAACTGAGTTAAGAACTCATTTGTCTATGAAATAAACCAACTATCTAGGTATTTTAAGTAACTATCACTCATATCACAAAAGACTAAAATATAAAGTGTACATTTATGTGGGTTAAGTTTCATAATAGAAGCTCCACCAAAAATAAAAATGAAGTAACTACATGCAAAAATAAACTATATTCTAAAGCTCTTTAACTGGCTCTCAACCCATAACCCTCATATTTTTCAATGCACATACTATGACATTAAAAACATCTTAATATTCCAAACAATCGTTTTTACAAAATGAACCCTCCTCTTCTCCATTCTTAAACTCTTTGCTATTACATTACTTTCATTTACTTATCAGCTCCTCTCATCAACACAATACCTAAGAAAGTCCATAAACGATATCCAGACAGGACACAAGCACTCAAAAGTTCATCTCTAGGATGCCATTTTTCAAGTAGATAAGTTTATCTGCATTAAATCAGTATGAATATTTATATAAGAAACATGAATGAAACAGGCTTTAATACAATTTAAGTGTTTTTTTTCCCTGTTAGAACTTAGCCAACTAAACAATTACAATATTTTAATACTGCATAAGAATGCTCACACAGGGGCTTAAAACAAAGAAACCAACTTCAACTAATTCAAACTTTTTTTCCAGAATGCTTCCACAAAGACAACACTACTGTGTAACACAATTAAAAAAAAAAAAAAAAAAAATCAGTCCATTTCATCACTGCATGAGAAACACTTGAAATTCTAACAACCCAGAGAAATACTCTGTAGATGTGTTCTATTTTTTGAGTACGTTAATTTCTGCAAATGAAGTTATCAGGCTTAATTGTTGATAAATAAAGATGTTTTACAAGAGTACGCTATATATTTTAGACTCCTAAAAAGAATCTAACTGCAAAAAGATTGAAGTTTTATAATGTTTATAAAAATATCATCTAAATATAGAAGCATATGCAATGACAGACAGATTTATTATTGATTACTTTAATGTAAATACAACCAGATCAGTGCAAACTCCTGTTGACTTAGCTATATATTCCCAAAAGATGTGTAGTGTTGGTTGTAAAGTGTGCTCATTCAGCTACATATTGCTCTAACCTTCACTTACATAAAAATATTTGAATTTAGTGTAGATTTCAGCAGTGATCACAGTGATATGTATTTATTTCTGTGTGAATATTTGGTACGTTATACAGCAATCACTACAAGAAAATATATATTTTGCACATTATATTGCACACACATATTGCACATTATGGCAAGCAAAATTAAACAGATCAAGTTCTTCTCATTTGAAACATGGTTATGCCGTTTCTTTGGAAGTTGAGTGAGAGTTTTTTCTAGCAAACACATCTGCAGTACAACTAAATTCTACCCAGTACCAAAGCTAACTATAAAACTGTGCAAGAACCAAGCACAGTTACAAAAAGTGATTTATTATTTTCCTTAAAATGGTACACTGTACATAGGACTTGGTAGCAATAAGTAATTATCTTCATTTTTGTGAATTGGTTCTATTTATCTTACAGACAAGTTATTTCTTTACATTCCCTGCCCCACTGGAAAAAAGGAAGAAACGGAGGAAAAGGAGAAGACAGGACATTTATGTCAGAGGGCTTTGAAAGCTGAGAATAAAAAGCATGCTGTGACTGTCAAAAACTGATTTTGCGAATTATTTTGAACACTAGCTATATCACCTTGTTCTGGACAAAAATCAATGTCTAAATCCACAGCACACACCAACTTATTTTTCCACAAGAATTTTAAAAAATTCTGAAATTACCAAGAGAAAACAGCAAAAAAGAGATCACTGCAATAAATTAGATTTGGAATACTAGACAAACATTAAACAGCCTAAAAGGCAAGTCAAAACATCAGGGCAGAACCAGCACGGCAGAAGAAAGCTCAAGACCCAACCGATTCTTTGTCAACAGGCTACCAACATTAGAATAGGAAGAAGCTTGTGCAAGAATCCCCTGTTCTCCCACAAGAACCCCTGCAGCAGCTTTCCAGAGGAGCTTGCAGCTAGGGATTAAGAATACAATTCCATTATTGCTAGGTTAAGTCTGATTTTGCAACAGACTAATTACAAAAGATACTTTTAAGACCTTCTTCAAAGAAGTCAAAATAGCGAGCAACTTTTTAGAAAAATAAAGGAACTATGTGAAAGGCTTTGTAAGGAAGAGATGCAGGCAAGCCAAAGACAGGGTATAGGTAGAAAATCAAACAGATGAGCTAAAAAGAAAAAAAAACAAAAAATGATAGAACCACAGTGCTATAAAATAAGAACTCTAGGGAGCCTGACAAAGACACAAGAGGAATACTCTAGTCAGACAAATGCAGAAGAGCAACGAAGCTTCCAGCATTCACATGTGCATGTGGAACAGGGCACAAGTCTGTATTGCAACTTCCCATTCCCTTTTAGTACCTTCCTGAAGGGCTGACTCCAGCGGCTGTGTAACGGAGGGTGAAGATCGTGGCTGTGAAGAAAGGCCTGGAGCAGGTGCCCTTACTGAGGAGATGACAGCAGAGGAAGCAGATGTTCCAACGCCAGGCTTGGTAAACTGAACGCTCTGGCTTGCAGAGTGCACGGGCTGTAAAGGATCGACACCACCTGAAAACAGCAGAAAGCAGGAACACTTCGTATTTGCACAGGCAATTACACAATGCAAGCAATTATATTTCATGTTGATTTCACAATAACTACAGGAACAACACAGTACTTGAGAGAGATCCCTTCACACAAGTATATATGAAAGAGGCGGTCGTCTCTTTTTTACCATTAAAGGTTTGTAAATTAAAGAACTGCATTAAAATGAACAGATTGCTCCAATGACCAACAGCAAAAAGGAAGACATGATGTAGTACAATCAAGATTAAGCAGAAGCTAAATTAAATTAATCCATTTTTGTTCCTTCCCCAAAACACGATGCTTTACCAGGTTCCTCTTCCCAGGTGAGAGGAGCGCAGTCCGTGCAGGGCATCTCCCTACCAGTACTCCTCTCACAAGCAGGAAACCTGCAGGTCAGCTGGGCAGCAGACCAGCATTCTGCCTCCCTTGCAGGCTACGTTCTTTGCAATTTTTTTACTCAATTATGAGACCCATATTCCAAGCAATCTGCTTCAATCAGCCCCGAGTATTCCACAGAACTTCTGATGTGTTTTAAACATCTGGACTAGATATAATCTGCTTAAAAAAGTCAGATTAGTGCTTTGAGAGATTTAACAGTCCAGTTGAAATTCCTATCAGAGAAGGACAATGTAACTTCAATGAAGTTAGTTTTTTAAGAGGGTCACTTTGTTTATAAATTGGAAAAAAACATCATATTATGATTCTTTTTAAAAACTACTACTTTTTATAAACTACCGACGGACCAAACTGTTAAAAACAAGAATAGAAAGAAAATGATTTGATCAACTTGACTCAGCAACCACACACAGAAATTAAGCAAGAACAAGATCAGATGTTTCTATTTGCAGAGTATCAATTTAAGTTACAGAATTCACTAGAGGATGCATGTGTAATTTCAGCTGTGCTTCCTCTGCACAAATAGCCGTGCAGTTCATACAATCCAAGACTCTCTCTTAAATATTGGAGCTGATATTTGAAAGGACTTTATGGGGAAGTTCGGGCCTCTTTTATAGGGGCAAAAAGAGGAGGTTTAAAATGATTCTCCTGTTTTTCTAACTTACCTTCAAAATCGACAGCATAATTTTCACCACCTTAATGACACTTTTATTATAATGCAGTTTTCAAATACAGCGTGGAGCATATATACTGCTTTTTTGCAAGTATTGTCAAAATCTAGATTAAATTATATATTTCTGTGATTTCTTCAAAGTACATACACACAGCATTTTCTACTGAGATGTACTTGCTGTAACCTAGACTTTTACACATGATGGCTCCCCATGGAAACACCAGTGCCTGTGAGCAGAAATTCTGTAGGGTAGCTCCACAGCTTCCCCAAGCAAGAAATGTGAGACAGCGAGGGAGGCCTTTGACATTAGTGCATTTACCCAGCTTTTGTAGCAGAGAGAGATGTGTACGGGGTTTTGGTATTTTCCACACCAAGTCCATAGAGCGATACTTGCAGCACAAAGCACTGCTGTAGAGCATGCTAAATGTTAGTGTCACAATCAAAGCCAAAACCAGTTTACACCTGGATTAGCTGAAGATGAAATACTTCCTTGCCAAATACTAGATTTCCGTCCTCAAGCATAAGCTGTCCAAAACATCCTTCAAAATGACATGGCTCCTTCAGACTTACTGCAAGAAAATGTTTTTAAACTTGGATCAAAAATATGTTTTTTTCTTTTAGCAGAAATCCAACCTGCAAAATTACGTGTTAAACTTTATTTTGTGACTCTGGAAAGTTTTGGGAAGCCATATGTAACTAAAAACAAAGTATTATAATAGAAACATGAACAAATTTCATCTTTAAAAATACATTGTTACTAACTCATCACATGAAACAACCTACAGTTATAGTAAATACACTATCAATATTTTTTTTTCCCCCTCTGGCCAGTAACAAGATTGCACCCTATTACACAACTACTGATCAATTCAGGATGGTGCAGCTTAGGATTCTAGCTTAAGACAAAGCTGCACTGACCACCAGCTTAAAGTTTCCCATTAGCTTACCCAGGACAAGCCCAATTAGCCCATACAACCCTCCTGACAACTGGTGTCACAAGAAGCACTTAAAGCCAAGACCTTTGGCAGGCTGATCTGACATAAGGGGAAGTACGTGCATGAGATCAAGAAATTAAAGTGTCTCCAGCTCAAGCTGCCTGCCTACAATTGCAGCCCAGTTGACAAGATCGATAAAGCAAAGAAACCCATCCCATACAGCCTCAGGAGTTCTCTCTCACCCCCCTGGGGAGGTGGGGGAGACTCAAGTAAAACCTGGGTGTCCTCACTGACAAGACACAGGGATACACACGGACTGGAAAGTACCAAGAAAGTCAGAATGCACCAATTTCAGCTGAAATAAGCTGTTTTTAAGGTAAAGAAAGCTACTGACCTAGTCAGACAGAAAGCCTAAGTAATACAGAGTGTTATTTACATAGGATAGCACTGTTTCTCTACAGATTTATACCAATACTGTTATGCTGAAATACAGAATTTAAAACTAGATGAGAGCATTTTTGTTAGAGGAAACTAGTTTAAACCAGCAAGAAGAAACTCTCAAATTAAATATCTGTATTCTACTTCATTTATGCTTCCTAAAGCAAATAAAATTGTTCTTACTGGCTGGTATTCATCAAAACAGGCCAGCTTCCAGCAAAACATTCCTCTTAAAATAAATTTCTTTTCTTCTACTGAAATTTCAGCAAGCTCCACTGAAAATACTTCAAAGATTTCAAACAGTGGCTGCCAAAGTTTCAGAACTGCAAGAAAATCTTTTTCCATGCCTTCAGAACACGGCATAGGGCAGCTCAGTGGTTTGATTTTAATAGGCGTTGGTAATTTTGGGGCTTTCCAAGGCCCTACACTTGCACTTTAATTGGTTTATTTAAAAATCTAGTTGTAAATGCAACGCTTACAACTCTTTGATTCAAGTGTAAAACAACAGAAATTACCAACTTTCAGAAAAAGTTATGCCAGCCTGAGTTTCTCGCATAAGTCGTGTTTAAACACAGGGATTTTACTCAAAGCACAACATTCTTCTGCTTAAAGAATGTTCCAGTTTCGTCAGAGAGCTCTCAGTGTTCACTAACTGCACACAACTAGTATTGAAAAAGTACATTAAGACAGTAGTATCCGAGTGACAGTCTTTCCAAGATGTACTTATTTACAATTCAAGGACTGTGAGGGGTCTTCTTTCATGGCAGAGCAGCAATGACAACAAACTGTCTTCTCAGTACTCCAACAGTAGGAGAGGGTAATAAAAATTTCTTTACACGAACAATCTTAGAAAGCACACTTAGGAATTTCAACATATCAAACAATGTTCAAGCAATTTTGCACAGAACAGACTGCAAATGTTTTCCATCATTGCTTCCTTCCTGGAGAACAGCAGGGAGGATGAAACATTCAGAAAAATTCCTTCTTACAAACGATCATCATTTCCTTAAATTCCTAGTGTGTTATATTCATACTCTTTCCAAAGACGTACAAGAAATGGCAAGTCATTTTCAAGACTCAAATCTTTTTTTTTTTTTTTTTTTAAGGCTGATAATACTTAGAATCCACTTAGTATTCCACCTGAGAACAGTAAAACTGCACTGGAAAATTCAAAGTATACCAGTGCCCCAAAAAGTGACTCAATATGCCAGGACCGAACAATTATTTGGCATCTTCTGTTAGCCTGGTGGTATAAAAATTGAATCGTGAATAAAATGATTGTATAGATGCTGAATTTTATACTTAAAAAAAAAAACCACATAAAACAAACAAAAAGTAGTCAGGCTTCATTGGAGGCAGTCTGTTTAGCCTCAGACCTCATAAATGATGTCATTCTGTAAAATTAAATAACGAGAGGCTGGTATTCCATGAATCCCACTTGTGCAATTGGAATTAAATTTGTATCTAATGCAATTATATGTGGCAATTCAATCTGATCAGACATCTACATCTACGTATAAAGCAGTCAAGTTAAGTACTGGCATCAATATTGGAGATAAGAGCGGGACCACGTCAGTCCAGGCTTCGTTGTTTTAAATTCCTGTGAAACTGCAGCAAGGCTGCTATTTGAGCAGTACCTCCAGCCTGTCATGCCAACGCTGCCAGCAAAACAGCCCCGTTCTCCCTTCAGTCTAGCTGCTGGCTACTACCTGGATTTGCTCTGTCCCAGTCAGCAAATACAGAACCACTTGTGTGCTGAGCTTGAACCAGGACACTGGTTCAGACTGAAAAGGAAGAAGTTAGGCTCCAGATAAATTACTTCCACAACCCACTTCACCATGCAACAAGATAGAGGGCATGCTCACCTCAGCAGCTTTACAAGCTCAAAGACTTTGAAAAACTTCTATAAATAAAGCATTTACAGTCTGAACAATAGATCTTTTCCATATAACTACTGCAGTATCCTAGAAGGATACCTGCATTCTGTCAAGTCCAGCTATAGATTCCGTACTGAAGAGTTCATTTTTCAGCCACACTTTTAAACCTTTAGTCTTTGAAATAATTCTTTTTTTTTTATGCTCAGCCTTGAAATACCCTTAATTTCAGAAGCTTTAAAACACTCCATTTTTCTTTTCTTTCCTTTTTTTTTTTAAACAGTATTTTGTTTTGGTTTTGAAATATTAAGGAAAACCACACAACTGGAACACCATATAGAGACAGAACTAAAATCTACTATTTCATCTTCTAAAACTGTGCTGAAGGATGCCACTCCATATCACAGTTTGGGAGGAAAAAAAACAACAAAACCCAACATTGAAAATAAATTCAACCTTGACATGTACTGGATGAGCTTGATTTAAGCTCAGCTGGTTTCCCCAGTCAAAGCTTTATCATCATCAAAACCATGTTCTTTCATAAGTCCTTGGTCTTAGAAAACCTCAGCTACAAGGACTCCGAAAACAATTCCAATGCTTAACTATAATCTGAAATATCTGGCATAAAAAAGGAAACATTCTACAGTTCTCTAACATCTGTCTCATCAGAAAAGGAAAACTATTAGTCTGGCACAGCTTAGAAGTGAGAACTGCACAAAGTCAGAACATTACTGGTATAGAAAGACGACCAGAATTTGCTTGCACACACTATTTGGAGGATACAGCCTCATTCAGAGGGAGAGCAAAATGTTTCATTGTGCATGCCCTCCCACATCTCTAATCCCTTGCAACCTTCTTACTCCACAAAGCTGCAGTCAGTTTTCCCATGAAGCAGCAGAAGCTGCAGCTACCAGCAAGGACTCAGCGTACTTGCCCTCCACCAGCACCCTCACAACCTCATTCTCTACTGCTGCATCCCTATGAAAACCATCGTGCTGTTACTCACAAAAATCAGCTAAAACCACCCAAAAAGCTGTTTCATTCAAATGCTTATTAAAAAAAAAATAATTGCCCCCAAACCCATTTAGGCTTCCACTTCTTCTGAACTTTCTAAAGAGAAGAGTGCATGCATGTTCGCCTAGGTAAATGTTAAAGAACAAATTTAAATCATGACTTAAAAATAAAACTCTCTAGCCAGAGAATGAAAAAATATATTTGCAATTAATAGACATGTTTAAGAAACTACAACCTCCTTCAAAACAGCACAAAAGATTTCCCTTCCAATCCAACTTAGAAAAAAAAAAAAAACAAACAAAAAAACAACCATAAACCAAACACAAAAACCCTAAAACCATCTACCCAGTAGGGTCTTTTGCTGTATTACTCAATAGGAATGTGTCAGTGATACAATGAGCTGCTATTGTGAGCAGCGTAGTAACCAAATGAGACAAGTTTCAAGAATCAGTAAAGACAGAATTCAAGCTTATGATACAGAATTTCACATTATGAAGAAGTACACAACAACAAAAGCATGTGATTTCTGATGTTTCCCAGGTACATCTGCAAGGTCACTATCTTTCAAATAATACTGTACCTGCATTTATTTGGTTGTTTACTTTAGCAACTGATCCAGTGAGATTCCTGCTGAAGTTGTTTTGAACGGACTGAGCAGATGAAATAGCTGATAATGTTGAATTATATCCCACAGGAACATGCTGTTGAAGGGAATGAGGTACTGATGTGCTCTGGCTAGAAAATGTATTTGTCTCTTTGAACTGCCCAGCAGCAGGTAGGCTCTGAGGAGTAAATGCCTGCCCATACGCACTGCCAGTAGCTGCAGGAGGATAGGGAACATGAGGATACATGGCACTAGAGACCACGGGCATGGTGTAATGATCAGAATTAAGGGGAAATCCCTGAGATGCAACTGAAGAGCTGACAGAAGTGTTGTAGTGATTACCAAATGCTGAGTATGACTGCTGAGCACTTGTATGCAAGTAGGATGCAGGTGGTATCGCTCCTTGAACAGGTCCTTCTGTCGACCCCACTGTATGGGGAGGAGTTTTGTTGTAGAACTGCTGTGATTCCCGTGTATTCAACATACTGGTACCCACAGAAGGTGCCATAACATTTTGTGCTGGTGCTGAATAGTAGGTAGAGTGGTAACCGGCTCTATACTGATCATCCAGATGTGAAGAAACAGCTTTATTGGGCACTTGGGAATAGTGTCCTGAGGGCGCACTGTAGTTTGGAGGATGCGAGCCATAGCCGGAGGGGAACTGCATCGGACTCTGCACGGGACCTGCAACGAAGAGAAAATGTCTCATGTATTAAAGGCACATCTGCCAGCAGTGCCAGTGAACTCTGCACTTTCCGCAGCTAACAAACAACTGGTTTCTTCTCGATTTCTCTCCCTATCTTTGAGGTCAATGTCCAGCAACAGAACAAAACCAAGCACGACGCATGTAAAATACCATGTTTGAGATAACTTGCATACACACAGAAGTACCAGAAAAATGGATCATTTCCATGTCAAGATCCTATGCATCACATTTTTATTTTGAATGTTTTAAGTTTTCAGGAAAATATTTAAACAAATAGTGAGCAACAGTAAGCACCAAACCGGTATTTCAGTGTATAATATGCCTTACAGAAACTGATTGAATATGGAAAATGAAAAGCTGCAGTCAAATCAGTATGTCAACACTGTGTTTATAAATCCCCAACGTGGTGACGAAGATAAAGTGCTTTAAAGCAGTTATTTTTTTTCCTTTATTTTATGCTTTTATGAAAGCCATCATTTTTTCCGAAACCACAAAGTATCTGATGAGGCGCTTCTGTTTACTGCCTGATACTTACATCAGGTAGGGGAGATGCTGGTAACTGACCTCAGCTGTCACTGCAACTGCCTCTGCAACATCAGAGGTTAATCACACACTGGTCCAGCAAGGGTAGAACAAGTACTTGCTTGATAGAGACCAAATATTAAGTATGTCCAAATTTTTTTTTAATACAAATTAATGGTAAATATCAAAGTCTTTCTCAATTTCTTTTCCTGAATACTATTTTTATTTTCTAGTGAAGCATACATGCATTTCCCTGGATCATTTCCTTTCTTAAAATTACCACACCCTACTGCTTACATCAAGCTGAGTGACTATGTTATTTCCCAGCCCTCAGTAGCCTGACACTGTGCCACTCAAATTAAACAGCAGCTGCGATGATAATAAACTGTTGATTTGCCCCCCTATATTTACCGTGATCACAAAATGCAAGTATTCTCCTGTATATGCTTCTGCTGAAGAACAAAATTTTGAAAAGTCACCGTTCTCAAAGTAACAGCCAGGTGTTCTATGATTAACTTGCAATTTTAATAATGATTTGTTAGCAGAATCATGTAAGCAAGGAACATACTGTCCACAATTGTCTTCTGATAAAATTAAAAATGACTTTTCATAAATGACAACCCGGAATATCAAGTAGAAGAGAAAGAAGCTAACACAAACAACAGTAACTTGGACGGCTGGGTCAGGAGACAGAAAGGCCCTTGGGGAGAAAGCATAAGGAGCTTAAGGGGGAAAAGAAAAAAAAAAAAAAAAAGAGATACTAACAATTGTGAGTACAGAATTTTATGCTTCTGATTTACTATTTCTGTGAAAAAGTGGAAGCTGCTTCATCATGCTCCGAATGCTCTGTAGTTTATTCTCCTTTAAGGGAGAAAGACTTCCAAGTTAGTGACTCACCGCCAGCTCCAGGCTGCACTTACGTGACCTTTAGCAGACTTCTGACCTGCTTTCTGAAAGTCTGAAAGAGCAAACTCAGAAATACACAAATAACTTATGTCTGTCAAGGCCTACCGCTTTAAGCGGCTGTGTCGTTTAAGGTGGCAAGAGAAGTTGTTTTAGCTGAAGATTGTGTGCATTTGTTCTTCTATGGTATGGTATGCTGAATAAACTAACTGAGCAAGTATAATTTAGAAACTGGTTTAGGAGCACCTCACTTTAAATAAGAGGTTGCATATTGGATCACCTCGTGAAGTCTTGCAGTATCCAGCTCTGGTTTAAAAACACATACCATAAAGATAGATTAAATTACCAGCACAAGATACCAGTTCCCACATTCTATAATGTCCAAGTCGCCTTTATTCACGCTTTTAAATAGACCCATCTATTCTGAGGTTAAAACTACACAAGAGCACCCAGGAATATAAATCCCACCAAGAACTCATCAAGAAAGACACACCTGACATTTGAAAAGGGATCTTTTGGATTTCAAAATCCTGGGCCTTTCAAAGCAAGTTTTTACAACTACAGAAGAAAGATTATTCCCATTCTCTGAAGTGAGTTTTTTGTCCATTTGAACATAAAGTGCGTGAATAGAGAGTGATTTTTTAGCGCAATTAGTAGCTGAAGCTTCTAATGATGACTAGATAATTGGACCATTTTAAAAACTGGAAATGTGGGTACATTTTTGGTGTCATTTTGAGATCTGGTTAATTGCACACTCTGTCCTGATGTCTCAGGTAGTATACCTTCCTCTCAAAACACTTGACAACTCTCTTCCAGAAAACTCCGTAAGAGGAGCTGAAAAAGCAGGGAAACTCTCCTTCCACAGACAACTTAATACATTATCGTGTACAAATACAGGTACATTAACAGGTGAACCCTGAAAGCCGCATCACTTTTTAAGGGAAAAAAAGAACTGCTATAGGAGAAAAAAGTAATCTACATACCCTACAACATAACCATCCTTTCTAGCCAAGAACACCTGTTGGCTTTCCGCAACGTTTAACATCTCCGTATCCACCTGCAGAGAACATTCACCAGAGTCTCCTCGTGCATCTCTCACCAGACGGGCAAGGGGCAGCACTACTGCACCTCGTTAAGCTCTGCGTGTCCTTAATTGCCAGCAAAGGACCCAGCAAATCAAGTCACTGCTGAGCTCCCACAGCAGCTCAGTGATGGAAGCCATCAGCTTCCCATTTTTGCAAAACATGCAGGAATTTCATACCACCACCCCCTTTATCAATTCCAACTGAGACCATCCAGAAGATCCAACTTCTGAGGAGGGATGAAAACCGATGCTAAATGACTTCGTAATTAAAATGATGATCCCGAAATTCTAGTAGAGACATTGACTGTAATCTTACAAAGCACTTGTAGATTACACTAGTCAAAAAAACTTCTAGAGAAACATGGGAGTTCAAAACAGTTATCCTCTCAGAGTTACAGATTTCAATACATTGTTAACGCTGAAGTCTTCAATGGCTACTGGAAAAATACATTCTTTTTTTCAGTAGTGATTTAACAAGCAACATTTCATTATGCTGATATTTGGAAACAAGTCATTTTCCAGTTACATATAAAGCTACCTGTAAAACCACTACGATAAAATTTTCTGGAACTGCAAAACTTTATTCGAAGAATTGCATTTAAAAGCCCCTGACTGATGAACAAAACACCGACCAAGGTCCTCTTTCTTTTTAAACATTTAAATTAACAACTGAATCAAACTGAAAACACAGAGAGAAAAAAAATATTTAAATATAAAGAAGTTTTTTTTTTTTTTTTTTTTTAACCTAAAGTTATACTAAAACTAAAGTCCCCAGAGGTCTCAAATGAATGTGGTCACTGGACCGGGCAAATCCTATTAAAGACAAAGCTGAACATCCTTTTTAATATCACTATATATGCAATGGGTTTCTTTCTTTCTGCAAAAAGCAGCGCTTCTTTCTTCAGATCCCCATAACTTCAAAGACTTAATCTGAAAAATCCAGATTTTATGAAATTAAAACATATAGCGCACTCCAAACACCTGAAATTCCATACTACAGTCTATTATACAGCCAATATAGAAATAGGTGTGTTCACACCTATTAGTATCCTACACACCTAAAGTATCCTACATTTAACCTTCATTACACTGATGTAAAATTAAATTTCAAAAGCAATGACAACCTTCTTTGTGAAATTTAGTTTCTGTATTACAGAATGGAAATTTCCAGTAGTCTTTTTCTGTTACTATTCCCCCTCACTCCCCCTTCTATTACAGCTGGGGGAGGAAGCCTGAAATCCTGGGTTACAACTTCAGAAGATTAGTACTTAAAGAAGACTGATACAGTAATCTAAAAGTTTTGGAATACGGTTGCTAAAACACACAAAATGACAAATTCAGAGTTCTTGTCTACAAATCATCAAATACATATCATGGTAGGCTATCTTAGGAACATGGAAGCCAAAGGTCAATTGAGTAGTTAGCAAGTTATACAATAAAAATGCAAGACTATTCCTGTACACTATAAACTTCTCAAAAATAAAAAAATACAATCGTGATTCACAGAAAACACATGGTCTACCAGAAGGTAGAAAACAAGGAATATTGACAGCAACATGAAGCCAACTAATTAAAATAATAAATACTAATGATGGCTCTTTAAAATTCCTGTTTCATTCAGTTAAAAACACAAGGAGAACATACAATGTCAGTTTCTATTTGTTTCTGTGAAACACACTTCCAGATTATTAGCGATTTAATATCTGGGTCCTGATAATTTGGTACTTTTGTTAAAAGCCATGTAAGTCGGAATTTTGTGAAATTCCAGCATTACAATACTAAAGTTTGAAGTATACATCCGAGGCATTACTTTCTCCCTAAACGGTACTATTTGCTTACCTTCCTTTTTATTCATTGCGTTACCTGTGAAGTGCCTCAAAGCCTACTTTAGAGACTTGTAAGAGCCTATCAGCGAACTACCCTTTGTACTTGACAAATATTCACAAGTAAAAATTTTGTAGGTCACTACCCCACACACCGCTCTGTGCAGAAAAACGCCTGTGCACAAAAAAGCCTGATTGCAAAATTAGGGTTTAACAATCAAAGCTAAAATCCCATGCAAGCAAGAGGCCTGATTTAGATACCAAGCCATCATTAGGTGGGGATGGAGAAGATGCGGGCTTTCTGAAAACTTAACAAAGAACTGGTTTTACAGCCCACTCATTTAAAAACTAATTTATTAGCTTTTTAATTCGTAACTCAATACCTCTTCACCTGGAAAGCGAGTCGCTGCCTCGCGGGTGTGAAACATTTTGCCTTTGTTCCTCAGTGACCCACATCTCGCCTGCCCAGCCTCGCTTGCTGGCTGACCCCCCGACCCCGCGCCGTGGACCCCCGCCCCCGCCGCGCCCGGGTTGCTCAGCAGCCACCCCGCGTGTACGCGCCCCGCTCACCACCACC
>VXAA01000484.1:481622-508318 GCA_013399115.1 Anseranas semipalmata
CCTCGGGAGCGTGCCGCGTGGGGCACGGCGAGGCGCGGCCGGGCTTTTGCGGCCGTGCGGAGGTGGGGTGAGGCGGGGTGAGGCGAGGAGAAGCGACAGCTGCCTCTGGTTAGTCTGCGAGCAGACAGAAGGGCCTCGGAGAGGCAGGGTGCATTGAGGCAGGGCTCTTCTTTCTGTGTGAGGAGCAGATTCTGCACATACAGGCAGAAAGGCCTTGGCAAGGAATAGCGAGGTGAGGCGAGGCTTTTCAGTCTCCATATAGGCTATATATTCTCTAAAGAGAAAGGAAAGTGTTGCTGAGCCGCCCCTGTTGGTTGCGGTTGGCAAAGGATGTCCAGCCCGTTCAGCACTTTCCACAGTCAATCACACACTGAGCCGTATGAATTTTGACTGCCTGTGTGCCTGCCTCCACCACCCATCATCTGTCATTCTCTCAGATGCTACTCAAGGCCAGGTGCATTGCTCAAGTTCTCCTATGCGTTCTGTAAGGAAGTCGAAAGCATAAAAATACATACTGGCGATCGTAGCAGCCACCTTAAAGACCGACAACACTGAGTCACCTTTACATGTTAGAAACACTTGACCAATTCCTTCCCTGTTTGCATGCTGTTTCTCCTACTAGTTATTATGCATGTCTGTCGTTAAATCTGTGGTTAACTACTTTGCCTGTATGCTAAGCATATGACACAGCTCTGTTCCAGTTATTTGTTCAAAGCATGCAAAGCATTTATAAATACTGGAGAAACTGACTGTATTTGAAAGTTTCTCAACCTGCACGCCCCCCGATACTACACAGAGGTGTCTTGCATAGGCCTCCATTTGTCATTTGAGAGACTGTAGATCCATCTCTGAAAGAGTTTCTTTTCCGTGTCCTGATGAGCTAGGGCATGAAATAATGGTCTCAACATGCAGCAAAGTTGAGGTGATCTATTAAGAAAAACCATTACCTGAAGATACGAAAGGATTTGGTGACATGGGAGTGGTGTGAAGTTACTATAGCTGAAGGACTCTCAACAGGTTAGGCAAACATGGTGAGAGTCCTCTCGTCATCCAGCTTTGGTGTGGGTGTCCTCTTGAAGCCCCTGCCAGGGCTCTGTTGGTGTAATAGGGTTAACAAATCCCACTGTCAGAGCTTGTTCTTTAGAACCCATCCTCCATCCCCCAAAAGTATTTGTGTGAAACACATGACAGCAAAATTATTCAGAAATAAGGACAACTAGTTTGTTTGTTCATTCTCGATGCTGTTTTAGAAGGTGCATGAGTGCTTCATGATACGACTACTGTCCTTCATCACAGCCTGCAGCGCATGTGAAACCATATTTTAACAAAGGTTTTCCCTTTCCAGAGACTTGTTTCTCTAACTCCCTAATTGTACCGTGAGAATATATCCTATATCACAATCTGTGTAAATTACTGCAGTACCTATTTTAATATTTCAATGTCTGATCAAGCATAAATGGAGATATATCACTGTGATAAAATATTGCGCTAAAAGCAAGAAGAGGCAACTGCAAATTCTCCCATTGTTTTCAATGCTTTTACAAAACCATTTACATGGTTTAATTAATTATTTCCAACAAACAATAATTACACGGTGGTTAAACCCATTCATTCCTAGGAAATCCAGATGTGTTGGCAGCCAGAACACAAGCCCCTAATGGAAATCCACCATAAACTCAAATCCATTAATTTTATTTTCCTCATTTATAATGAATCTGAATGCGTTAGCAAGAACTGAGTATTAATGTGTGCAGTTAATGCTATCATGCAACGAATAACACGTGAGCTGGCTCTCTTAGTCTGGTAACAAGCTCACGGGAGTAACAAATTCTTTATGGTTCTGAGGAATGAGAAAATGGCCATAATGCATGTGGCCACTTGTGCAAAAACAAGAAAAGTCTGATATCTAGATCCTACCAGTCAATGATTTTATTCCAAGATGTGCATGGGTCATTTTCCCTTCTGTTGCTCTGAAGTTCCCTAAATACGCATAGGAATGTCCATACAACTCTTATCCTCCATTTAAAACAATAGAAATGTATCAATCATTATTCACTAACCCGTAAACTGCTATCTTTAAAGAGTTGATTCTGCAGACATAAGCAACTTTACATATTACTCAGAATAATCCTATTTTTGTTAGGAAATTCTATGTCACAGGTAAGAAAGGATAATATTTTTTTCAGCCAGGTGGTAAGGCTTAATTACTAACAGATTTATCTTGACCTTTGGTGCAGGAAGTCTTGCAATGACACAAGAAGGTCCATCTGTCACTTGGGTTTGGGGAAGCAAAATATGGAAGTGTATCTCATTACCTGTAAATCTGATAAAGGGGGCATTAAATGTCCAAACCTAGAGAGCAAAAGTTATTTTTGCAAGGAGGAAAATCTGGGAACAAAATCATGTTAAGCTGTGTTAGAAATAATTTTGAGCTTTAACAAAACTAAGCCAAGTCCCTTCCAGTCTACCATACATTTTAGAAGCAGAATGCCAAAATTAGGTGCTTTTGTTATCTCCATTAACAATATATAGCCATGGGTCACCATAGTTCACTAATAAATTTCTAATTATTCTCCTGCTTTTCTTACAGGAAGTGGGCCGCTAAAGCGCAAAGTGAAAAAGCTTCATGTTTTCACAATCAGAAGTCCCAAACTGCATTCCCATTATTCTATCTGGGTAAGTTGCCTGTAATCACCGTACTACAATTGGTTTCCAGAATGAGAAAGACAAATCAAGAATCTTGATGCCACTATAAAGTGCGCCTCTGCTTGGGTGACCTCTGCATCTGGCTGAAGGATAAATCCCTGGATCTACTGGGTCAGTTCTTTGTTATACTTCATTTGTAGCTGGCTAATTAGTATAAGAGGCCCCAGGGTAATCATGCTCTATTTTAAATAAAAATCTTTGAAAGATCTAAAACCTAAGAGAGAAAGAGAAATCAGTTGTGACACAGCTTTCTTACACATGTGCAGATTTACTTTCCATGTGGTTTATCACTTTATTATTCAAGTAATGCCACTCACCCTCTCTTTGGGTGATGGTAGGCAGGGGAAAAGAACCTTCTTTTGTAATCTATAGCTGCCTCATTAATCTCCATTGCTTCTTTCTCCAGAGAAATTCTTTCACCTGGATTTGTGGTTGGGCATGGCCTACAGCCACAGAAGGAGTGTGGTTGCCTGGCCATTGCCCCTCTCAGGTTGCCTTGGGATTCCAGAGGAATTATTTGTCTCAGCAGTGAGCAGGGCTTCTCTCTGTCTTCCTCAAGCACTTGACATATTCAGCTTGGGTACACAAGACTGAACTGTGCTTAATTTTAGTTTTTTTTTTTGTTTGTTTGTTTGTTTTCTGGGGTATTTGTATCTGTAATGGAAAAGGCTTAGAAAGCAACAGGATCTGCCTGACTGTGGTTTCACCAGCTCTCAGGAAAACCTTACACGTGCATTCTATCCAGACAACATCTTTACCAGCCCCTATGCAGACTACAGGATAAAGGGGACTGTCACTGTCATTACCATGATGGTAGTGCTCCAGCCACTTTTGACTGCCCTGGCATCAACAGCAGTCTGATTGTCATCGTCCTAGGGTGGCTATAAGTGGCATAAAAGAATTATTTAGTTCTTCTCTGGACCAAGGCTGTAAGCTCTGCAAACTGCTACAGCTGATAATTGTTGTATATAGCTACACATTATAGCCTTTGTGCCTAAGAAGTCATAAGACTAAAAGTCAGAGCAGTTGTTCCATCCTGTAACCTAATGATGGGTCTCTTGTGTTTACAGGCTGGTCTGTGATTTCTGTGATACCTCTTCAAATCGGGAAGTATGACATACATTTTTACTTAAATAGATAATCCCAATTGGCAGTTATGCCTGGTAAGCCCCTTGAGTGTGCAGTGTAGGTAAACATATGTATCTATATCTATACTTGTAATACTCTCGGGTGGTTTCATCAGCTGCACACTTCAGTCTCCAGCATTAATAATGAGAAATCACCAGGCAAGCTGCGGCTAAGGAAGAACCTGCAAGTCAATTATATCCAGAGGCATAAATATTTTCGTGAGATTTTGTACAAAGGGAAACTGTAGATACAAGATTTTGTGTGGCCTTAGAGGAGCAGCTAAACAAAAGCAAGAGAGTCTGGGGAATTTTTTGCAGCTAGTGTGCCATATCCCAGCTGTAGAAGAGTAGCTATGCCTTGATCCAAACAGGCTGGGCTTAAGCTCATGAAACCTTTTCAGTTTTCAGCTGTTTAAGTTTTATATTTTTCTGGTAATTTTTATAAGACCTGTAAAACTAATAAACCCCTGAAAGATCTTTTACGCTCTGTCAGCTTGATATTTTATAGGTTTTCCATTAAGATGGAACAATGACTCATCTAAACTGTTGCAGCTCCCTTCTTCCTCCTGTGGCTCCAGATGTGCTGCTTGCCCCCAAAGCTAACCTTGCCTTACTTCTGAAACAGCAACGTGGTGCAAACATGTGAACCTACGTCTAAAAATAGTTTCTCTGTTTTCCTGGATGTCTAAGTCACTGGTCCCCACTGTATCTTCACGTGGGCACTGAGAAACCCACCGACCCAAAACGGAAGACACAGTTCCTCCCCTACATTACATGACTGCACAAGCACCACTGTGTGTGTACACTACAGATCCTGAGGAGCTCAGTCACACGGTAATACCCTTGGCTTCAAAGAGTTTCTTATGTGAACGAGAGCAGTAAGATAGGCTCATGTGAACTGTACATCAAACCGTCCAAACTAAAATAGAAGATAATTAAACCATTCAAGCACAATTAAAACTTAAAAGTACCATGCTGTGGATTAGCAGCTTAAGACCGTAAACCTCAATGACTTTGCAGTAACATTTTTAAAAACTCTGGTTTTCTGTGTACATTTGAAACAACATAAGAAGCTGAAATTGCCTCTATACTTATCTGAAGAGACTGCTGCCCCCTCAAACTAATTGAAAAATTCTTCCCACAAGATGTTTTGGCAATATTTGGGAAGCATGCCGTGGCAATTAAATATTATGGACTCTAGTGGACCAGATTCTGCAGTGACAGCCTTGTCCTTTTCTGTGGGACTAACAATGGAGAGGCACGCGAAACTCCGTGCTAGTAAGAAAAGACTTTACAAAAAGGTATAATAGAAAGCAACACATTCCCCCTTTACAGTTGTATATTCATAGTACCTCATCAAGTACTACTTATGAGTGCACTGTTTGCAACCAAGGGAACGTGGAGAGTACCTTTCACTGGGTGGAAGAATAAATAGAGGTGATTCATAGAAAGCTTACAACTTACAAGAATGGAAAGTGATTCATATAACATTATATACATGAAAAAAATTAAACAGTAATAGTTTCATTTGCAAGCAAAAATAACTAGTAACATTAATGTAGAAAGACATCTTTGTTTTAAATCTTTTCAGATGCATAAACTCTCCATCTAAAAAAACCTTTTGTGTTTATAGTTGTTTTGACAGCCCTACCAGTCTCAGTCTTACTTCACCTGTTTTTAACTGTGGTATTTCACCTACCTGTAGCTTCTTTCAAGCAGCTACCATATAATATATATATATATATTTTTTGGTAGCATGTGAATTAACTGTTTGTTTTCACACCACTGACTTCTGTTGAAATAAGTGGTGGCATTATAATTTCAAATTCTCCTAAGCAGGAAGGATTGGAGTATGCACCTCTTTTAAGCACATCTTTTGCTGAACACTGCAGCATTTACTATCCAGCAACATTAAATAATAAAAATAAGTCAGTGATTTTTTTTCAATAATAAAGTGCCTGCGTCTAAATATTTTTCTAATGTAGAGTGCAAATTTTCATGCGTAAAGATCGACTTACTTTTGGTTTGATGCTTTTGCTTTAAAAACAAGTGAAAATAGGTCTCTGCCATCTTATCTTTTAAGAGCAGCTTGTGCTGCGTGGTTTCACTTTGCACTGGAAATAGTGCAGGAGCAGATCACACCTGCAGGGACAAAGGGGAAGCATTTTGTTTAGGAAAGAACAAGTAGCATGATCTGTAATGCTCTTTTATGAGGCGAACTATTTTTCTGTAGATGTTTGCTATGACTTAGGACAAGCAGACACTGCCACTTCTTAGCCTGTAGTGAGAGGTGTTCCTGTTTTTTCTCTCTGTCTGCGCTGCCGGTTTATTTCTCGAGTGAAGCTGCAGCTGAGAATCAGCTGCAGAACTACCTCTGCCTCAGGGGCTGTCAGAGCTGCGTCCCCTACAATGGTTGTACCAGGACCAGCATTTCTTTATTTCCACTCTTGCTTGCTTTTGTAGCGCTTAAAGTTCAAGCACAATCTTTCCTGCGGCAAACAGATTTTAAAAAATGTCGAGAACACAGCTGCAAGCTCACATACTTGACTTCTCAAAGCTAAATTCTGTCCTCAGCTATATATGTGGAGCTCCTTGGACCTCTACCTAATGGCTTTAGTTACAACTGAGATCCCAGTTCAGGGACACTTACAGAAGTAGATGATCATTTGCCGGCAAATTATTTACTACCTGAAAAGAAAGCAGCTCTGTATTGACACCATTTGGAAATGTGATTGAATGTTTTCAGTTTCAGAAATATTTTCTTTAGCACTTTTGACAGTTGTAGAATGTAAAAATAAGGAAGGGTGATGAAAGGACTGGTAGCACCCGAAATGTAACTAAATGATTCATACTGGCTTCAGCCCCTGTCACCCTTCTTTTTCTCCTACATGTCAAAAAGCCTTTTATTTTCATATCCGGTTGACCCAAAAAATCTATTTATTTTCTTGTTGGCCAGGAGATCAAAGCAGCCATTTTCTTGTATTAATTTTGTATTTAAACAAGTATTTTGCTTCAGAAACGTGCCCAAAGTTAATCATGTGTTTAAGTGTCTTCTAAATTAAGGATGTATAAGTCTAAGTGTAGTTTCTGAGGGCAAAATATGGAGAGAAAAATCAACTGGACAGGCACCTTTCCCACAATTTGATTGTTTGTAAGAGTGGGGATTATTTATAGGAGATAAACTAACCCCACAGGATCCAAGGACTCCTTCACCCTGGGAGTCTGGAGCTGTTCAGGAGGAAGCAGACATCGCCATGTGATAGCGCTCCGCTATTTCCTTGCCACCTCTAGGCTAGACTTGAGCAGAGCAATTGGGATAAACTTAGCCTTCATGTACAGAACTTCTTGCCGTTACTGCCCATAGCTGTGACGACTTCTCTTGTTCTTGTTTGCTTTTTACATGCCAGGGTTGTGTCACAGAACCAAAACCCTTACGTACGTGCAGAGTGGAGAAAGGAGAGATATGAGGGACCTGTTCATGTCTCCTTAGAGACCTAAGCACGTAAGACCTGAACACCTAAGAAGCCTGCATTCGAAGTTTTTATTTGACTATTCCCTGAGTACATTCATGAAGAAAGCTGGCCAAGCACAGGGGGAACATAAATAAATGGAACCCTGAAAATAGTGGCAGGCATTCACATTTCGCATCTGCAGGAGCCATAACCAAGAAGCATTCTGCTAACTTTGGACATGAATCCATCCCCAAGATTTGCATTTTATGTGTCTGTAGGTTGTGTGGATTTTAATTAGAAAAGTCACTGAGTATCAACAAATGCCAGGGAATAATATTAATTTTTTAAATAAATTGTTGTTTTTTTAAAGTCAATAATTTATTTTCAGAATTTAAAAAAATAAACTGGATTTTTTTATTTTTCCATTAGTTTACGGCAAGTCAGAAGCAGTGTACAATATAGCTGCATTGCTGGCAATGGAATAGTAAGCAAATCAGTAGGATGTGCCACATTCAAATTAATATTTACTGAAGCAGCATTGCCAGTGATGCTAGTTGCTAACAGTACGTAAGAGCTTTTATTTGCCTAGTTCACCAGGTTTCACAATAGTTCAGAGAAAACTGATTGCTCTTCAATCTCTGCAGCAGCTTCTTCCTACTTCCTAAGGCCCTCAGAGGCAATTCTGGTTCCTTTTGTGCTGCAGTATCTTCTCTGGGCTTCTTTGGTGAAAAAAGAGGAGAATGAGTTCAGATTGAGGTGGGATTCTCCTACCTGGGAGAATAAAATGTAGGTTAACAGGGGAGTCTTGGGGAGGAGAGAGATGCAGAGGAGAACGCGGAGGGTGCTGCTGGTCCTGGTCTTCAAGATCACACTAATTCTTACTTCAGACGGAAGATGTGTGCAGTTATTTTCATATATATATATATATTTTTTAATTTTACCTATTCAGGTAAAATTCATCATTCAGTCCCTTTGAGGATTTGATCCCCCAGTTCTTCAAGTGAACTTTCCAGGTGCAGTGAAAATAGCATTTTCTGTGCCTTTTCTACTTTGCAGTCTATCTTCATTTTTCCCCCAAATACTGTTCTTCTGCTAAGCCTTTCTATATTAATCTGTCTAAAAAGCAACATTTAGATATAAATGGTGAATTGTTTGAGGTTCACTTGTTTGGCTTTTACTGTCTGGTCAGTAACTCTAAACTATTGTTTTTCCAGGCTGCAAGACCCCTGAGACAGGGCCTGTCTCTCCCCGGACAGATTGAGGTAATGCAAGCATGGATATAATGACCAGAGTTAGGAATGAATTCGGGCAGCAAGTTCCTTCCAAAATAATGGACTTGCCTTGATTCAGGAAAGTGCTGAAACATGTGCCTGACATTTAATCGTGACTTCAAGAGGAGCTAAGCGGGTGCTTAAGCTGCCCTGAATAGTGATCGTGTCTTGAACATGGGCCTTTTGTGCCGTGCCCAGCACTGGCAGTGGCCAAAGGGAATTCAGTGGGTGTTCAGCAGCTCAGAGGATTAGTTCCCTTCTGTGAGTGTTGAAAATGTCGTGCGTGGTTCTGCTCACACTGATGAGCCTCGCTCCAGCCTGCTAGCTAAAGATTAGAGCTGGTGTTAGCAGTGCCTGTAATCTCTCTGCTGCACTGAGCGTACTGAAATCCTCTGCATCTCTCTAACCTTTCCACAGAAAGTACTGAAGTATTCCCCCAGTTCTTTGTAAATTGCTGGCTATCCAGAAATTATCCGCAATTATCTATAATTTCATACAAGCACTTTTCTTTTTTTCAGATAAAGCAGAGAATAAGTTCTTCATTATAAACTGCCTATAAAGAAAGTAGATACCTTTTCCATTCCTGCTGATAAAAGTCAGGAAGTCAGTAGCATTACCGTGCTATAAATTAGTGCAGAATTAGACCCGACATCTGATTTAAGACTTGGAGAAACTCTTCCCACAAAGGACCCTTGGCAAGGGTCGTTTGGCAAAGCTCACCCTACCTTCTTCTGCAGCTGGTGAGAAGGATTATAACCCTCACGTTGCCAGAACCTTTTGTAACTCGGGCAGCAGCCTTCAGCTCAACAAAGGTAAATACTGCTGTGTATCATTATTTCGAATGCCTGATCCTATCTGATCCCTTCTTTATTGCACAAACAAATGGAAATGTAATGAAACGACAGAAAACAAGAATCCCCAGGTTCACTGCATTTCCCGCTGAGCAGAGGCAGTATGACCACTAGGAGATGCTGCTGCACGTGGAATAGCTGAGCAGGAATCGAGAAAGAGAGGAAGGAAGAAATACTTCAAAACACAGTGAGCCATGGCACATTTTTTTGTAGGCATTTAGAGGGGAAATTTGAGACAGAAATGTGTACAAGACTGTTGTGTTGAGTGAAACAGTAACTCACAGTTTTCAGTAATTTGGGAGGACTACTTTAGCGCTTAAGAAAAGGTATTGCCTTTTAGTTTCATATAAATTACTAAACCAGGAATTTTCTTCTCTGATCTAGACTATTGACTGCTGGGATTTGGGTAACAAAAAGAGCTGTGTTTCTGTATGTGGAAGGGTTTAGCCTGCTCAATTATATGACTTAAACATATATTGAAAAAACTTGCAGGATAAAATGAAATTAAAATTCAGGGATGTAATTAAGCAGAGAAATTAGAAATGCTCCTGGGAATTCAAGTAATTTTTCTGTGTGTGTCTGGGCAGAAACCTGATAGGTTTAATGGTGATTCCAGTTTGAAACTAAGGTGTTGAAAAAGTTTTTGCTGGAGCTGTGTTAAAGGACTTCCAAAAATATGAAGATTAACTGTAAACTTCATTTATGTGTTTATATTTGCTTGTCGCTGTAGCAAACTCCAGATGAGCTGCAGCTTTATCACTCTCCACAGCGGCCCAGGATTCCATGAGTGCTTGCATTGTTCATTGCCATTAGATAGTATTGTCTTTTGCTGTCTTATGATTTCTGCCATAAAATGAAGAATGTGAAAATTAGTAAAACAATGTAGAATTTTTATTGTCCTTTGGCAACATAAATGGTTATTCATCCACAGGGAGCCCACTTATCACTAGCAATCTTTTCTCTGTGCCTTTCTTGACATGTTCACTCAACTCTGGGAATTCTTGTGAACGCGTTTTTGTTTTGTTTTGCTCCGGGTTCTTTGAGGGTTGGGTGGGAGAAGGGATATTTTTTAGAAGTATTTTGGACATATAAGTTGCTGCAGTTCTCTTGCCCCCATTTTATAGAATAAGGTTAATATCTTCATACTTGCATGTTTATTTTTAGATACCCTATTTCCATATTTAGTAAATGCAGTCTTCAGCCTTGCAGAAAAAGAGGCCATTTATTTGGCTATCTAAATACACAGACTGAAAAGTCCACAATAGTGTATAAATAAGTAGCTCAATTCCCAATCGGACTCAACTCTCTGTGCGTTTATGGACACCCCCCATGGATATACTATATTGTGCACCTAAAGCAAATGTATATTTTTTAAGGTACCATTTTGGAAAAAGACATATTCCTCAGCCACTGCCTCTGCTGCTGCTGCTGCCGCTTCTGCAGCCAGCTCCCGCTTGTTGCTGCTGCTGAAGGCAGGCATGGCAGCTACCGCCAAGCACGGCATCGTCCCGTGGCAAAACAGCAGCATGGAGGGTGGGCATGTATGTGGGGAGCAGGGGTCCGAGAGTTCCAAGGGGGATGGAAATCGATGTGGTGAAGGGGACACGTGTGCAGCATGAGACATTTGATATTTTTGCATGGGTCAGTGGTAATCAGGTGTTACAGCACAATGCCAGATCAGCCTTGCCAATAAGCCAACTAATTCCGTGGTGCTCTGCAGGGAGAAGACAGGGAGATAAATGAAAGGATAAAGTAACTGTTTACATTTAATTGGGTAAGTTGAAGAACTGGTTCTTGATAGTAAAGTCGATGAGCCGTAAGCAACCAGGAAAAGTATGTGTGTAGAACGGGGAGCTCGATAAGAAATAGTTTCATTTTTCCTATTTCTATTTCATAAGACTTGCAAATGTTCCTCATGTGAGAAGTGTACTTGTGAGGCTTCCAAACATTCCTATGTGCAATAGAAATACTTCTTATTTTTCTTTTTCTAAGAAACTGGCTGGAAGATGGGGCTGTTTTCTTCAGCAGTCCCACTGGCAGGACCCGGCTGGAGGTTCTGCCATCAAAACTCGACCCCGGATTGTATCAGTTTCTGGTTGGTTTTGGGGGGAAGGAAGGGGATGTTCTTAAGATACGTGTGTGCTTTGCAAACAGATGGAAGACTGGGCCCTGCTACAGGCAGCACAAAGTCTACTTTAGGCACAAGTCACTGCTATTACTTTACCATAAAGTGGGTGCAGATGTTATTGGTGAGCAAAGGAACACTGGAAGCCTTTCAAAGGAAATGCATTTAAGGAGGGATTTGAAGGAGGAAGTGGCGGGAGCTTTGCACGTGAGAGGTTATGATGAAATGTTTCGACTTGATCCATAAATGACAGGACAACATTCAGAACAGTCTCACCAAACAAATCATGGGATATTTGATCTGCACGTGTCAAGCCTGAAAAGTCCCTTGGCTGCTCGTGAGCATTTCACAGTGAATTCTTACAAAAGTTAATCTGAAATGTATGCCCTCCTTTGGAAGGAGGATTAACAGTGCTCCTAGGAGTATCAAAAAGGGTGACATACTCAGCAGAAGAAGAATCTTGATTAACCAATCTACAGTCACAGAGAGTGAGAAAGAAACTAAAGATAGAATTTGATGCCAACTCTGCTCTTCTTGCAAACAGGTCCACTATTACATGAAGTATTTTGTGTGAAATTAATTTCAAGCTAGCACTGGGGAAATGGAAAACCCATTAATGTGCAGATCCTGGTGTTTTCAGTGCTCGTCGGAGCAGTCAAGAACTTCTTGGAGCTGAGTTTGGACACTTTTGTTTTGTCTTGTCGGAGAATGCCAGCACTACTTTAACCTTTCTAAAAAGTATATCTTTCCCTAGTGATTAATTTGGAGAAGAAAAATACATAGGCTGATTGAAGGAATGAAATAAATGTAAGAGGAAGAAAGGAATCAGGACGGCTAAGTGGAGGCACTGGTCAAATCCATACTTCCCTGCTCTCCCATTCTCCACTGTTTACTTTAACTGCACCCCACTGCAAAGTTCAGCTCAGTATGTGTGAATTTATAGGGGATCTCTTCTTTATTTTTAATACAGAGGTGTATCTGAACACGTTTTCACGGGAAAAGGGGGAATCTGGACTTATAAATGCTGTTAAAATTAATAGTAGCTCTGCTTCTCTGTCCCTTTAATGGCCTTGAGACTCTCTAGACAGGGGTCAGATCTTTGTCTCATATGGGTTTTCTACTGACCACTCACCCATGTGAGTTACTGCAGGCTTTTACGAACAGAAGAACTGCAGAATTGGACTTTTTGGTTTTCTGCATGCACCCTGCTGTGTTGATGATTAGTCTTTTTCAAATCAAGAGAGATGAGATAAGAGCCCTAAGCTCTGCTAACACAGAGCCAAGCCGTGTATGGACTTTGGGTGATCCACTCTTTCCTCTTAAATCACAGCATGAGTCCTTCAATTGCTCAAAATCCAAACCCAGAAACTAATCTATCTATGGCCAAAGTATTTCTGTTCTGAAAAAAGCCAGACAGTAAGCTCCATATGCAGATTTGGGGCACTTTTTGCTGTTATTATTTTAAGGTGATGTCGTTTGAGTAGCTGCCATTTCTCATTGCTGTCAGAGCAGACTAGCAGTTCAGACTGTTGCTGCTGGCACTGTGCCTGTTGCAGAAATAGTTTATTTGTGTAGGTTTCTGATTCTTCATATGCAGGAGACTTAATGCATTTTATTCATTCTTCTTCTGGCTGAAGGTGGCCAGTTCTCATTCTCCTTTTATAGTCTGCATGTAGTGAACAGCTACCAACTGCTCGTGTGGAATGAGGATGAGGGTTTGTAGTAATTTTCTCCTCTGTTACCACAAACAGCTCTCTGGTTCTCTGCCAGCTTCTTCAGTGCTACCCCACTGTGATCCCACCACTTGTGTTTCACATCCTTCGGTCTCTCCTTCGCTATCTAATTCCGTGCACTTGCTTCCTGGCAAGGTCCCTCAACAACACGATACCGCAAAGCAAAGCTAACATCCTCCACGCTAGACTTCTCTTACGAAGGGTTGAAACAGGCTCTCCAATCTTGGCAGACAGGCATCTAAAAAGTGGGAATGTTGGCAACTTGCTCTTGGATTGGCCATTCTGGGGAAACGAGCTTCCCTGCTCTGTTCATTTTTATGCCTTTTACAATCTCATGGGCAGAGTTTTACTTCTTTTCTTGCCAATTAAGACCTGTTGATTACACAGAGGCTGCCTTACAGTGGGTTGAAAATCAAAGGTCGAGATTTTCAAAATGTTTAGGAAGATGAATAAGTAGCATGCTTCCTTCATAATTAAACCAGTTGCTGAGCTGTTGGAGCACAGAATGTATGTAATTTGGGCCATTTATTTGCATTCCTAAGTCTGACCTTTTGAGCTAACTTTGGGTACTTTTAAAAAAAATCTTGGCCAAGCGTCAACAACATAATCAACAAGCAGAGAAGTTAGTTTTAAGTAGACCACCCTGAAATAGTTCTGCTTTTGCTGGCAATTTATTCCATTCCCCTCTGGATCTCTCCCTTGAGTGGAATATCCTGTTGGATTTACTGTGGTTTCACCATAAATATGGTAGCAAAGTCCCCTCTAAATTTTCTCCTGAGGAAGGATTCGGCTGCGAATGAGGAAATAAGGTGTTAAAGATAGCATACAGCTTGTTTATAACCTTTTTCTTAAAAGTAATTGTCTTCCATCATCTTTGAGCCCTATTTCTTGGATTCTTTATCCTGCAGAATAGCAAAGCTCTGCTAAGCAAAGCTATTTTGATTTGGACTCGCAGTGAATCAATAACATATATTTTGGCCCTGCATAGAGAACTGGGAAGGCAGCGTATCTCAGTTGCAGCGGAAAGAAAAATATGTTTTAGAGGATACTTAGGCTTCTGTGTTACAGTTGGGAGTTGCTCCCCTTCTTTGATGGAAAACAGAGGAACTGAATTCACCGAGCAAGCCTGCGGGATGGCTTTTAGTACAGACGTTTCTGAAGCTTTAGAGCAGGGGCACTCACATGGGGTGTGGGTGAGGATTTTAGGCAAAGCTTGCCCAGACCTCACCGAGGTCTCAGACTGACACGTGGGAAATATGTGTTTACCACCAGAGCCTACAGGTCTCTCAGGGGGCAGCCGCAGTTCACTGCCTCAGTTCCCAGCTGTGGAGGTGACGTGCGTTACTTTTCCAGGAACCAAACCTCAGTAAAATTAACCAGCTGGCCTTGGGCTCCAATGTTTTGGGACGCTTCTCGTGGGTCAGTGTTGGGAATGCACCGATATTAGTTTCCCAGAGGCCTTGAAGAGTTTTACTGGTGCTAGGTTTAGTAGATTATATCCTGAAATGCAAAAGTAAACTCTGCCTTCCACCAAGTTCAAAAAAGACGTGGGCTGTTTGCTGTTTGATGAGTGTCATGCAAAGACATTAGTATTAGGTGTTGGGGGGATTATGCAGCCTTTCCTTTAAAGCTGGATGGGAAGTCTGTATTAAAGGGATCCTGTGATGGAAAGGTTGAGAGTCAGGCATTTGGTGCTGACACTGAAATCATAACTAATGAGAACAAGCAGGAGTAGAAAGCAACCTGTAATAAGTCCCATGATAATGGAGTTTAGCAATGGTATGGTGCATATTCATGCATTATACTCTAGTGCTGTCATAACCGCTCACAGCCAGAAAAAAAATCATTAGTCAGATGTGAGGAATTTGTTTCAGTATTGATAGAAATTGCACCTCAGGTGCAAATTGCTTAATAAGTAGGTGTATGTGGGAAAGCAGCGTTATTTGCACTAAATATTTTTACAGTAATACATGTGAAAAAATAATAACTTTGTGCTGTAAGGATAGGTGAGTTTAGCAAGAAAATCATGTAAGATTTTACCTTTGAATAAATTAGTCTTTCAGACCCATGTACAACTTCTCCTGTTAGTTGCTTTTTACCTTTCTTCTATCCAGCCTCTCATTAAGAATACATTCCGGTGTCTTTTGCATCCAAAAAATATCAAATCGAAGTTTGTTTCACCATTTGCATCTTTGTTTTTCTACTGACTTACTCCTTAAAGTAGCAAAAACCTTTTTGTCACCGTTTCTTTCAGCTCAGATGTTGTGTTGCACGCTGCAGGTTCCCACTGCCCTTGCTGCTCCACGTGCAGCAAACAGATGCTAATCTTTGTAGGACTGCACATCCCGTTGTAAAACATTTCTTCCAACATGACTCAGGTGTGTATATCAAGAAGACAGCAGCGTAAAAGGGTTTTTGCTGACTTGATAAGTCTGTGGTGGTGTCCCACTTTGTTAAATTGTTAGCTGGAGTTTGAGCAAAACATAAACTCACAGTTCCAGTGCCTATGAGAGGATGCGAGGAAGCTGGATTGGCTCGTAATGAAGAGCAGCGCGAGCAGCAGGGTGAGCTATCAAGGCAGAAACTCGTGTCACATTGGACTGAAGAAGTAAACTCACAGTTGGCTAGAGCATATTGGACAGCCTTGCTCCCAAAGGCCCCTGAATAACATGCACCTAGAGAAGAAGAGCTGTTCAGAGTTCTGGTCAGTGATGGATTAAAGGACCAGTTGTTAGTAGGATATTGCTTCATTTTCTGGTATATGCTGTTGCTCTTTTCGAGGCATCTTTATTCATATTTCCTCTAGGACCACAGGGTTACTGTCTACACAGTTTTAAATTCAAACAAGAGCAAAATATGTTGAAGTTGTAGACCTGCTAGAAGGAGTTACCTATTTCTTATTTGCAGGGAGCTGGGCTCACTTAAGGCAGGCCTACATTTGTTTTGTGAAGCGAGGAAAGTGATGGGTTTAGAGATACTGTGTTTTGCTCCATTTCTTTCTAACAGATGGCTTTGACCATCTTTAGGTATAAAGTTGGATGGAATAACTTTAATTCCTGTCAAAATTAGTTTAGTTTTCAATTTGTTAGTTCATTCTTGCGTTGAGAGTAAGCCAGAAGAACACATTAATCAGTATTAATTTTCTGTTTCCAAACACTCTAGGTAGCTGTAAAGTAATAGTGGGACAATGACTGGTTATTTTCTGTTAGTTTCTTGGAATCCCAGGGCTGCACTGTAGTCTTCTCAAGGTTTAACATGCATTTACTAACGGCATAAGTTCTAGCCACAAAGCATATGATTAAAACGTGCTGAAAGAAATGTTGATATTTAATTTCCTTTACATTAGCAGTGATGTTCTGAAAAGAAATAAAACTTAAGAGTTCAGAAACTGAGCAAGCAAAAGGGAGACTTGGGGGAAAGCTTCAATTTTCTACTGTGTATTTGAGTTTACTTAAGGAAATGTGATTTACTTATGCATGCGGAGCAGGGAGACAGCAGTACTTCTCTCCACGGCATCCTGGACTAATTATGCCCGGTTCCTGGACATGCCATTACCGGAAGAGTTAGTGACAAACTCATTTTCTTGCTTTTCTCTGAATTCCCTCCAATTGCGGTCTGAAGCAAGCTTGGCTAAGCACTAGGCAATATGATATCCACGTGTGTTAGCCAAAGCAGTAAAAGATGATAGGAATGAGTTAATACAGCATGAGGGAATAATGTAGATGAAATTGAGGGCTCTGGTGTGTGATCCACGTCAGATTTAGCAGAGGCAACTAAATCCTGGCTGCCCTTGCTGGCTGTCCTGCTCCTTTTTTGAATGTTACTGCACCTGTAGCAGAAGGGACAGAGCAGGAGATGCATCCACTCCTCAGCAGCAGTGCACTGCTCAGTATTTTAACATAAAACTAAAGTCAGTGGTGCTTTCGGTCGGTATATTGGGTTGTGCACTGTGGTGTCAGTGGGGCTGACGTGTTGCCTGCTGTGCTATCGCTGCCATCGGGGCAGCAACTTTTGACAAAGGGACAGAGAGGATTTGAGAAGCAGCAAACTTTCTGGATGGCATTGCCATATGTGCTGGGAATTGTGTGCAGTATTACTAAACTGGGCAAATATAAACTGCTGGGAAGAGAAGTATAACTGTACAAAATTCCTATTAGTGTTTTATTAGACTATTATAGCAGTCTTATGTTTTCACTACGCTTCCTGCCGTCTTCATCAGCTTTGAAGTGTAGTGTAACAGGTGACAATCCTATGGTGGAATTCCACTTGAATTCCTTTGAATGTTGGTTTCCACAGGCAATTGCCAAGGCTATCAATGTATCACAGTCTTTGCCATTTCCCTGAGTTCATTACAAGTGGTCGCTCTAGTTTGCAAAGAAATCAAAAGCAGGTCCTAGCTCTGAAGAGTTTGTAATCTAACAGTCAAACCATGACATGGAATTAAATCAAGAAATGGATGCAAGTCTTTTTCAACAGCATGGCAGATAGCTTGGCACATTCACATTATCTGAAAGAGAAATTCTGTGGCTGCAGAGAAGCTCTGGCAAGCTCAGGAGGGAATGAGATGACCCTTCCACACTACAGAAATTCAGCAATGGATTAAGCATTTAGAGAAATCCATCAGAAGACACATCGTCTGAGAGCTGGGGGAAAAAGAGAGGGCCCCAGGGCCTGAGGAGAGATGAAAGGCATCCAAAAATATGGCTCACATTTCTTGTATCCATCTTTCACAAAGCTTTAGGGATCCTAGAAGTTGAAGACTTTCTTGCACAAGAGCATGATCTTCCTTTGGCCTTGGTAACATGAACAGAGAGCACCTCCTCCTCCCATGAATTTTCCCCGGTGGAGGCATAGATGGACAAGCAAGTATAGTTAGGTAGCAGAGGGAGGATGAAACTCACCACTGTAAACAATGATAATGCTCTGAACTACCGTCTAAGCGTGGAATTTATTTTACATTCCTTGGAGATGTACAGAGAGCTTTTAACCTTGCTCTTTTCTGCCTTTGAAATTGAGCAAAACTAAACCAAAGGAAGAATCTGTGAGATTGAGTCCAACATGCAGACCGAATGGGGTTAGTGTGGGAAAACTAAATATAGATAGCGTCTCTAATAAGAGTTGGAAGGCCAGGAATGGAGCAGCGTGGCACACAAGATGCAGCAAGATATTCAATTAACCTTAATTCAAGAACCATGTTTCTGCCTGTGCTGCTCTGCTTGCCGAGAGTGTGCGTCAAAGTACCCGTGATATTTTGGTGAGGGCATTGCGATCTGTTGAGATTTTCACAACCCACATCTAAAATCTATTTTTATACTTCAGCTCTTAAAAAAAAAAGAAAAAAGAAAAAAAGGCAAGCAAAGCCAATTTTCTAACAAAGTCTTACAATAATATTCGTTGCAGGGCTGACAACCTTAATGGCCAGTTACGGATGAGCTACAAACCCCGGAAAATGAGGCTTATAATGGAAACTGCAATTCAACCATGTAACGATAGCATCGCAAATGGGATATGGTAATACCAAATCATTCCCTGCCTGAGTGAACTGGCTACCCTGGAGTTCTGAGGAATTCACTTGGTTCGTACTAATCTTGTCTGAGCTGAAAAGAAATCAGCAGACATTTTCTTAGATGCAAAGCATCAGAAATGTCGGCGTGTTGAGTAATATGGCTTATTTCAGGTCTGGGAACTAGAGAGGAACGTCTAGAATAGGCCGTAAATTGTTGGCAAACTGTAGAATAGGCCACTGTGAGAGAGGGGAGAGAAAGGAGTAGAGAATCAGCGCTTTAATGGCTTAAACCGTGCCCATAAATAAGGGACAGATGTTTCCTATTGGAGCATCCACTTATAAAACAGCTTCATGCCTGCAAACCGGCACACTGCAGCTTCTTTATGTAACTGCAGCGTAACACAACATAGCTGAGTGCTTGTGGCTATATGTGTATGGAAATATGTTTATTTGTAAAACACGAAGGGTAAAATTGGATAGAGTGAAGAGCAGGTGGAGTGTCTCTGAGAAGCACCCACTTTTTCCGTGGTCAGCGGCACACTTCATTGTCCGCCTTCACAGACGATGATGTTACGTTCCTGCGGCCGGTGTTGTCGGTTCTGAATGCTACTTTTTGCATTTATGCAAGACATAAAAGCATCCAGAAGGATGAGATTTAGGCTGTCCAAGGCCAGACGATTAAGGGCTAATGTGCTCTCCGTATCCTTGAGTCTGTTTCCATGCACAAGTGCATTATGGTATTTCATTACCAGATCATATAACAGTGTGATGTGACAATGTGGCATACTCTTCAGCAAAACAGGAAACGTTGAGAAACCTCTTTGTATTATTCACATCAGCAGCTTTCGATACTAAAAGTGACATGCCCTCCGTGATGGAATGAGTGCGGATGCATTAGTATTCTTCATACAGCATCACTCTTGTCATTATGGTAATGACAGACTTTGCATGCTTAACCTATCACTTATAAAAAGAATATGTTTGTTTCTATAGAGCCAGATTGTTCTCCACCCGCGTGTACTCAAGTAAGCGAGACAATTCCAGGATTAAGGGTCTCAGCAATGTCAGTAGGATTAAAGCAAACATTTTTCAGAAGTGACTGGGATTTGTTAAGAGGCTCTTTCTTTAAAGTGTTGTTCTTAATGCACTCCAGCAAGCGCTGTTTTTCACTAGATTCATCATGTACTGCAGTGCCTCAGCTACAAAATTTGGATCCATAACTGGACCAAAGTCTCATCTCTTTCTGCCTTTCACAGAGCCAAAAAACTGTCTCTTATCACGGTCAGACTCCCTGAGAACAGGACTTGGTATCAGGAGATTAGGGGTCCCTTTCAAGAGGTAAATCATTTCACCTGTATTTCAGTTTCACCTTTCCTAACAAAGAGCTAAATAAACTTTTGCATCTGGAGAAAGGGATTCAAGTTTTTAGGGCACATAAAGCATATAAGCATGCATATATTCAATGAGGTAGTTAATAATATAAAATAGTTCTGGGCCACCTCAGGAAAGATGCTTTTCCTTGGGGATGCTCTCCCAGCCTTTTCAAAATGTCCAGACCTGTTTGTTTCACAAGAGCATGTAACTCACAAGCTTTTGACACGTCCCTTGTCAGTGTGAACGCTAGAAATACTCAGACTTTCCGAAGAAGTTTACTTCTACTCAGCCAGCTATGACTGTTCAACCCTTGCTCACGGTTTCTAAATCTGGTTCCCTATCCGCAAGGTAGCATGGGCAGGGCTGCTCCAACACGGCCCCAGCATTTGGAAATCCTTTCCCTGGCTGCGCTTCGTGCGAAGTGCCCCTTGCTGGAAAGGCACTTGTGTACCCTCGGCAGGGGAGGCACGGAGGAGTTAGCCAGGGTGTGAATTCGCAGCGCATTAGCTGCTCGCCATTAACTCCCGTAGTAAATGTGTCACTGTGCTCGCAAAAGCATTCTTAGTACAGATTAAGGCTATCCACACAGGAAGCTGGTGCAGAGTAGCTAGGGCTGTATAAATTCACACCTCGGCTTAGTCGGTACTAAATTTCCCCTGTAGACAAGCCCACAGCCTATCCACCCGCTTAGTTTGCATCTCTCATAATGCTGCTTTTCCTAAGTGCCTAATTTTTGAATATGCTCGCAGATGTATCTTCCTTTTTGCTTTTGAGGGTCACTTGTTGCACACTGCCCACTTGGCAAGGAGATGTCCCCAGCATCCGTCAGCTGCTGCGCCTGCTCTCACGTGCAGTACCAATGGTCTCTGAGCTCTCAGCACCCCATTAGACCGCTGGAAGTCGTGGCTCCTCACCCTACATCCACTGCTGTATTTCCAGCTGTTGCTGGTATTCTCTACGGTCATCCTCCTCCATCCTCCACAACTGACTTTATCTTCCCCTGCCTCCTTGGCAGCTCTGTGTAGCTGCTTAGATTAGAGTTGTGTGAGAAAAGCAAAGCCTTGAAGCAACCTAAGCTTGAACTCACTGACTTACCACATATTTAGAGATCAGCATGTGCAGGGGACCATGTGGAACCGTGGCTGAGCAGAGCCGTTATCATTTAATTACTTGTTTTACAATAAGCTCACCACTTCTATATTCTTCAGACACCTTTGGCTGGGTACAAGGCTCTTCATTGTAATGCAGAAATGCTATAAACTTCCTTTTAGTGCCTCCTCCTCCTCACTGCTTTCTTTTATGTGGCTCAAGCCTGTTGCCTGCTGGCTGGGTGCTAAGCTCTTTGGGATAGGATTGATGTCTTTTACACCGGGTTCTAGCTGAATGGGGGTACAAGTGATGGTGATCAAGATTACAGCTGACAACTGAAATAAATGGCACTCTGCAAACCTTTTCCACGTCAGCTGCATTAGTGTGAAGGGCAGAGAATATAATCATGATCCCAATGTTGAAACCTAGGATCAAACTGGTAGTGTTACAGCAGTAGTTTCCCTCCCCTTTTCATGGCCAGATTAGACACCTTATTAAGAATATTTTCTTGCATGCTTTGTGTTGTTCCTTTGCCCTCAACAGTGAAGGAATGCAAGAGCAAGCCCAGCTTTTCCACACTTTCTCTCTTTTCCCCTTGCTAAAGTATGTGGGACTTGATGTCTATACGATTTCTGGGGCAGGCTACTCAAAGAGAATACACCATTATTAGTAGAGGACATCACTGAGATGCTTGAACAATGCCCCATTGTGAGAATGGAGAGAGATTGTTGATGGTTCAGCTCCAAGCCTTGAATTCCCTCTGCTAACCCCATGGCTGACCCATGGGAACCTTTTCTCCTTGCCTGCTACCCCTCTCTTTTCTTGAAAAGACTTTGTTGCCATTCTGTTAATAAGGGTACTCATTTGCATGGTAATTTGCACTTCCAGCTCACAGATAATCCACAGCAAGGGTGTTCCTCGAGTTCTAGAAATTAAAAGAAAGCGTCCAGAGACCTTGAATGTTTTATTCAATGATGTGCTTTGCAGAGGAGAAGGAAGACTGTTCCACCTCCACTCTCAGCTTCTGGACTGTACCGCTTTCAAACACAGGGTTATTAATGCAGTAAGTGGGAAATTCTTTCCAAAATCCTCTCTGAAAGCTTGATTAGGTATATGCCCACTTCCCTGTAACTCAGACAGAATGCTAACTTTTTATCATGAGGCCATCATAAATAACAGATTTTAGTGCAAGTTGGAACCATTGCTAGGAAGTCTTACCACTCCATCGTAACATATGGAAAGCTCTTTAGGATGGACACCTTGTACTTATTTCCTTGCTGCAAATCTTTGCAAATGCAGATTTTGGCTTCCTACCCGGAGCTTTGAAGAAATTGCTCTGATGAAATCTCTCCTCCCCTCTCCAAGAGTTTTCTTTCTTCCCCCAGAGTTACCAGCGTGTCAGCAAATGGGTTTAGCCAGGGTGTTTAGCAGAGCTGGCATATTTGAAGAGAGAGGGCCTAATTCTCACTTTTGACCCTGTAGGCCTGCACACAGGCACTAAAATTGCAAGCGTAGTCAAATGCTGCTTTTAAATATCCAAATGAAAACTGTCTGTGTGGTGATGATCCCTAGTTTCTGCTTAGGTCAAAGTAGGTAAGATTTATGACAGCCTTAACTTTTAATTTCCATGTTACAAATAAACACTTGCTACTAATTTTTTAAATGATGTGATAAATAAGTATATTTCTGAGCTTCAGCATTTTCAACGTTGACAATCTTGGCTTTTGGTTTTATTTTGTTTTGAAATAAGCATAAGCAGATTAACTACTATGAATGTGAATGTTTGGATTTATTGATTTGACAGGTTAATATTGACCTCTTGTCTCGGTCAATATTTACCTAGGAGAATATTAAATCTTAGTGCCTGTTACGAAAGTCAGTACGTATATTGTACCTAGAAGAGAAGAAAATTGTAATGCTAGAAGTTTTATTAACCAATAATGAAAGCTTGGTAGAATTAATTATTTTCAAGTTAAAGTCAAATTAATCAAACCATTGGGATGGTTTTTTTTACGAGTGGTCAAGCATCTTGACCTGCAATTTGGAGATGCTTAGCTTCAATTTATCCAAGTTTAATAAATGAAAGGGGAGAAAGAAAACAGCCAAGATGTTTGATTTATAGTTAGATAAAGCATTTTCTTTAACCAGAGGTTAATATATTTGTTTTCATGTGGAAGAAAAAAAGCCCACCAAAGGACCAAACGCAAAACTACAATCCTTTTTCTCTCAGTTCAGCTAACTAGTAGAAAAAGTGATTCTTTGAGCAGTGCTTGTTACTGCATTTGCTATACAAGCTTTCACTAGAAGTATCAGGAAATTTCTCTGCATTATGGCAATGTCTAATTTAGACTTTGAGAAAGAGGCAAAAGAAAAGACAGACAAACATTTATCTCCAGGGAGGTAACAACTGATTCAGCTGCAGCCAGCCGTTTCCATACATTTACCAGAGTACATTCCTCCAGGGCTCCCACACTGCTGACCTATAAAAGGTGAGCTCTAGGAGCTTACCGAGTTGCTGTCTTTCCAGACTAGATGCAAGACTGTTAACGACATGAAAAAGGGAAATATTTTCCCCGTTCTCATTGCTGGAGGAGCCATTGTCATCCTTCTCCGCCACTTTGTAAAAAAGGAGATGACACTGATCCCCATCACACATTCTTCCCGTTTCTCTGGACGTAGGTACTTACTAAAAAGGAATGTTCCTCTGAAGTTTTCTCTAACTCTTCTCTGAATTAATGTGGGACAGCTCATGCCATTCCACAGCTGTTGTCTTGTTTACATATCATGGTTTAGAGGGACATTCCCGTCACGGGACATATGGAGCATGTATGTTACATATTGCATTCTAGGATAAGTCTAGTTAAATCCCATTTTTACGGCTTGAGATTTTAAGTCCCTGCAAGACTTTGCCGCGGGAGACTGACAGGAGAGACAGGTGTGTCGTGGATTCAGCCTGGCGACAAGTTTTCGGATTCAGCTGCCTTCTTCCAGCAGCAAAGGGCAGAGCAGCCGGCGGCCCCCCAGCCCCTCTGCCTCTGCAGCAATGCCGAGAAGAACACGCTGCTTCGCCCCGCCGCTGCCGCGGGGGAGGCCTTCCGGACACCCTCACCTGCCCCACGCTGGACCTGGTCCTCGCCCAGAGAGATGCTGAGGCTTCTTATGGCTGCATTACAGCTAAGGGCAACTAGACAGGAAGCAAAGGGCTAAATCACATGGATGCTGTAGGGAGGAGAGGACATCCTGCCTGTTTCTGCTCTTTCCCCGCGTGTCGCATCCCTCGTGGGCTGCAGAAATGTTTCTTCAGAGCTCAAGGGGCAGCTGGCACTGCTGGCCAGACACAGGCATTTCTGTAGAAGCATAATGTAGGGATCAGCAGGCTGGGAGAGGTGCTGGCCATGCCTACAGAGCGGGCACAGCAAGAGCTCCTTTCACTGCACTTCTCACCTGGGCAGTCCCTTTTCCCTCTCCGGTGCATATTCATGATGCTGATGTAGCAGTGAGCAGGATGAAGTGCTGCATCATTTTCCTATTCGGGCTACAAATCCAGCCACAGGAAAAACAGCTAAGAAAAAGCAGAAACCAGCCACCTTCTTTGGTTGTAAAAGAGGAATGGTGTGAGAATCCAGGATGAAATCCCAGCCCCCCACTTCCCTCATATGTGGTATAGCCAGCAGGCAATCTCTCTTCAGAGTCTTTTCTTGCAAGATGTTATAGGTATTTCTGCATACAAGCTATTTCCTCTTCTTTTTTTCTTTGAAGGTCACTGTAAGGGTGAGCTATGTCGTTACACAACTCAGCAAAGGCAGGTGCTACAATTACGTCGTCTAAAAAATCATGCAAGAGCATTTGCTCTTTTGCAACGAGAGCAAGCATCTGGGATCTTTCCTCTTCCATGGTAATCTCATTTGCTGTGACACAAATGAATTCAGATCCCTGAATTTTCCTCAAAGAGTATCCCTAAGTACCAGCCAGCCGATCTGCAGGAATCGAGGAGGTGGGGGCAGAGCGTTTATACAAAACCCCTTCCTTTACAGCCACCTTCTTCCCACCCTGCCCCAAAACCATGCTCGCTCCCTCCTGGTAGCAGCAGCTGCGGCCGATGCGTTCACCCAGCAGCAGAGAGGACAATTTGGGTCTGAAACTGCATTGCTGCTTGGTGACCTCCTGCCGGAGAGCGCGAAAGAGCAGCGCTGGTGCCCGCGAGCCTCACGCCTCGTAGACAAGCGGGTGCCTCGCAGCTGGCCTGAGGATCAGCGGTGCTTGGCGTGGACCCCTCCTGAGAAGCTTGAGAAGTTCGTCTCTTCTTCTCATCCCGGCACTTGGCGTCCTGCTCTTCACACGTGGCTGTGGGGCACGGGGGGGACAGAAGCACGCCGTGAGCCACGCCGTTCTGTGCGAGCGGACAGGTGCCTGACCCTGCATCCTCAGTGCCGTGACAGGAGGGCTCGGTGACACAGGGGCTCATTTATGTACGAAAGCATTCCTATTTGGATATATTTATCATATAACTTTTCGCGATGTTCTGGGAGACTGTCATGTGGTATACTTAAAATATATTTTGGGATTCTGACATATTTGGAGCTGGGTCAGATGTGGAGCTTGGCTCCAGACCAGATTCTCACTTGCATTAAGTCTAGTTGTGGTATGAAACTCTAGACTAGCGTTTGTATTCAACTTAAACAATACTAGAATCCTGCAAGCTGTTCTCATAAGAGCTCAGCTATTTTGGTGGCTACCTGAGCAGTTGAGGTTTTAAATAATGAAAGTCAGTAATGATTGCTAGACCTTTACCAGCATGGTCAGAAGTCTTATTAAAAAAAAAAAATCAGGCTTTTTCTGAAACCCAACAGAAAAATAGTCTTTTTCTTAAAAAAGCTTTTGGCCACAGGTTTGGGTTCATATCAGGGGTTTAAATGCTTCTTTCTTTCTGAGACTTTCCTTTTTCTGTATTTTTCCTAGCACCGAGTGAACCAGTAAGTTAGTGAAGGGGAAGAAGAAAGATGACCAAAGCAACATAGCCATGAAATATCATGTGTCTGATGCGTTGAACACTGATATCAAATTTGTCATTGTGCATGTCACTGGCTTAAAACTCAGAAGCAAAATCCAAAACAGAATCAGAATGTAGCAGAACATTTATTTTGGCATATTAAACGCTGAGGCACTTATTTAGAACAGCTTGTGGAGGAAGAGTCACACCTTTGAAAACAAAACGAAGCCTGTGTTCACACCTCACGTGTGAAAACTGGACCTAAAAATAACGTAAGAGCTTCACTGCATTAAGCAGACTACAGCACACAGAGCCACCAAGAACTTCCTCATGCCCTGGCACCTCCAACCTGTTTAATACCTGTTCCCTTCCACGACACCTCCATTGGCATTTTCCCCCTGCGTAAGTGTTCGTTGCCCTCCTCTCCTCTCCTCTCCTCTCCTCTCCTCTCCTCTCCTCTCCTCTCCTCTCC
>VXAA01000484.1:508328-518969 GCA_013399115.1 Anseranas semipalmata
CTCTCCTCTCCTCTCCTCTCCTCTCCTGCGGGTCAGCTTGGATGTGACGCCCTGTAACTTTCAGAATAACCCAAACCCTCTGCCTTCTGATGTGCCAGAGAAGCCTGCCTGTGTTATGAAATGTACTTGAGGTACTGGCAGCTCTGAGAATGAATCAAAAGGTAAATCAGCTGTTCTACCAACAAGAAGGATTCAAAAAGCATGAATCTGGCAGCTTTTCATAAAAAAGTCACGGAACTGTCTATGAATCTTCAGAGTACACAAAACCAATTTCTTTTCACATTCACTTATGGTCTCAGCCTTTACTCTTTGCATTTTAAACCTCTTCTGAAATCTGGAATGCACGAACTTACCTGTTCCTCTTTCTTTTCTCTTTTTAAATTAAAGAGGTTCATGTGTAATCCTGGCTCTGGGCACCAGGCTTCAGAGGACCCTTCCCTCCCTGCCGGCCCAGTTCACGCACTGTCCAGCAGGAGAGACATCCCTGGCATCTGCCTTGCAGAGGAGGATCGGGGCAACATGCCTCATTCGGAGACGTCTGCAGACCACAGGGCTGCACAGCCCTGCTCAACAGCTAAAGAGAACACCAACGATCTGAAAAGAAAGCAAGGACACAAACGAAGCCTGAAGAGGAAGACCATGGTGTCGATGGCTGCGGGGTATCTTTGATGTCAGGAGGCCAGGGATGGGCCAGCATGTTTGCACACCGGTGATGGCTCTGCAAGCTATTTCGGTCATCAGCTTTCCATGGGCTGCTGTGCTGCGTGTGCGAGCAGCTGAAGCACGCAGGCTCTGTGGTGAGCATCCCGCCAGGGGCAGCCCCGCAGCAAACAGCTGTGGTGGTTTGAAAGCGAACGCAAGCCAAAGGGCTTACTTTGTGGTGCTCACAAGGCCACTGTTTGTGGAAGGAAAAAAGAAAAAAGAGCAAAAAGCAAACAGTAATGTGGTAACTTTCCCCTTAACACGGGGGCTATTATAGGATTCGCTGTGTATTGCTCACATAGCCCCTTTATTATGCACACCTTTTAAGAGCTACCTGGCATGATAGGCTCCTTGTTCTCTCTCACTTTCCTTCTGTAATTTTTCCAGCTGGAATGATGCTTTCTTTTAGCGCTCCTTCATTACACAGACAACTACCTGCTCACCTGGGAAATAAAGGTTAATTGGCCCTGTACAATTACAGATTCATATCACAGGCACTTGAGATAGACAAGATTAACCAACAAGCATTGCAAAAATGGTAATGACTAAGCTAGAGATACCTTGAAATCGTGACCCAAAGCTGAAAGTTGTGACTAGCATACTACTCGGGTAACTGTAAAGTCTGAAGTTATACCGACATCTTTGGAAGCTATTTACAGGTGATTAAAGCAGAATTAATCCATGATAAATTGCAACATCCCCAAAATCACAAGTGTTAAGTGCGTTCATGTTAACATTTCTAAGCTACAGCTAACATATCCCCAGATCAGTTTTTTTTTAATTAAATTGCATGCAAGTGACCTTCTGTCCTCCTCCGTCCTGATATTCCATTGCACTTCGTTAACAATTAGCACTACAGAAAAGACATCTTTAGCTCAGAAAAGATTTTCAACTCATTTAACAGTTCATTCTGGGATGGTGGAAAAACAATTGAATCAGAGACTGAAGCTAAACAGTTCATCTGAGTACAGAAATGCCATTCATTATGTTGGATATGTGCAGAAACGGCACTTTCTGTCTCGGGCCATCATTCCAAGAACGAAATAGCAAATGAAGCTGCGTATTAGCTCCTAATTCTGTCCACCGTAATGGTTGCCACAAATCAGTGGCACTGCCTGTGACAGAGACTGAATTCCTTTCACAGAGCTTCCTCTTCAAAGTGGACCTACATGGAGCTACCTTCTCCAGCAGGGCTGCTCAGCCCTACGGCCCACGGCACACGCCGGTTAGCTGTGGAATGGTAACTTGTGAAGTACTTAAGGATGAAAGATACCATAAAAAGAAGTTAATATTTTTAAATAGCCCAAAGAAGGCTAATAAATAAACGAGCCTTTATGTTAGTTTTATATCTTCATATGGCTTCAGGCAAGTGTGTGTTCCTTCTCAGGGCAAGCCGGAGGAAAAGTAGTTTCGGTCTCTGAATGGAAATGGGTTTAGAGAGGAAACAAACTGTGTCTTTTAAATGGAATTGCAAAAGGAAACAGTGCAAGGAACCGTATGCCTGGCTTGCTTGAGAGTCCTCACCAGAGGGAAGGGAAGGAGTCTTGCTAGAAGGGTGAGATGTGGTCTGTGCTTGTATAGACAGGGAAATAAGAAAATAGCTTCAAGAGGTGAGAAATGCCAAAGAAATAAAATGGGTATGGTAAAAAAAGGTGTTTAAGAGGTTTATTCTCCCTGAATGTATTCCCTCAAATCCTATTTAATATTAATGGAACTTAAATACACAGCTCGTGGGGAAAGAACAGTGACCCTTATGTGGTTAAATAGGATCCTACAATTTGGAGCAGCACAAGAGGTAGCTGAAACAAGTTGCTTAAGTTGTAAAGAAATGTGGAGTACAGATGCACAGCATGAGCCACTGGGAAAATAAAATAAGACCAATAAAACAGTGGAAATAAAGAGATAATTGATGTAAGGGCAATACCCTAAATCCAGGTAGCTTCCTTGCCTCTAGTAGATCTCCTTGACTGGCATTAAAAGTGTAGCCCATAATAAACAGCTACTGCTCACCCTGGCTGGCAGATAACTGCAAAGATACATGCACTTTTGGCAGCACATTACTGTAAAGAATGTTCCTTCCCCATTTCGCCATGCCATGCGATAAATACTACAACGAAGAGACACATCCTCGCACGCTTTTTTATATAGCCAGGAAGAAAATAACGGAAGAGACAGCATCACAAATATTTGTACTGAGCTATGAGTTTGCCAGAGGCGTTTGGGAAGACGTGAGGGGTCAATCCCCCGCGGGTGCTCAGCAGGAGAGCCGGAGAAGCCTGCAGAGCTGGACGGCGTGGAAGGGTGGCCGCAGCCGGAGAGGGGATAAACCCTGCCGCGATGACAGGAGCCACAAGAAGAAACAACAAAGGTGGGAAGTAAACACAGAGAGTGATTATTTGTGATGGGTCTCATCTCCTGACTGCAGAAAATCAATACGTGTTAGCCTCAGGTCTGGAACAAGCGATGTTCCAGCAGGCTCCTCCAGAAAGCTGGATCCTGCGGTGCTCCCCGATTCGCGAGGGTACGAGTGGCCGTAACGGGAGGGCTGCAGCAGGAAACCTGCCCGTGGCTTATCGGCATTTCTTTGTCAACATATCTTTTCAAATCAGAATCTAAAGAGACCCAGACGAACCAGCCTCCAGCTGAAATCCCTAAGGCAACAGATAGCCTGCAGTGCAGCCAGCTAAACAAGAGGCTGCACGGACCCTCAGACCCTCGCGCCAGTGCAGGAAGCTTTACATCATGCTTGTAGTTCATGAAGTTTTACAGCTGATTTATGGGGTTGGTTTCAGACCTCTTCGCTCTTTTAGAGAGTATATGGGGCTTTTCCTATAAACACAGATTGAGGAAAAGGCTTTGGAGTATTTTTTACACATTGTAATCATATACAGGCATGCTATCACTTGCAAAAAAAAAATTATATTCCCTCTCTCTCTCTCTCTCCCTACATATATATATGTCTCCCCCATTTTATTTTAAGCATATGGGCTGGGTATTCCTGTGGGTAAACCACCTAAAAATTAGTTCCAGAACAGACACGTTAATGGAGACTCAAATAACTAAAACATATAGTACAGCTGATGAAACCTTGGCAGCAAAATATTTGAGCACTGCCAGAAAAAGAGTAGATTCCCACCTTACAGCCAAATTTTATTACCCTTTTGATGACCAATACTACCAGTTTGCTTTGGTCTCGGTAACTTTTACTTATTTCTCGCGTTCTGGAGATTGGTGTGTGATTGCCTGCAGTCATAGCACCTAGGACTGCGATGCTGAGGGATTTCTCAGGTTAGCCGGGGGTCAGCCTTGCTTTGACTCCTGGACACAGTCCCTGCTCCAGTCTGGAGCATGGTTTCTGGGCACACCATAGGTCCCATCTTCTCCTGCGTGGCAGAAAGCTGGCAGGCACTTGCTCACATCCCTTAGGGACTGCAGGACACGTTTTGTGAGTTACGGATGCCTATTTGCTGGCTTCCTGAAGGGAGTGGCGTTGATGCCGGGTTTTGTATTCATCACAAAGTTCATTGGAAAGGGTATCTTTGCTTCCTTTCAAATCTGTTTTGCAAAGCATCTGCTGTGTTTCATGCAGGCTACGGCTGATTTCTGTGGAAGGGAGCGATTCCTATGCGGGATTTACACACGCCAGCAGCAGAGCCAGCGTTGAGGGGCAGGCTTAATCCTCAGCTGTGCTCCAGCTGATATCAAAGAGCTTTTATATTTAATAAGTCTCAAACACTTACAATCACAGAAGGCGGAAACATACAGGAAAATCCAGTAGAACCAAACTATCCTCTAGGGCAAGATGGAACAGAAAACTGAGAGCACAGGATTTCTTAAATGGGTGCAAGTCCATATTCAATATTAATGAAGAGCTATACACAAATCACCCTGCTGTTCCAGGAGGATAGTATATCTAAATATGATGTCAGGCAAAAAAAAAAAAAAAACAAAAACACTGGAAAACTGATTTTGTGTGTGTGTGTGTCAGAAAGCAGATCTATGAGTAAGTACCTATGGAGAGGTCTTCTCCCCAAACCATTTTTCCCCCATTTCATCCAGGAGAGTGGACCCCAGGCAGAGCAGACCCCTCTCCAGAGAGCTGTCTCTGCTCACCCACCTGGCCTTCCACATCAAGCAGAAAATACTTCAGCTGCAACGATCAAAAACATTCCCTTTCCTACCCCAGCGGGGGAATGTTGCTCCCAAAGCCCGCTGGGATCTGCTTCTGTCCCTGCAACACAGGGACTGCTGTAATTTTAGACCCTAGCTGTCCTTAACCAGAAACAGTCAGGACAAGTTTTGAGAGGCTTTAACCAACCCAGAACAAAACTCTCAGCTGGAAAACACTCTTCCTTAATTACGTTGCACACTTTCTTGCTATGAGACATCCCCAGCATCAGGCAGATCTTGAGATCTGCTGGGCCCAGATAAGATGTCTTCATCCTGCCAGGTAGCTGGCAAAACACATACTTGAGAGTTCCCGTGTCTCCTCCCAGTCCTTGTGTATTTAAATATCAAATGTTTTGTGTCATCATGCTAGATCTTTCCTGCCCTTCTGCTTTCTCACCCATAGTGCTACTACCATAAAAGCCTCTCTCTGCTCCACCAAGAAGGAGCCTTCAGGAGCATTGCCCTCAGCTATGAGTCCATAATGAATTCCCTTTCCTCTTATTTCCCTCCAAACATTATTGCTTTCTGCAACGTTAGCATGGGGCCACCCTTCTGTCCCAGCTTCCCCCTTTATAAGCCCCCACCATCACTGACATTTGCTGTAGATCCCATGTGACCAGTTGCCAATGTACTCCTACTCTTCTTTAAAGACAGCATCTCTCTCAACTCCCTGAGAGAACGAGTGGGCATTTAACTCGTGTACATTTCAGCTGACTGTTTTTGACAGGGCAATCCTGGAAAGATAAAGGAACGGGAAAGCTTGTGTTAACTTCTAAGCAGACATCTCTAATGCAACATGGCAAGTCATGTGTGGAGGGCTCTGGGTTAGGAAGAAGCAGAGTAGGGCTATGGAAAATGGAAGCCCTGCAGAAGAGATCTGGGGCTAAGGAGCATGACTGATACCGAGGATGGTAAGTTAGCAGGCTACCTTGGAGTCCCTTGCTCCCTCAAGGCTGTCCTTGCTGGGTTGGACCTCCACAGCCAGCATTATCATAAAAGACTTAAATTTTCTTACTGGCACGGCAAACTGGGAAGACAAAACGGCTTGACTTTACCTTTGACATAAAATTAATAGAAGTAGTGTGAAGCATGTGACAGCTATGAGAAGTCTGTGACAGTAATTTGAAGAATCTGTGCCCCTGAAAGATGCAGCGAGGTCTCTGGCAGCTGGAGGCCTGACGGGGTTGAGAGGATGCAGACACAAGGCTGGGACCTGTAATCCCAAGCAGCCGGGCTACTTTATTATGCTTATTCACATGAATACTTGTGAAATCTACAGGAGATCTAGGGATTCTTTAGCTGATAATATCTCCTTGCTGGCCTCCTTTATCTCTCTACGCGTGGAAAGGAAAAGCATCCTAAATTTCATGATCAGGTTTCAGACACTCTTCTGACCGCCAGCGTACCTCAGTGCTATGGCTCTCAGAGGCTGTGCCCAGTGACACGTTAGTTCCATCGTTTTCATGATAATGACTTATTTTTTGTCCAGACATCACGAGTACCTTACCCCATTCCCCTTTCTGAAGAATTTCACACACAAGAAGTGACAGCACTGAGTTTTGGAATCAGCCTCAATGGCTGACCATCCCAAACCGCCCTTTCAAAGCTTTTGTGATTACTCCTATTGCATAGCCTTCAAGGAACGGGGCTGTTTTCCCCCCTTCCCTTATTCAGAGAGAGAAGGAAAAATCCTGGAGAGCCAGGAGCTCCAAGCCCACGGAAAGGAGAGAGGAAGGGGCTGATCTGACAGCTGGCAGCTCAGTGGGGATAAAATAGATTAAAAGGTCTGAGAAAACCAAGACGTCTTCTCAAAACAGCTAAGAAAGAAGTGAAATGCACAGGGGATGCTTCTTTCCCACCCCATGGTAACCCTGCTGTGTAGCTTTGTCATACACTTAACAGGACAATTTATAATTTACCTCGGCCTGACCCTGAGAAATTCAGCAGTCATTTTGCAGATGCAGATAAGCCTTTTAGAGCAGAGTTTTCTGTTTTTGTTTGTTTGTTTGTGTGTTTTTCCTACCTGGGTTGTGATGTAGTTGGGCGTTTTTATCTCCCAAGTAAAGGAATTGCTATACATGCCCGATTTGAGCATGATCAGGAAGGAATGATTTTTCTTTGGAAAACTTGTGTGAACAAGCCAGTTTTCTGAAAAAACTGTTCATGTCCTTCAAAAGTGGATTAAAATCTTCTGCTGCTAATGACATAGCATTTTGAAACTGTATTTGAATAGCTGGAGAAGGGACCAACGTTGATAGAGGCAGTCAAATTGGAGATTAGTGGAGAAAAAAAAAATACTAAAATCAGGATTTCTGATTGGATCCAACTTTGATCTGTTCAGAATTTCCTCATAATGAGAGACTAAACCACTGCTTGGGAAAGACAAGCCTTCAGAGCCCACCACTGCCTTCTTCAGACCTAGCAACATAAAATAGAGGCCTCAAGAGGACTGGGGAATCGCTAATAGCATCAAGAAGGGGAGCTGAAGATAACTGAGGGTACCGGACATCCTGATAAGGATTTTCACTTGTTTTCAGCATAGTAATTTGGTTAGAAAGAGGAACATGGCCCCGAGCAGAGTTGAGGAAGCCAGTGTAAAATAAAGCTCTGATGCCTGAATATGCAGTGATTGTAAGAAAATATTTTCTTCCAGCAGCCTTTGCTTACAGACAAATAAACAAACCAGGGAACCAAGGGACGTGAATTGGCCTGGAGTCAGGGCAAGGAAGCCTTTATTCCTCCTGAGCTTCTCGAGTCTGGTCTCCTCGTTCCCTTTCTGATTATGGTTCTCTGCTCAGTAGAAGTCCTGCCAGAGCGTCCCAAGCGTCAGCTGCGTTTTAAAGGAAATATTTGAGGCTATGAAAAATGCAAGGTAGCCAGTTTATCTGTTATGAAGTGTTTTGTAATACATTCACATGAAAAATGCTCATGAATTTTAGTAAAAAATGATATACAGTGTCTGAATTTTGTCTTGAATCAGTCAGTTTGTAGGTCTAGGAGAGCTGGTTTCATGATGTTGAAAAAGGAAATCCTGTGAAATATATGAAAATCCAGATGCAAGGGTTTTTTTTTATTATTTTTATTATTTTTTATCAGGTTTGCCAAAATACCAGTAAGGTTATGGAACTAATAAACTAAATCCTATGCTCATGTGACCCAATTGCCTCTAGTCTGAAGAAAAGTCTGACTTAAAGATTCAAATATATGAAGTGTTTGTACAGTAGATGTGAAATGAGTATATCTAAGCATTAAATCACGAGCAAGTGTTATCCATCTGCTAAGTATATTAATGTACTGCATCATGTATACTGTACTTTAATGTGCTTACATTAAATGTAAAGTGACAGGAGGCAATCTATTTGGGTATTTGAAAGTGAAAGGCTTTTCCATCTTTTTTTTTCCAAAACAGCAAAGTAAGTTGTTTTCTGGTTTTCTGGTGATTCTGTGCCATCTTGGCAGACAGGATGAGCAGCTCAGTGAGAAATACTGCACTGCCTAACACGCCAGGCAGCTGAGAAGCAAGGCAAGTCGCAGAACTGCTGGATTCTGCTTCCGCCTCGCATTTTACTTATATAGGTACACAAAAGTGGAGGAAAATCTCATTTAGGACATAAGAGGCACAGAGGGTGAACTGAGCAGGACTGAGAGGAGCGGAGGAAGCAGCAGACTGAAGATACAGTTCAAGTCCACGTATAATGAATAATGTATAGACTCAATTTGGAAGCAGGAACATTTGGAACAGAAGGTTTTAGCTCCGTCCTGGAGCGTGCATGACCGCTGATAACTGTTCAAGCCCTTATCCTTGTGTGCGTCACCTCAGCTCCAACGCCAAGTCCCAGACTCCACTTGCTGCTTGTCCTTACCCTGTACCTTCTGCCGTTCTCGACCATTTGTGCAAAATACTATATAAGCTGAATACGACCTGTCACTTCAGCAGAGGAATGCTTACTTTATCACTGATCTGTTTTTGCCTAATTATAATAGCAAGTTTATGTTGTATCTGGTAAAGAAATCCAGTTGCAGATTGTGGATTGGTCAGCCAGAATGCGGCCCGCTGTAGACATAAAAATATGGAAAGAACTCCAGACACTAGTCCTGTCTGGTGGAAAATCGTTATCTGCAGATACCATCCACATCTTCAAACACAGACCCATGCACTGCAAACAGTAGCATCTTGTGTCAGTGCCTTTGCCCTGACCGTACGCAGGATCTGCTGAAACGCGGCATTTGGAGATTGGGATCTTCAAAGCGGGAGCACTCCTCTGCCGGTGGGAAGTGCGGCTGCCTCGGGTCTGCCTGCACCAGCACCTCAGCAGGCCGCCTTTAAAATCCTCTCCCTTTTTTCGCTACTATTCGAGTCGGGCTGCTGCAGATCTGCAATTTCTGATGCTCCACCTGCGTGTGTTAATGGCCAGCTCGATGCGTCTGGGATACCGCTCTTATTTCAAGCTGCTTTACTCTAGCTACCAGATACAAACCAGGCATTTTAAGCATTTTAAGCATTTTGGAACCTGGACTTAGGGGGTATATCACCTTAACTGTGACCAGCAACGTCTGAGCTGTACAATTCCTGCCGCCAAGAAGTTAAATGTGATGAACAGCCATCTGTTTTACTCCTGGAGTAGGAGTTTGACTCCCTAGATCCAGTTATTCACTGTAATTCAAAAATAATAAATCTTCACCAATAAAAAGCCTAAAAAATACTGTTTTTTTTTTTAGAGGAAAAAAATTAAAAATAACAGTTCTTTCATTGTCCAGATAGCATTCTCCAAAGTGCTACAGAAGTCTGTTTTCAATCTTAGCTACGATCCTAAATAGATGCCTTCTTGACTCTGGCATCATCATGGCTGCAAAATAAGAAGCAGGCTCACTGGCACTGAACGGATTTGCTTTGCCTCCCGCTTGCAAGAAGACAGCGAAAGCAGCAAGGCTGAGCCTCAACATGTTTTTTTTTTTTTCTCCCATTTATTGTGTTTAGATGGGATAAGTGCACTGCAAAGCTGCTGGTTGTCCACTTGATGGTACCAAGTAACAGCACAGGAGGGTACAGCGGCTGAAGTCTCTCCGTTCGGGCAGGAGTGACGGGTGGATCCGCACCAGGTAAACCAGTGCCCTGCGTTCACCTCCGCCAGCAGCTCCTGCGCTGGGTGCCGAGGGACGGCCTCGAATTCAGAGGTGCTGGGCCAGCCGTGCTGTGAGGGGGTAAGTAGGCCTCCGTCAGGAAAATCACCGCGTGTTGTTGTTCTTTTTTGTGAGAAAAGGACACTGCTACTTTACATCCTCACAGCCTCTGGTATCTATGTGAAAGCATACTAAACCCCAAAACTAAGGGAGACCGTTTGTTCTCAGATTCTGTCACTACCAAGTGATTTCTAAGCATCTTAAGAAACTTTTGGCTGCCATCTTCCCCCGAACCAAGCTTTGGTGAAGAGAAGAACGGAGCTTGAAGGGGGCTGCAGTGGGGAGGAAGACCTGGCACCGGTCTTTCCCCTCTCGCTGCCCTCCGTGGCGTTTCCCCTGCGGTCAGGCACGGGGACTGGGCGAGCCTCGCCTCTTTCCACAGAGCGGGCAGGGGTGGCATCTACCGGGCGTGCGGGGCTCATGCGTGACCTTCACGATGGCGAGCGCGCGTAAGCCTAACGCGACAGGGCGCCGCCGCGCTCCCGCGCTGGGCTCCCCTCAGCCACCCGCACGCGGCGCCGGGCCGGGGTGCCCCGCTCCGCCCCCCCCCCGCGGTGTAACAAGCCGGGCGCGCCCATTGGCCGGGCC
>VXAA01000484.1:524476-579270 GCA_013399115.1 Anseranas semipalmata
ACAGTATTATGGCGTATAGGCATTCCTACTTACATACATTTCTTTAATTATGAATTGACAAAAAACAGGTTGCATAATGTGATAGATGTTCTTTATCTCTAACTGCTGTGACACACTGTATGTACTCTCATTATAGCTTGCATGTAAAATGATGGCAGTTTTTTTTCTTCATTTCTTCCCCAGAACGTAAGGTGAACTTCACTGATGGGTACTTGGCAAAGTTGACTATTTACTTTTTTTTTTTTTTTACTTTTAATTTACTTTTGTTTTTCTTCTGTGCCACAGACAATGTTTACATTCCTTTGCTCTTTCTCTGGCATTTTCCCCATCAAGAAACCTGCATTTTTTTTCCATTTGTGTTCAAATACCTGTAGCTTCAAAACCTTTCCAGGCATGGACGCTGTCATCATTCTTCTTTCCTAGCCAGCTATTTTGTGCTGTTTTTGTAATCATGTCATCCTGATTCTCCATCTCAGTCTTAAAGAGCCTTATGGTTTGGCATTTGATGTGCCTCCTATTTCACTATGCAATTTGCTATGATCTGGTTGTAAAGCTTGTTTCAATCTAGTTGGGTGTATATAAACTTGTTTGTTCATAAGATGAAACACCACAAGCAAAGGTTTTTTTTGAGGATGGGGAATACTAGTTGGTCTTCCTTTGGTTACAGTAATTCCAGTGGGAAAATTGTGTTCTACAGTGACGGTTCACCAATAAGATGTGTGTGCTGCATGTATTTTGGTAGCGGCATGGATGGCAAAAATCAATGTGTTTTCTTAGCATCCCAGTTTGTTTTTGTCCTTATAAGCACCTAAGGTTTGTTCTGACGTGGTGGAAGTAGATGAGCAGACTATATAATTTAGGCACTCTTTGTTATTTCCCTGTGTTCCAGAAGGACTGTTTCCTGGAACATTTTCATTAGTGAGGCTGAGAGAATGGAGGAGAAATCAATTTCAGGGATTACAAGAATCCAGAAATTGTTATCAGCAGGGTATTGCTTTTATTTGTTACAATTACAGGGAAGCATTTTTGTAAGACTGAAGAGGTAAAGAAAAGGGGAGCTGACTTAAATGTTTAGTGGTAGAGAGACCTGAAAGAAAATACAGATAGATACAGAAAGTATCCAAAGTGTTTTTCCCTGTTACTTAAAATTCCAGCGTGTGCTATCTGTACCTAGCTGCCAGCACTACTTATTTCTGCCATGTCTGTATCATCTATTTGCTGAATGCAGAGCTCAGCTTTAATTTTGTAATTTTTCTGACAGGGCTTTGAGCTCCTCTTTCATACCTTCACTGGTTTGATATTTTTCATTTCAGTTCCTGGATAAAGATGTTTATTGATGTGCAGCAGCATGCAACCTTCCGGGTAGTCTGTCTTGTTTGGATGACTGATTAGAGATACTGTTTTTACCCTACAGAACAGATAAATATATTTTATTGGCCAAGATGTGACCTTTTAATTCTTTTGCCTCTGGGTGAGGAGGTAGGGTGTGCAGCGTGATGAATGAAACATGATGTGGCTCAAAGGAGAACTGATCGACAGCAAACTGCACCAGATTTCTCTTTTATAATATTATTGATGTCAGTGGCATTTAACAGAAGTTAATTTAACAGAAGATTTGATCACAAAAGTACTATTAACAAAACATTTTTGTCTTGAATTAGTATTTATTGAACTAGCACAGTTTTGTCAAACAAGGTGTATTTAAAAGGTTTATTTGTCTGCATTAATTGTTCTTTAATGCTTGTATTTCACTTTTGCAAGTCTTTGCTTACATTTCCTTCCACGTGGCAGCTGTCCATCTTGAAGAACTGCTCAAGTGTCAAAGCAGTTCAAGTCTTGCAGCTAAGACCACTTCTGGAGCAGTGCTTTTTGTGTGTGTGGTGTTCTTAAATTGTCAATACATGTATCTATATCTTAGAGTCTTTAAAGGTTGGATAACTGAACTCAGCTCAACAATACTTACGCTGTTTCTTCATGCTCACCCTCGGCCCTTTCCTTAAAGGTTAGTGGTTCTTTAGAATGTGTTGCTACAAGAATGGGTCACTGCACTTGCATTACAGTGCTCTTCCTCCTCCTCACTACCTTCTAAATTTGTTAGCTGCAGCCTGTCTATTTCTTTGTATACTTAGCATTGTAAAAATCAGCTAGCTATCAAAACAGCTTGACTGACCGAATCTGTCTTTACAGGGCCTTTTAGGTTACCAGAATCGTATAATTAATCTATACAAGGTACCAGCCACATGAAACCATCCATCTTACTTTAACACATGCAGGACTTGAGTCACGTTGCCCCTTCAGGAAGGCTGCTGTACACAGAACAGTTTTCCCTTTCATTGTTTCAGTTGATTACACTGCCAGATTTCCTAAAAGTCAGCCACAGAAAGGAAATCTGACTGCTTACTAGAACCATTAAGAAGATGTAAGAGGGTATAAAATAATACAGGCTGGAAGAAGCACTTTTTCCCCTGTACGACTGAAGTGGAAGCTTGCAGTTAGATAATACACACAATAGCGAACACAGTGCTGCAGGCTTTCTTTTTCGAGGCTTGTCGACTGTCATGTTTTTACTGGTTAGACTTACAGTAGAGCAAAGCCTGAGAGCAGTGCCTGCTTAAGTTCATGTGCTCGTCTCTTTTCATGAGATTAAGTTAAGTAGAAAGAAGCTGTTTGTGAGCGCTCAATAAAAATAGAATGTTGCAACAAATTTTCAAAACTTGCATGTGTGAGGTTCATATGTATTTTTCATGTAAATACAGCTATTTTTTCCTCTGTATACTGGAAAATCCTTAGAAAAAATAGGTTTGGATGTCGCATCTTAGTCATGCTTCTGTGCTCTACAGCAAGTGTATCTAGGCAGTCATTGTCAGGTGTTTCCTTCCATGTGGTTCACAACTGCTGTTTCTAGTCAGTCATGGCTCAACAAGTTGTTGGATCTGCCTCAGTTTGGTGATTAAGTGCAGCAGCCTCAAGTAAATGTTCTCATCAGTGAAAAATGTGCTGCTCTGTAAATTGGTGAATGTGTGGTACAAGAAGTTGCTGGTGCATAGATGTGCCAGAGCTGAAATAACCTCCTTATATAAAATATATNACCTGTTTAAATACTTCCATAGATTGCCTAGTTCTGGTGCTTAACTGTCAAGTAAGAAGGCGCTTTCTTAGTGGGCAGGCTACAATTTCCTTATTTGTGAAGTAAACTGCTTGTCCTATCCTTCATGTTCATGAAAGAAATCTGATCGTTGTGTTCTCCTTAGAACAGACTTATATGTGTGTTGGAAGACAGTCTTGTCTGATGCTCACTATAAAACTGATCCTTCCTGCTTCTCCCTTGCCACTATGTCATCTTTATATATTAAAATCAGTTCTTATTTGTATGCACAGACAAAGGTTTATAGGAACAGATATTTACTTGCGGTTGTAAATATTGTATGCATGTTTGGGGAGGGTTGTTTCTTGTGCTTTGAAAGCTTTGAAACGGGTGATGATGCCTTGTAAGCTTTTTGAAGAAATACAAAATTATTATACACCCTTATAAATCCTTTTACTAGAAATATGTTCTTATAATTATCAAAGATATGATGACAGTCCTCTGCAGGGCAAAGAAACAACAAATGGAATGAACTTATAATAATAGAGATGATAGAACTGTGATATGTTACTTTTACTCCTAGAATGCTCTGAAAAATAGTACAATGACTTCAGAGACTTCTGCAAAGATATGCTCAACCAAGAAGCAATGTAGCTTTTAAGCAACAGTAGTTTCTCCTTCCCTGTCTTAAAGACTGAGCAGGAAGTTGTCAAGGATGAATAAGGCATAGTTTTCTTTCAGATGTGTATATGAGGAATAGATGAAGATCTATTAAAATCATTACATTTAGTTTTAAATAGTCTGTTAGCTATTAAAATTATCATCTTAGTTTTGGATGTCCATGAAACTTATCTTGCAATTATTGTGTGTTGGGCAAGTGTATTAGAAAAATCCTTAATGACTTGTGGTTTTTAAGTATTTAGGAATTATTATTTTTTAGAAATATGACTAGGGAATTTTGTTTCATAAATTTACCTTTGCCAATATGTCTTGCTTGGGCTCACAGTGGAGAGTGGATCACGTATTCCCAAATGCATGGGGAGGTTGAAAAGGAGGCCACACAGGGAACGGAATTCAGGGAGCCAGTCTGTGAATAACGATGGACTTGAGTCCATCTGAATAGCTTCCCATACCCTTCCATGGTTTTTACAAGCCCCGCTGAAGGAGTGATGAGGAGAGGAAGAAAGGGATCAAACAACATTTCTCTCTGATCTTTGATCCTCTTCTGAGTGCAGCACACCTTACTGTACAACACGGCAGCGTGACATTTTTGGTACTTCACACACGGCTGTACGTTGGACGCGAAGTAGGCTGCCTGCCGAGTCACGGTGACAGAGCATAGAATGTAGCACGCTTAATGTAACTGGAGGGAGAACTGGATGTCTTGAGCTTGCAGGGAAAACCTACGTGAAACCAGGTGGCTGATCCACTGATTTCCGCTGACGGAAATAGCTCGTGCCATTTCCTGGTACTACTTAAGTCCACTGGTATCCAGGAGGTGCTCCTCTGAGCAGCAAAGATTTGCGGGAGGAAAGTATTCTATTTTCTCTTCCTCTTTCAACAACAAACAGAACCCATTAGCTCATGAGCTTGGCTCTTCCTACTCTTCTGAAGAGTTTTCGTACTCTTAGGAGTAAGTGGCTGTAGTGTAAGAGCTGTAAATATCATGGGAGGAAGACTGTAGAAAATAAGTGGTTTCAAGGCCTTTGATGCTCTGCCATTTGCAACTTCTCCTGTCTGAACAAAAATCCATTTACTTTACCTTCTCCTTGAGTATTTTTAATGGCCCTAGCAGCACAGAGGAAAAAGCATCATACCACAAGTATGTTAAAGGTTTAGTTTATGAATGGGGTTTCTTCCATAAGTGTAACCTCATTTGTAGCATGTTGTGCTTAAGATTATGGTGGAAAACTGCTATTTAAAAAGATATCTATTCTATAGCAATGGGGAGTGGGTTGGAGGAGTTTTAAAACCAGAAAAACATACTGAAAATCAGAGACCAAAATCTTCTTATCAGAGGTGTGGCAGCAACTGCAATGGATTTGTGTACACGTATCTGAAGGCAAAATGGCACCCTGTGATTTGAAGGACGCTAAGCTGTTAACTCTAGAAAGGTATTTCTGTGGTTAAGATCGTGTACTGCCTGTGCAAACAAGAACATAGTTGTCTACAGACTATCTAGCTTGCGCTGGTAGTACTAGCTGTGTTGCTAGGAGATGATGTCAGGTTTCTTACGTGTCAGATGAAGGTAGGGTTTTAATGGAGGACTGCAGTGCTAAAAGTCAAAGCTTGTGCATCTTAAGTTGAGGAGGTATTTCCTTTAGCTGGCAGCTCTAATAATCTTTTGTAAGAACATGAGAACCAGTTGCTTGAAGGCACCCCTCCTCCTCCTCCCCACCCCATGCCCACACCCTCTGAGTAAGCTCCTGTTCTGATGCCCTAAATGTTCTTAAAGGGACGCCTTGATACCTGAGCGTAGGGATATGGCTACAGAGGATTAAAAGGATAAGCTCCATAGGTCTGTGGATTAATATTCTCATCTAAAATTCATATCTAGGTAATGCCGAATGGCATCGCTATAAAAATATTTTAATGTGTTGCCTGTCTCTGTACTGTCAACTCTTCTGCTGCTGTTTATCAAGTGTTCCTTTAATGTTTGCATCTCCACTGCTGTACCACTGGGTACTGCCAGCTGAAAGGATGGCTCAGTGGATGACAAATGCTGTTGCTTCAGCTTGACGTAGAGGTTATTAATATACTACGGATTTCGTGCCCTTCAGCTCTGCGACAGGGTCGCTGTCTTGAACTTTAGTAAAAATACTTTCTGACTCCTAATTTGATCCTTGTACCAAGAGATGTGCTCTGTGCAGACATACTCAAGTGTAGACCAACATGTGGTCACTGGTAAGGTGGTCCTTACGGCAATGCTGAGCTTGAACTCTGTGCTTTTCTTTGTTCTCTGTCCTGGTGGGATCCTTGACAGTCGTTTGTGTATGTTAATATGCAGCTTGGGAGCGTCTTTATCGGGCACCTGTAGATGAACGCAGTGGTAGCGCAGCGATGGAGCATGGTGTTCGCTGTAGCTGTCTACATGCGTTTACAAAGAAGTCGCAGTCAAGTAAGGAACATCTTGTGTACGTTTCCCAAATGGTTCCCAGCAGTAGGCGCACAGAATACTGATGAACCAGAGAGGCTGCAAGACACAGTGGCGTGGCATCAGTTGAAAATGAACCAGTGCTTAGACAGCCATTGTCAATACTTACTTAGAGCTGGTGTCTTTGTCACGATGACAGCCGTGTTTGTAGAAGGCTGGCAATGTTTTTGTGTGTGAAGATGAAGTGTTTTTCCAATGCAGCAAGCATGCAAGTGCACTGTATTTCTTTAGTGTAGGGAGACTAATCTTAGTGAAGAGAGATTAGTAGTGAAGTCTGACAGTTGTGGATTTCACTGTAGGACAGCTTTGCATAATTCCTTAGCTTAAATTCCAGGCTGAGCCACATCCTAATGTGCGGGAGGAAGACTTTCTTTCAGCACATTCAGTTAAGAGGCAGTGCGTAAGCTGTTGTTGTGGCCAGTTAAAAAGAAGCACCAACTTTGAAAAGTGAACCACCAGCAATGAGTGAAAAACACTAGGTGGCTGAAATCCTCACCTTTTTTTTCCTTGAAATTGATTTGCTAATACAAGGTGATCTTCTTTATTCTGAACAATTTCAGTCCGTTCTAGGATAATAATAAGAAATTAGTGTTTGCAATGTATATTATAATAACTGGAACACTCTGGAAAAAGTGAATGCACCTTTAGAGCAAACCATGCTTAATGGATTACAGCAAGGACAACTAAGCAACAGTCCTGTATTGTGACTATTCCATTACAGGGCTGTAAAGGTGGGTTACAACATCTTCATATTTGAGTTTTTCTGTCTGTAAGATAGCATTGGTTAATGTATACAACATTTATATCAAAGTGTGCCGAAGACTTGCATGTACAAAGTACTCATAATTAAGAATAAAGTTACTGTCTTGAGGAGCAGAAGTTTCTTTCTCAAATTACAAAATACATACCTCTTTTCTGCTTCTTAATCTTGGTAACAACCTCTCCATGCTCCTTTTTGATCACTTAGATGGAACGTAATCAGATGGTATCTGTTGAAGTACTGTTGCTGGCAGTTGCATGGTCACTTCTGAGGATACTGGAATGAGATCTTGTGTAGTGCCCTGTGGTGGTCTCACACTGACCAACTGAACTCCACCACACCGCCTGCTCACTCCCCCTTCTCAAAGAAAGAGGGAGAGAAAACATGATGAGGGAAAAAGCTCATGGGTTGAGATAGGGACAATTTAATTAAAGGGGGGCAAAAAAATAAAATAAAAAATAAAAAAACAAGCAAAAGGCTGTGCAGAAGCAGAGAAAACAATTATTCTCTACTTCCCATCAGCAAGCGATGTTCGGCCACGTCTTGGGAAGCAGGGCCTCAGTACACGTAGCGGCTGTTGGGGAGGACAGACGTTTTCTGTCCAAGCCCCACTTCTCCTTCTCCTTTCTCAGCTTTTCTTGCTGAGCGTGACACCATGCAGTATGGAATATCCCTATACTTGCAAATGGTACTTGCAAATGCATCCGTTTGAGCTGAAGTAACCTTTTGGGAGTTTTTTGGAGGACTTTATTTTTTTGTTTGTGTGTGTTTTAAAAACAACCCAGACCTGGAGAACCTTCTTAATAAAAGAGGTGGCCAGTGCCAGCTCAGGTAACTTGCTCAGGGATAGAAGTGGCTTCTTGTGCTACCAGAGTTTCTAATACCCAAACATGATTTTACTTTTTAGCTAGTGGTAGGTGAAAGTAGTCTTTAACTGTAATTCTGACAGACAATAGTCAGACCTGATATGTGCAAATACATTACTTCAGGCACATGGATAGTCCCACAGATTTTAACCGAAATCAGTAGCTACTCTGGAATCAAACCTGAGTGTGCCTGCCCCCTCCAGCTCCTTTGTGCATACCTGTTTATATGTGTAACCATTATCATCTACTTTAGCTTTGATTTATAGTTCTTTTCCATCATATAAATGCTATTTTTTATTTGTTCACCATTTATTCTTTCCCATCATTGAGCAAGAACATTGTTTGTTTGCACTTAGAAGAATACAAAATTAGTTTTGTAATATTAGAGTTCTGGTCCCTTTGGGGATAGTCTGTACACTATTAAAAAAATATTTAGGTATTTATTTTTATGGGAGTTACATAGTCTCATATCTCAATTCATAGTTCACTCACCCTGTGAGTCTTGTTCTGAGGGCTGTTGATTAGAATTGGTTAGATTCAATTACCAAAAATTGAGCAGAAGTGTTCAAAACATCAGCTCTGAGGGATAGAAATAGATACACCGGTATGCGTAGCTGGACCTTCTTTATTTTCTTACCAATGTGACCAAGTCTTGCATATGCATGTGTTTTTTACTCAAATAGATTTTCATGCTTGCGCAAGAGGTGTTCCTTCTGTTCAGCTCAGAGTGCTGTTTTAACACTAACTAGCTCTCCCGTTCCCTGCTTTGCTGATGCTATGCTTGAAAAGTCACTATTTGCTGAACCCAAATGTTCCGTTCATTATTTAGCAGGTTGTGCTTTGCAAATTTCTTTTCCTGCAGTGGTTTAAAAATGTTTCACATGTAGGTCCCTGTCTGGGCTGTCAAAATCTGGAATAAGTGTGAAAGCGGAGGGGAGAATACCTCAGTCCATTGTTAGGAGATATCCAACCTGGGAAGAAAACCCAGTTGTCCGTGACTGAGATGTGAGAGGAATACACCACAGTCAGAGACAAGTGACCTGTTTTTTTCCAATGAGGAGTCTCCCAAGATAGCCTAATAAAGAATTAAGGATTGACACAATCTTCAGATGAAAAATTGTAAAATAGACTCTTCACACTTCTTCCTGCAGCTTTTTCCCAGCAACATCTGGGAAAGGCTACCTCAGGGTGGATTTTGGTATTCCAGTGGTAGGCTCTGAGTGCTCGCTCAGTCTGAGCAGTGGATGACAGCAGGCTATGTTGAAGTGTAAACTACTGACAGGGCTTCTCAAAGCTTAGCACACATGGTGATGTCAAGAGGAAAAGGTGACATGCCTGCAGGATGTCTTCTACTGAAGCACACTTTGTAGACATTGCGTACTCATCGAAGATGTCCAGATTTAATGTCTTAGGGGGCAGATTGGCTGGGGACCTGAACCATGGCACAAGGTGGGATAAGTGTCCCTGATATTTCTAAGCTGTTTTGTGGGTGGCGTGTATGGGCACGTGGTCATTGCACGCTCCTGGCTTGTCCCGTAAAATGGTGAGCAGGGAGAATGCATAGCCTGAATGCTCTCTTCTTTGACAGAGGCTGTTATCTTACTGTGGTGGTCTGACAAGGAAGGTATTTATATGAAGTTGGAGGCTAGTGTGAACTAGCAGCAAGTTATTCCCTAAGCAAGGAAGTGATCATAACTCTTTCCAATTCTACAGCACTCTGTTCTGGTCTGATAGCAACACTACACAAGCAGAAGCGTGAAAATAGTGCACGTGCTGTCTTCCCCTGTGCTGTAGCAGTGTTCCTCAAAGCCCCTAGGAGCTATCGCACTGTATTTTATCTCTATTGAAACATCATATTAAAATGTCAAGACCAGTGGTCTGTGGTAGAAGTTGATGTTGAATTCCTAAATGCATATGGATGGACTTAATTTATTCCACAAGCACTTACCATCCCTCCTTTCTTGACCATGTTGATGTCAGCCCTTTATCTCTCCTTGATTTCCTGCTTTGGATAGAGCAGGAAGGACAGCAGCTAAAGTCTGAACTCTGATCCCTTGTGTGGACTGCTATTTTGCTAGCACTGAGCCAAGGTTATGGTTTCATATTTCTTTTTTCCCCAAGGCATGTCATTTAAATGTTTGGCTTAGTACCTAGTGATCAGCCTTGGAAAATGTATTCCCCATCACGTGTGTTTTTGTGTCTTGTAAAGAGTGGAACTTTACAGGAGAAGAATGGTGGGACACAATATTATTATGTCGCTAGTAATCATACTTTGAGATGAACTGCAATTGTTTAACTTAGTAACTAATAATAGCACTTGGATAGGGATTAATGCAGCCAAAATTATTCTGACTTTGGGAAAATTCATGCTGGTTCTAAAGATCACTTGTTTCTAAATGAAGACAAATCTCCTCAAATCATCGTCTTTCAGATGCCTAAACACGTTCTCTTTGACTGCATTCAGTGTTCCTTGAACTGTGTTGCTTGGCATGACAGAGTTACACACATCTCTGTATTGCATTGTGTCGAGACACACTCAGCTTTTTGTTAGGCCATCTTTGGTCACCTCAGTCTAAACCCTATGAGGCTGCTGAGTAGAAGTGGCTGGAGAAGGGCTTTCAGTGACAGACAGCCACCAGTTTATAATCCGGGAGGGCACTGTAGTGATCTGTGACGAGAGGTTCATAGGGGGAGTCCTTTTCATGGCGAGTGGACAGATGGTTTTCTTCACTTGAGATCATGCAGAATATACAAGAGCACCGCACCAAGTGAGGTTGGCTGGCTGCTTCGTGATGGGAGCATACACTTCTTGTAGGCACAGCAGGGGGACGTTTACTTGTTGCTACTGTTCTTTGAGCTGCTTTGCTGAGAGAATAAGACTGCCCTTTTGTGAACTGAAATACGGTTCTTAGTAAAACACCAGCTTCATAAAGGATGTCATTGTTACATACGTAACTTCTATATAACTGGCCCCCACTTTATTTCTGAAATGCAATCAAAAGGAAGTCTAGAACCATTAATTCCGAATCCCTGTTGTTTGTGTTTTGGTAAAATACAATTAGTCTTTGTAATTATGCTGTCAAATGATTGAATTGAATAAAAAGACTTTTTATATACTGAATTAATTATATGCTCTCTGATTAACAAAGAAGGTTCATAAATTAATTTTCCTAAACATGCTGCAAACAGTATAGATACTAATTTGATATAACTACTATTGATTAACAACAGGCAGCAGCTCATGTTCATTTGTATTCATTAAGTATGTTGCATTTTACCAGTCATTCATTTTCTTTTTCAGCGGTATACAAAATATGATCTTATGACATTGCCCTTTTTAGAGTCTAAAAATGCCTCTTGGTTTAACTGCAGGGAGAAAGGATAGATTTCTTATGCTGCTGTCAGTGAAGAACTGTTATAATAGAATGAGACACAAGTTGTAAAGATGCATAAAATATTTTATCCCTATATGACATAGTTAAAGCTAGTATTCCCCCCCCCCCGNGTGTCAATATCTTTTAGAGATAATGTAAATATCACTTTTATTTGTCCATTCACTGTATGCATTGGGAGTAAGAGTAAATAAAAATCTTGTTGATATATTTGGTTGCTAACAGCTGTATAAATTTAATGGAAACAACAGTTCAAAAATATTGCCCCAAAAGATGAACTGTAGGATCAATGTTGTTAGTCATGTTGTTAGAAGCTGGCTTTCTTTCTAACCTGTAGTGACAGTTAGTGTATTTGTCTGATCATTTCAGTAATTATCATTTGAAGTCTTGGAATTTGAGCTAGGATACGTGGCTGTGTATTATAGATGGATGAAATTTTTTGCTTTTAAAAAAATCACTGAACCGGGCAGTTCTGTTAGACAAAAGGAAGACTGGTAAGAATCTTCTACCCTTGGAAGTTTCAGTATTGTTATAAAAACTTGGAACTTGAAAAATCTTGGAGCCTTGTTTGCTAAGAAGTGTGATTGAAAATTGCAGAAAATTTGTCTGCAAATGATTATATTTTTTATTTTTCTGATGTGACACTTTTTTTGAAAACAAAAAACCCTCACTTTTTTTTACAAGAAAGTTTCTCATTAAAAGATCCAGTCTGAAAAATGATGAGGCAAAACAAAAAAAATGGTATTACTCCAAAGAAGCATCCATCCGTACTATCCAGCATTCCTAGATAGGTGGGGCCTTACAGGATGGCCAGAGGGTGGGGAATAGAATGCTCAGTGCTTTTAGTGTTTTCTTCTAGTCTTTTTACAGAAGGCATCATCCATTTTATCCAAAATGTGTCCCCTTAAGGTAAGAGGAAAATTGGCTCCTTGCAGCTAAGGTCATGAAATTTTATTTTATTTCCATTAATAAGGAATCAAAAGTGATTTTTCACTGGAGACTTGACGCTGCATTGCTTGATTTGGTAGAAATGTTTTCACTTTGTTTGAATGAGAACTAGATAAAGTTGCAGTACCTCATTTGATGAACATTTATGGGATTCTCGTAATACACCACAGTTACTGAAAGATACTAACCTTTATTCTTGGTGTCACTTGTTTTTTCACGTTCGATGAACAAAAACTAGATATAGGAAGTATCCAGTTGATGAATCCAGCCTTAAGTTTTTACATTTTTAATGGTGGCTGATAGAGTGCTTCTCATACCGAAATACTTTTTCCAAGGATTACATATGTTTGTTTATTTCCACAGTATACAAGATCCGGGATAGATTTCCAGTGGATTACACTTACTCTAAAACACTTATACTAGTACATTAAAAAGCTTAAAGTAGCTCATTGCGTTCTTCCTGATGGACCGGTGGTAAAACTCCCCCATTATGATAGCCTTCAAACTCCACCGCTACCCTACGCTGCTTATACTGACCTTGATTTTGAATTAGAAGCTATGTTTATTTAAGGCAGTTAAAGCTAACATATGTGAACCCAATGAAAAAGTGACTTCTGTGTCTTCCATGCATGTGTTTTGTTTGCGGATGGGAGAGTTTGCAGATGACAGCACTGAAGCTAATGCAAATAAGTAAAAAACAAAGCTGTTTCAGTGCAAGGTCCCCTTCTCCCTGCCTCCCACCAATAATCACTGTCAGTAATAAAGGTTTTGAGGTAGTCCTTATGATGAATCAGGAGGCAGAACACGCCATTTGCACTTCAGTTTATTTGGTTTCTAGGGAGATTCTTCTTTGCATGTAGAGAGGGCTGCTGAGATGTAAGAATATATAGGCAGGAAAAAGAATAGGTTAATAGGGTGCGACACTTGTAAGTAACTTTCTTTTTGCCCATGAAAATAACGATTGAACTGTATTTCCCAGAAAGAAGGAGGGAGTTCCCTAAACGGATGCATTCTGGTGTTGGCTGGATGTGTTAATAGGATAGGTATTACAAGGTTTTAGGTCCTTAGCTGCTTATCTGCATGTGCAACTATACAGATGTATTGGAGCATTCATGCCCATTCATTTGTGCTTATAGCCCTTTTTTCTAAAATTTTGGCTGTAAGAATTTATATTTGCACATAAATCTTCAGTTGTCCCAAACTTCCTCTGCCTTTCATTAGACTGCAAGCATTTTTTTTTTTTTTTTTAAGTCTTTTTGATGTAAAAATGCAGCCTGGACCATATCTCATTTATTGCTGATGTCCATCAAACTTGCCTTTTTCCCCTTAAGTAAATCATAATTTGGCAGGTCAGACTTGCATGACCCTTTATGGTCCCCGTGGGCTTCTTAACATCTTCCAAACACCTAGGCTTGTAACATTATATTGGATTAATGCACTTTGTCTGGAGATCTGATGAGTTCTTATAAGCAAATGCTGACAAGTGAGTAACTTAAGTTTTTGGTTTTTTTTTCTATAGTAATATTTTAGATATTTGCAGTTACTTTGTTAAAGTGACTTCAGGATAAAATGTGTTCCCTTCAAGCTAGTAGTACTTTTAAGACAACCCACAGGTTGCTTGTTTTCATGAATTCTTGTCTGCCTATGGTATAGTAATAAAAATAAAGTAGTTCATACTGTTCTTCTATCAAACTGTTTTTATCCCCCCCTTACATACCATATTCTCACCAGAATAATTTCTGCCACAATTTGCATAGTTTAACTCACCTACACAATCTTTTTAGCTGTCTAGCACTGCTTTGATTGTTGCAGGTGAGCTGGTGAGAAGAGTTTTAATTACACATTTGTGGACTGATGTTGAAAGGCATTTTGTCTTTCATGCTTCTTTCCACTGTTTCTTTTTGTGTGTCGTAGTTTCTGGAACAACAGCTTGGGAGGATCTGCAAGTGTGGTGGAGGACAGAACTGGAATTCGGACTTGAGAATTGAAAGGTTTACAAGAGTTCTGAAGTGGAGAAATGATCTGAAAAAATTGGAGTGCAGTTCAGTAAGGATGAGTACAAAATACTTTGCTTGTAAATAACTTTGTTGTGAAGACATTGATGAAGTAGCTATTCTGAAGATGTCTGTAGTTTATAGTGAGTCACAAACGGAGCATAAGTTAAGTGTTCTGCTCTGATGAGAAATGCCAGGCAGCCTGTATGAAACACGAAATAGCTCTTCCACTCAGGATTGGTAAGGTATCACTTGCAGAATTCTGTCCAGTTCTGGGAATCATTTAAATACAAATGTGGATCAAGTGCAGAGAGTCCAGAGCACAGCTACGTGAACCATCAGAAGAAATGGTTCTGGAAGAAATGGTCTGGATACAAGGGAGTTTGAGAACTGGAGTGGTTTAGATTAAAGCAGATACAGCTGAGGGGAGTAAATATGTAAAAATATGAGTAAGTACATATTCAAATATGTAAAAGTCAACTGTGAAATAAAAAACACACAGCCAACTTTATTTCTTATCGCAGGAGATAACGTAAGCAGTGGAATAGATTTTGATTGTTCTAGCATGTCCATCACAAGACATTTTTTAAGAACAGACTTGTAAATATGTCAGGAGTATTTTTTTTTTCCCTTATTGTATGGAAGTAGTCTAGATGATCTTGGGAAAATTCTTCCAATATTGCTTCTTGGTTGCTCAAGTGTTAAATGTCCTGTAAGTTAAATACTGATTCATTGCTTGTGGCAGATGTCACTGCCTCATTGATTCCTTTCATACTACTTTTTAGACCCCAGATTTTTTTTCCTGTCATCTTTACACTTGAATTCCATTTAAAAAGCAGGCTGCCTATAGATATAGGTGTAATATAGATATCAGAAATTTATTTTTTCCAAGATCAGAAAGGAAAACCATAGTTCAGGAAGTCAGGGGTTAAGAAATACTGCTTGTCGACATGAGAGAGAGAGAGGGGTGCTGAGGAGGAAGGAGATGGCACTGCTCCCTTTTGTAGTTATCTATTGTTTCACTGAATGGTAGTACTCAAATACTGCAGCCAGATTATTATATTTCAACAAATTAGTTGTTTCTAAAGATGAAGGATAACTTTCTAAATTGCCAAAATAAAAGTTAGAAAATAAACTCTGCTGCTAATGTGATTTCAGGGAGACAGGTGTGCTTTTTGGATGTGTATTTGTTTTAGTAGTAGAGTAACTGCATTTTTTGTAGACTTGCCAATGTTTGGTTGCTTTCTATTTGGCATGTATATATACATATTTTTGTTGTTGGCTTGGTAAGAATGTTTACTTAGATTTCAGTGAAGCTGTGTGTATCTTTGGAGGTATTTTAACATCTAAGTCAAGCAAGTATGGCTCTAAGTACTTGGTTGGTAAACTGTCAAGTAAAAAAAGCAAACATGGTACAGTAAATATGAGTGAGTTTTTTCATAGTGCTTTTTTTCTTGTGTGCTATTGTTAACTTAGGTTATGGTAGTGTTTGGAGAAACTGAAGCTAGTTTTTTATTTTTTATTGCATGGTGTATACTGAAATTAGTATCACTGATATGGCAGGTGCACTTGTGTTTCTGAAATACAGTAAAACATTAATAAGAGTTAGGATGGAATATACCTCTCTAAACCCTCAGTAACTCTGAACTTGTTAGGAAATCTGTTATGGGAAGACTCAAAAAAGCTATTCGTACATGTGTATAGAACCTAGAATGGGTCCGCTTGCTGTATTTCCTTATTCTTTCCTCACAAACCTTCTTCACCTGTGTTCTTCAAAAATGAGTTTACTTTAGTGGAAAGCCTCCTGCAAGATGTAACAGAATTGAGACTGTTTTTCGTCATTCCTCCCCATGCCTTCCTTAAGCCTTTATGGAATGAGCATGGCTACCTACCGTCAGAGTGGTGGATGAATGCTCGTTAAGCTCAAAAAACCGAGGGTCTCACAGCAAGGGGAGGCTCTACTTGGTTTGAGTCACAATTTGATCAAGCTTGGTGCTTTCTGTGCTTTCTATAAAAAAAAAAAGGTTACAGTCAACAGTAGTGTTGGCATCATTTCTGTATATATGAGGTGGTAGCAGTAGTTACATGAACATGACTAAAGCTTGGCTGAATTCTAAAAACTGACTTGTAAAATTAACACCTTCATTGACTGTCTGCTTGCAGACATGAAGTATAATTGACTTAAGTGACAGAAAATATGATTCTTCCTAGTCCTGCCAACATCAGGGTAAGCTGGGTACTATTTCTCCTTAGGCATCATCAGAATGGTTGCACGAGTTGCAACGCTAATCATTCTCACTTATGCTAACACTTATAAGCTCATGTTGCAGAAGTCTCTGCCAGTGAGATGACTGATACGTTCTGACTTGCACAAGCTTTATGGCAATAGTGTGCATAAAAATAAGAATGATCTTGGTTTTTTATCCTTAGCAACATCTGTACGTTTACTGCTATATCTTTTGGCTTGTAGCAGATCTGTAGAAAAACATACGTTAGGCACAGTACATCTACGTGTAAATCAGAAACATAAAACTGAAAATGTCACTGTCAGCTGTGAACACTCGGTAATTTCACCAGAATTCACTTCCAGCCTTCTGAAACTTGCTTTTTAGAATTCTCTTCAGGTAGAGAAGTCTTTGGTGGTGGGGACTTGCAGCTTACCATCTAAACTTGCATCCTAAGTTATACTTTAAAATTATTTTCGTATGAAACCATTCTCTTCAGAGGCAGTTGCTGACTGCTGAAACTTGCTATTTGTCCATCAGCCAGCACATGGGTTAATATTGATTTTTGAGAAATTGTACTTGTGTTGCTCTTGCAATCTCTAGGGATAAGGATATCCATGTAAACCAAATAAGCACAGTTAGTGCTTCGTTTTATATGCACACGTAAGACCAGTGTCCTAACGACATTCATTTTCTGAGCTGGGAAGTATATTTAGAGATTTCATTGACAATCTCCAATTTAAAAGCCAGGGGCCCATTTGTAGATTAGTTTTTTCTATTTTTATAGTCCTTACCAGAATGGCAACAAGTTCTTGATGAAATTTGGGGTTTGCTGCTGCTAATGATTATGCCATTGGTTTTTTATGCCTGTAAATGAAGGTTTTCAACATGAAAAGAAATAAAGCTTCAGAGGCTGCTTCTGGGACTCCATCCTTAGAGAAGTAAATCCAGGATGGTGGGCGGGTCCTTGCAGGACCCTGCTGTGTGTCTCACGGGTTTGGTTTGCCTTTCAAAAGAGACAACTGTATGCATTACACTAATTAATATATTTTAATAAGAGGAACTGTATTCCCACTACTTCATCTGAATTAAAGCCCTTCATGATAACCTTGAACAAAAGAAATGCTGTAACTCTTTCTTACGGGTAGTTTTGTGTACTTAGAGATTTTGTGTGTTTCTCTTTACCTCTTCTTGTCTTAAGAATACGATTAAAGTTGCCACAAGAGGTAGAAGGCCTCCGTTTGGCCTCATTAAGTTTGCTTTTTGGCCTTTGCTCCCCTGTGGTGATGGGAAACTTGTCTGCAGTCTTTGGCGGATTTGTTAGCATGAAGGGGAAAAAGAAGAAATTTCTTTGTTATCTAGATTCATTCAAATGGGGGTGATGGCTTTTTCTTTTATGAAGGTGCAAAGGTGCATAAAATTGTGTGAATGTCAGTTAGGGGGCTGTCTCTTGTAACCGGTGGGTTATAGTCTATCCTTAAGATTTAAGCAATGTAACTATTTTAAATATGAATGATATACAGCCATATCTTAGAATAGCACTTCCTCTTATTTTATATGATCTTAGAAATGAGTCTGAAATAACATGCCTTAATTATGTTGTAACGGCATTGAAAAGGTAAATGGTGATTGTCATTAAACTAGTGTGAGGTTTTGTAACTGTCAGCAGTTTTGTTATATTTTTATTTATACAGAGCAGAATGTTGGTATTTATGTAACTTTAAAGAATGTTGCAGCTGCTTGATCAGTTAAACATGAAACAGTTCGTACATCGTACCTGTGCGCTGCCAAGGAAACTTCCACATCATCTCTAACGTTTTGGATTAAGAAATCTTGATTACTTTAAATAACATCTTTAACATTACCAAAGACCTGGATAATTCTACATTGTTAGAAGAACCCTGAAAAATGTTACAATAATACAATGTAGTAATTGGCAGCTGTTGATTGAAAAGTTTGCTCAATTCAGTGCACTTTCTATCTTAAGAAAAAACAAAACAAAAAAAAATCCCCAACCAACCACCACACACCACAAAAAATCCCAAGAACACTACTCCGTGCAAAAGCAGTATTACAGAGTTTAAGACTTGCTTCATTTGCGGGTATATCATTTTGATGGTAAACAATCTTCCATTCCTGGTAAGTATAACTGGCAATAAGCTGCTAAGAGGAGGAGTTCTAAAAGACAAATGGGAAGGGCATCACGGGGAGAAAAAAATAAAGGTACTGCTTTGAAAAAATGTGGGCAGACTGCTATTTGCTGTTTAGGTGTCAAGATTGACGTTTTGGAGATGAGATTATTGTGAATTTGTATGTGACAATCCAACAGAATCACGGAACCATTTAGGTTGGAAAAGGCCTCCAAGATCACCTAGTCCAACCTATGGCCTGACACTAACAAGTCCTCCACTAGACCATGTCTCCAAGCTCTACATCCAAACGTCTTTTGAATACCTCCAGGGATGGTGACTCGACCACTTCCCTGGGCAGCCTGTTCCAATGCCTAACAACCTTTTCAGTAAAGAATTTTTTCCTAATATCCAACCTAAACCTCCCCTTTCGCAACTTCAGCCCATTCCCCCTCGTCCTATCACCTGGCGCGTGGGAGAAGAGACCAATCCCCACCTCGCTACAGCCTCCTTTAAGGTACCTGTGGAGAGAGATAAGGTCGCCCCTGAGCCTCCTCTTCTCCAGGCTAAACAACCCCAGCTCCCTCAGCCGCTCCTCGTAAGACTTGTTCTGCAGACCCCTCACCAGCTTCGTTGCCCTTCTTCTGCACCTGGGACAGGGCAACCCTGGCTTTATGTACAGACTGGGGGACGAGAGGCTGGAGAGCAGCCCTGCGGAAAGGGATCTGGTGGTTTTGGTNAGTGTCCGAAGGAGGTCTATGAAGAGTCTGGAGGGGAAGACGTATGAGGAGTGGCTGAGGTCACTTGGTTTGTTCAGCCCAGAGAAGAGGAGACTGAGGGGAGGCCTCATGGCGGCCTGCAGCTTCCTCATGAGGGGAGCGGAGGGGCAGGCGCTGATCTCTGCTCTCTGGTGACAGCGACAGGACCCGAGGGAACGGCATGGAGCTGTGACAGGGGAGGGTCAGGCTGGGTGTTAGGAAAAGGTTCTTCACCGAGAGGTGGTCGGGCACTGGGACAGGCTCCCCAGGGCAGTGGTCATGGCACCGAGACTGACAGAAGCTCAAGAAGCATTTGGACAACGCTCTCAGACATACGGTCTGACTTTTGGGTGTCTCTGTGTGGAGCCAGGAGTTGGACTTGATGATCCTTGTGGGTCCCTTCCAACTCAGGAGATTCTATGATTCTGTGAAGGCAAACAAAAGTAGCTAGATGGGTATGGCATGGTTAAGCCTAAAAATTCTGTTCATTGAAGTAGGTACTGGCATGTAACACGGCATGGCTGAAATGAGCAAATCTCAGACATTTCCATCTTAGTGACATTGCTCAAATTGGAAATGTCAAATGTCACCATCTGAGCATGATGCGTGAACACAGAACTTTATATTTCTTAAAAATGATTTTACAAATGATCAATTTGCTTGGAATTATGATGAAGCCCTATTGCTGTTCAAGACCATAATGAATTATCTTTTTTTTTTTTTTTGCTGAATATTCCCACATCTTTCACGGAACACAGATAACATGATTTGTCCTGGAACTATAAAAGACATTTATTATTTGAAGATAGAATGCACTTCAGAGGCTGAGACACAGAGATGCATAGGCACTTGACCTCAAGCTAGTATTTCAAGGTGTGAATGTTTAGAACAGTTGCAGAAGAACGGGGATTTTTTGGTGTAAATGTGGCTGAGGTTTGCAGTGGAACTGCAGCCAGGCTGTATGCAGTATGCCTACTCATTAAACTTGGGCTGTAGAGCTCTCAGAGTGGGTGGAGTAAGAGGATTTGAGAAAATTATAACAAGTTATCCACCCCCTGCAGACCTGTGATACTGCTTGCAATAAATGCAGGATTAAAAGCACTCTTTTTCAGTGCCTCTGAAAAGCTCTTTTTGTAGGAAGTTGAAGTTGCTATAAGACTTCTTGTGAAGATGCACTTCAATATATATATTTTTTTCCTTCTGGCTAGGAAACAGTTTGATAGTTTAAACTCCCCAATTTCAGCCTAAATCTGAGTTTAAGAAACCCTTTTTGATAAAGAATGTGATTTGATTTCTAAGGTGCGTTTTATGAGAATCTGGGCAAATGTGTATATTCAGCAAAATGCAGTAGTTGCAGCCGAGATGGCTTTTGAAGCTGATATATGAATCCAAACTCTGGAATAGGACCCTGGCAAATTAACCTTTACCTTCCACCACACCCTTCCTCCAAACCTGAAACAAGTTGTCATGACTTATATTAATTATGTCATGATTATATTAAAAAAATAAAAATAAAAAATGTAAAAAAGAAATCTAGTAAGTGCTACTAGTATTTCATTACACCTAGTATGTTATATAGCGTCTGCCTAACCAAAACTTCTCTAAGAATTATTCTCATTCTGTGAGGTACGAAGCTGATGTTAGCAGTAAGGATAGTAGGAGAGAATGTTGTGAAAACAGTAGCAAATGAAGAAAAATTAGAGGGAGAAGATTGTGACCAAGACTTCTTGTCTTATGATCTCTGAATGTTCAACTTCATTCTAGTTTTTAGTGAAGGGCACTTAAAATCGTAACAAGAGTAAGAAAGATGCTGTTTGCCCCGACTTTCTACTGTTTTCGCTAGGGGTAAGGCCATTCCAGTGTTAGGGGCATCCCAGATTTCTCATACCTCTTGAAATGTGTCAACATATCCAGGTGTTTGAGTAATTACGTTCCTAGAGCCCACAGCTTGTGGGCTTGCTTAAAAGCAACTAAATATATTGCAGGCTTGCCTCTTTATTTCACTTTCAAGAAACTGATTAAAGGCACTGCAAAAGTACCTGATTGCAAACAAAGAAAGTTTCAATCTTAACTTCACTTTGCTAATACAGTTATCTGAAAAAAAGTAGTGCTGCAGTGAAGCAGGCATTTTCTGTGTAGGACTATTTCACTGATACCTGTTCTGGAACCATACAATCTTTTCAGAATTAGGATGCATTAAAGATAAGCTCCAATGTATGTTCATTTGTCTGATACAGTTGCTAAATTTGAGACTTTACGGATAAAAGCACTACTTGTGAAGATAAAAAGGAGAACTTGTGTTACTGGCTGCGGTTCTACGTAAATCTCACAGGCTGTAAAACATGAACATTCAGGTGTTCTGCAGGCTAAATCCAGTGTCATCTCTCTCTGATGTACTTGCTGCAATTAATATGCTGTGAGGTACAAACATTTACTCAGATGCATGGAATTTAAAGGTATATATTTAGCTTTTTCTTTTTCAAGTCTCAGGATTGTTTTCCTGAGGGATGATAAAGAGCAGGGAAGCAGGCACCTATTCAGCAGAGATTACCTCTAATAATCTTTTGTTTGGAAAGGGAATATACTTAAAAATGAACCTTCTATATAGCTGTGTGTATGTTCGGGTGTGAACTGGGGACACGCAAAGTTAAGAGGGGTGATACAGTCACAATTGTGTGAACTTCGGAGGGAAAAAGGTCCATTACTGGCACTATTTTTGGAAAAGCACATCTAGTGGATTTGCTGCAATTCTCATTGTCCATACTAATACTATAGCTTTTTTTACTGGTTCCAGATGTGTAAAATACTATATGGGGTGGGTGGGAGTGTGTGTGGGACAAACTTGTGGATTTCCATATCATAGACAACTGCTGTAATTTTGCGAAGACAGCTTATGGAAGTGCGTATGATACTTAATGGAAATGCAGTTATTTGATTAGATGCATTCAAGGAGTATAAAGAGAAATAAGTGAATTCTGGACTCTCCATAAGGACCGTATGACTACTGCTAGACAGTTTGCCTATAAAGGCAACTTGCTTACTATGTGAGAAGGATGAAATAGACTGTAGGTCAGAAATTATTACAGCTGGAAATACACGTCCTGCAAGGATTCCTGAACAATGAAAACAGCTGATGAAAGCCTCCTTTCCTCCAGTTCTCTTTGTGAAATGGCTTTGATCTTGGATTTTTTTGGAGATGTATTTAAATTTAGTAGAGGTTTGTAGAATGAGTGGATTCTTTTGGCCTGTCACTAATGAATTTACACTCCCAAGTAACTGGGAAGATGTCTTAATGTCCTTGTATCAGATGCTAAACTTGGGTGTGTCCACCTAACCTGTTTAAGATTAAATGCATACATTCTTTTTTGAGGGCATGGTGTTTCAAGCCTATTGCATTGGGTTCAAAGACAGTGAAAGCTAGGTCCTCAAGCTAAAAACAAAGTAACCATGCACCCTTCCCCTGCCCCCCCAACAAAATGCAACAGCAAAAAAAGCCCCAACATCCCAACAGTCGACCACCACCAAAAAAACCCAACAGCCCTCATACCTGAGCAGCCTCAAATTCAGAGGGGGACTTACTGAATGGAGATGCTCTTGAGGGCAGCAGACTCAAAGCCTAGCATGTTGGTCATACTGACAGAGCAAACTGCTTAGGCTAATGTATGGAGGGCGCGTCTGATACATAGCACTCAGTTTATTTTCTTGCTTTTATGCTTATTTTTGAAGGACAGATATTGTTGCTTTGTGCTAGTGTAAATTGAGAGTAACCCCTTGAACTTGGAGTTCTAGCTAATCTAATACAGAGATCAGCTTTCCTCTGATCTATGCGAGTAAGTGATAATTGTCCTTGATGTACAGAAATATGTGGCCATTTCTGCTGTCATTTCTGCATCTGTAATTTTGGAATATTGCCCTGAAAGCTGGCAGCAGTAATCTAGAGACTAGAACTGAGCCACATCTACATACTTCAGGAACACTACTGATTGGTAGTTTAAATATTTAGATTAACCTGGGCCTACTTGTAAAAATAAATAAATAAATAAAAAATAAACAAACCATCAGTTTCCACGCCAGTCAGGGTCAGGATTAAGCAAATTTAAATGTACGTTTCACTAAAGAAAAGATCAGCTTAATTGTAGAAGCAGCTTTGGCATCCATTAAACATGTGGAGAGCTGGGATAAAACAGTTTCTTAAAAACTTTCCTTTTTTTTTTTTTTTTTTTCCTCTCCAGTCTTAAGATCTATGAGAACAATGTACTTTCTTATGTAGTCTTTTGAGGTAATCATAGAAGATAGACCTAATTAGGTTTTAGGTTAAGTTTAATGATAGATATAGGTTCACGAAGTACTTTATGTGAACTCCTCAACTTGTTTATTCATGTAAAACCATAATGGTAGAGTCCACTTAGCCACTGCATATGTTTTAAATCATGGATTAACATTTCAAGCAACTGACTGGAGGAAGGGGAGAAATTTTTTTTCTTTGTAAAACTGCAATGCATGTTAATAGCTTTAAAATACTAAAATAGAACTTGAAAGTGTTCTTAATGGTTAGATGATTTACTTTTTAATTGCATTTCAGAAAGAGGGCAAAAGTTGGTCTTTGAATTCAACTGAGACAGCTTTCAAGTTTAGCTCTTTTTTTAAAGAGGTCACTTTTCAAATGATAGACTACAGTACTCTATTTATCAGTATTTAGGCAAATGCAGCTGGCTTAGTAGGTTACACAACTCCTTGAATTGGATTTAAAGGAGATAGCATAAAAAACGGGTGATGCTGTGAGGGGAAAAAAAGAAAGAAAAGACAGTGAAGGATACAAAACTGCTAACGTTGCTTGCTTAAAAAGATGATTTGCTTGTCAATGGGATGCTGGTTTTATTTTAATATCTGTGTACCTGAGATGTTCCAATGATCAGTCGGCCTTTCAAAATATTATATCCTAGGAAATGAAGGATCTGGATAGAGAGTACCTTTGAGGTCAGTTTAGGCTTCATGTTGGATGTTCCCTACCTTTAATTTGACAAGAGAAGCCTGTAGGAGGTCATGCTTTCATCATTTCAAAGGCACGTTATTATTCTGAGCATCTTGGTCATCTGTTTGCCCTTAAAACCTAGTCTCTGGGAATAATACATAGTTTTAATACCGTTTGAATGATGTAGCACACAGTAAAATAATCATTGTCGTCTTTAGCATTCTATGTGTTAAGCATGAATTTCACTGTGTTGACTAACATGTCTCCAGTGGAATTTTTTTTGTTGGTTTTATACTTCAAAAGCAATTGGAGTCCCAAAGCTATTGTGGACAGAAAATGAACTATCAGCATTCTACCTGGAGAGGAGAAATAGAGGTCCTTGCTGTAGGAGGTGGTGTGAGGTACAGAGGACGCCAAAACCAAACAACCTCTATTAATGTTACGAGGTGGATGTTATATGTGAATGCTTTGGCATTCAAGCAGTCGCTTTCATCCCTTGTTGACAAGGACATGGTAATAACAGACTTTGAGACGCCCAGACTTTCTGAAAGTTTGGGCAAAGGTATCTCCTGTCTGAGTGGAGAGCATCTGAAATGCAGCACTTGCAGTTCAGGGGGAGGCTGTGGCTTACGTTCACGTTTGCAAAGAAGCCGGCGCAGTATGGACGGACCTCTTGTCTGCGGCTGCAGTTCCACGCTGGCAGTGATGAATTCTTGTCCTGGTGTTTGGCCCAACTGGGAGGCAGGGGAACTGTTTATCAGGCTGCAAGCAGCTTGTGACCTGCCTACCAAACAGCAGTGAGAATGCTCTTACGAAATCACCGGAGTTCTGTCGTGTCAGTTTTGGTAGGAAGTTGCTTTAGTGATGTGGTTAAAGGCTCTCGAGTTCTGTTTGTATGGTCAGGTCCTTCACTGTGACTTTGTAAGTAAAAAATTTCAGCCCTCATAATGACAAGAATATCTATCTACAAAAAAGACACAATATTTAATAAACGTGTTGTGCTTAGTTTTTAACATTAAGTTTGGTCTCTTAACTGTCCCTTGTTTTCTTTCTATATCTGTTGTGAGAGTTTGGAAAGAAGGGTTACTTCTGTAGCTTGTTGTGTAACCTTTTCATGAAAAAAGAATTTTCCCAGCAAGTTTCTTGCCCATACAGAAAAAGCTACTAGAGAGGAAAACAGAGGCTTCAGCTCTTGAAAGGAAATGGGCAGTCTGAAACATGAAGGAATGAAAGTGTTCAAGTCATCAAAGGGTACTTAAAGCCAGTCTCTGAATCACCAGCAAAACAAAGTCATTCTTTGGATTGTCAGGGTTGTGGGAGTCTGAATTTCAGGTGCCACTGTTTGGGGTCTCAAGTGGGAAAGCTGCCTGCTTTGTGTGCGCGCGCGCTGTATTTGGGCATCAAGGTTTGCCCTGAATTCCTTTACTAAATAATCATGTTGTCTCCATGAAAAACAATGTACTTTAGAATTTGGGAAACTATTACTAGCTACTATATGAGTTGTGTATATTTGGTTATTGCAGAAACTCAAATATCTGATGCAAATTCATAGCAACATAAAAGTGCAGTTATCAGAGAAATCCAGACACTACTAAATAAATCGTATTTATTCTGACATCGGTTAAGAACCCTCAACTATTTTTTTGCTTTTTAAGGGGAAGGAGGGGTGAGGAGAAAATAATTAAGTAGGACAATCATTCTCCAGGCTGTCATCTGTTTAAATAATGCTGAATAATCAGGCATGGTATTTGAGGTCATGTCTTCACTTTCAATAAATAGAAGCACCTAAAGAAACAGTAAGTGGCTAGAGAAACTGAGGAGAAACAGTTCATCTTGGTTGTTTATTTGAAAGTTTTTAGTGGGGGTCATTGCTTACCAGAATGTCAGAAAAATCTCGAACACTGCTTATTTTTCAGACCATCTTTTCCTAAATCAATGGTTTCCATGTAAATTCATGTTGGAAAGCAGTTTGCTCCTAAGCTTTTCAAGAGCTTTGTTGGTATGAAGAGAGTAAAGAACTCCCAGGGTATTAGGTATGGTTTACAAGCTATACGGAATGAACAATGTGTTTGTTTCCATGCTTCAAAAGTGCCATAAATTTACTGTATGTGTAGTATGGTTGTAGGTAGACTTGTCTTGACTTCTGTAGCAAGAAGGAATTTAAGATTTTTCTTAGTGAAAGGTGTTTTCCTTTCAATACCTTTTTTAGTGGAATATTTCTTCTTGTGTTCCGTTCCTGTTCTCGCTGAAATGTGGATGTGTGCCATTGGTTAAACTATTCGTTTAAATTAACCGGCATTTATACTTTTAATGATGAAATAGTGCACAGCTGAGGGACTTCACTGTTCTGAAATGGGCATTTGCTTGGTGTGGCTCTTTCAAAGAGCAGTACTGACGTGGAGGTTGAGGTGTGGCAGAGATGTTGACTGGCACAAACATGAAAACTAAAATTTTTATTTCATGAAGTTTAAAAAGAAAGTAGGGGAAATATGTGTTCATTGCCAAGGATTTGGAATTAATTCTGTAAGGAAGAAAAAATAGTTTCTTGGAGACAATTCTCCATTTCAGAAAATATATACAGAGCTTATACAAAGTTTTTGGTATGGTAAACAAGCAATGTTTTCTTCTTACTGTACAGTATACTTTGCATATGTTTTCATGTTAACAATATAGTTGTTCTGGTGTTCTTCTGGTTAGGTATGTAGATTTTTGGTGTGAGGGGGAAATATCACACGTGTCAAATGGAATCTAGTGGGACTGGCTGATATTCCATTTTGAATTCATACATAATCTTATGAAACATTTCGTGTTGTTTTTAGTTTTAGTAGTAAGCTCTTCATGAACTTGTATTTGTGTAAAAGTAAAGCACCACATGTTATAAAAACATAGCTAGGAACGAGACTGAACATTTCCATTCAGTCCTAGAGGGGTTGTTGGTTGCTTATACTTTGAGTTACTGAACCATATACATGGCTGTCTTCTGTATCTGTTTGTTTTCAAGAAAAGCAGCGTGATGGGATGCATGAGAAGTGTGTTGCTAAGGTGGGTGGTGCTTTGGAGCAGTGACGCTGCTTTTACAAAGTGTGATATGCGTGAGAGCAAAAGCAAGACTGCTAGTAATAATCTAGACAGCGTGTTGTCTGTGCGCTAGTGGAAAGAAGTATTTCTTTTCATGGTGGCACATTTTATGTGAAACTTCAAGTTTATTTTGAGGGGTTCAGGTACTGTGGAAGCGCAATGCAATTGGTGCAGTAAAGACGACTTATGAGCACAACAGGAACTTAACTAGATAAATTAAAGATATTGACATACCTTTCTGGGGGTGAGATTAGGTTTATTGGGGTTTCCCTAACAGGACTTCAACAACAGGTTTAAAACTTCTCTTTTGCTGTAAATAAAACTATTTTGTTTTAGTTAAGGCTGTCTGGGAGCTCAAAGGGGACTGAAGGTTGAGGAGAATGCTAAGGTTCAAGCAGGATTTGAAGCTGCTTGTTTTCAAGGAAAGAACCTTTCTCTACAAAGAACATGCTGAATAGAATGAAATCATTAAATATTATTTCATAGTCACTGTTTTATGTTGTACAGTTTTAGAAAAGATGAACAGGCACTTTGACTTGACTGTATTGGGGGAGGATATTGCACATATGTGGATATTCCCTTTAGATGGTGAGTAATTGGAATTTAGATTTCATCCTAAGTAGTGCTAAACATGTAGAGGACAGTGCAAAAGGCTGTAGATATTTTGAACACCTGCACTTCAAAAAGCATAAAATTGTAAAATAAAGCTGGTTCAGATTGAACCAATGGGAGTGTCTGTTTTTTGGGTTTCAAGTTGGCAAGGTAAAAGTCATGCTTCATTTGACATGGAGTGGTTTGTCTGACTAGACACAGAATGCTTCATCTGGGGTACTATGGAGAAGTGAATAAAAAGGGAGACTAAACTGCTGAGAAGGTGTCTCCTTTCATCTGATAGCTTGGGCTTTGTAGTAGCTGCCCTGGATGTGCTAGATGGAGCCCAGATTTCCCACATATCCACAGTGCTCCGAGCTGTGGGGTAAAGAAGGAACAATTCCAACCTTTGAGGGAGGTTTTATGACACTAGCTCTTTGTTTGTTTTCTCCCAGATGAAATTAGTCACTGAATTTGACCTGGATTCATTAATCCTTTCAAGATGACTGAAACCACATGTTTACTGAAGAAAACCCTGTCTGCTTGAGCAGAATGCCCTTGTCTTGGATGTAAATAGAGGAAAAAGAGAATAGCGCTATGGAATAGTTGCTGCTTCACAAGATCAGGCCCAGCACTACTGCCACGCTGTTAGGAGTGGGAATTGGAAGAACATTTTATCCAAATTTCTCACACACGTTTTCTAGTGCAGCACATGGTGTATCTACTGCTGAAAGCACTGTGCTATTGAGAGATGATTTTCTTTATTCAGGTTCAGTAGTTTGCTTGTCCCACTACAGTTGATAACTTCACGCAGAAATGTGAGCCCTAATAAGTACAACAGGAAGCATTTAAATCTTTTGGGTATGAAGGATGATAGTGTTGCTCTGTTTCATGTTAGCTTGATATTGAAGAATTTATTTTGTTTTTAAAGTAGATACTAATGATATGCGGACTTCGCAGTTGTATTCCACGGGGTTGTCTGTCTGTACACATATACGTGACTTAGATTCCTTTATTTTATTCTTATTTTTTATTATTTTTTTTTCAGATTATATGCTAGGATCAGATTGAGGTGCTATGCTGATTTAAATCAGCTGAACTTTTGCCTCTTCAATTCCTGACTATTTAGCTCACATTTCACTAACATGTAGTTTAAACTTACCTTTTGATTAATGCAGCCACAACATTTGCAGGTGCACTTGGGTGTTTGCATGTTTTAGTCCAGTGGGTGGGTACAAGGTTACAAGATCAGACGTATGGTTTTTATGAACGCATACAAGCCTGTATGTGCAAATCCATGGAGCTACATAGAAAATATGAGTCGTTCTATGATGGGGATGAGTAGAGGACGCTGACCTCCTCTACATCACGTGAATAGTTTGTTCAAGGTATGAGCACAGCCAGGTAGGCTCATGACGTAATGCACTGTTCCTCCTAGCACTGTGAAGATCATATATGTTTCTGCTCTTCTCCCTTCATTTCAAATTAATTCATGGGCTTTCAAAACCTTTTATACGAAGTCTAGTGCGTATTTTCCTCTGCTAGATCAACTAGAGTCAAAGTTAACTCCGCCGAAGTCTGGGACACAACTAGGAGCAGAGGACAAATCGTAATTAACTGTCTTGCACTGGAACTGAAGTGTGCTGTCACCTTTCCCCAGAAAGAGCAGGTACACCGCCACTAGGCAGAAGACAATTTCCACTGCCTTGCAGTAGGAGCAGAACAGCTTTGCTTTTGTGGCTCTGTCTGGCTGTATGTCTAGGTAGAAAACTGTGTGCCGCTTACACCTTGTCGCAGAGCGCTTCTGCCACTGGTGGTGCACACGGGTTGTGTTTCAGTAGTAAGGCTGTAGGTAAACTTTTTACCTTGAGTACCTAACGTGGGGCATGCAACTCCATATTTAGACACTTAGGTAAGCAGCTGATTTCCCTTTGAAATCAATGAGAACACTTTGAAAATGTATCTTTTGATGTATGCTTAAATGCCTAACATTTGGCATCTAAAGTTTTTCAAGAACTGTACTGCCATTTACATCTATTGCATCTACGTAGGAACAAAAGTCCTACCTCCTGGAACCTGCCTAAATAGATGCAAGGCAGGGGACAGTATCTGAGCTCCAGATACTTTTATCAGGAGAGTAATCTTTTATAGGGACATAGGTTTTTCAGAAGGATCTTTTTTCAGGGAGGAGTCAAAAAAGGAGGCATGCGTTCTTGGTGTTGGAAGCCTGGTTGTGCTTTACACGTTGACTTTCTTGGGAACAGTCCATCCATACATAAAGGAATGCAATGCTGACAAGTTCAATGAAGTTTGGCTGAACTTCTTTAAAAGAGGCAATTGGGGAGAAAAAAAAGATGCAGGGACTGCTTTTTTTCCCACAAATAATTTAAAAAACCTATTTCTTATATTTTGTTTTCTGTCTGTCACTGGATGTGACTTAAAGACAATCTTTTTTTTTTTTTCCTCCCCTTCCTTTGTTTTATTTCATTTGACTGTATAAAACTTGTGCAATAAATTCTGTTGCAGTGAATTCCATTTGGCCCAGTGCTGCAAACACTTGTATGATGCACGCTCCGGAAGGCAGCCTGATTAAATTTAATAAACCAGTTCCTCTGCTGTAGCTAAGGTATGTAGAAACTGAGACATGTATGGAGAATGATGGCTGAAAGATCCTTTTGTTTTACAGTCCTGTTTGATGTGGCAGTGCAATGTTAGTGCAGCTTTTCTCGTGTTATACTGAGTGTATTCTTTTCTAATATCTCATCTCTGCTCAGAAGACTGAATTACCATGATATAGGGAATGTCAATATTTTTCAAGAAAAAGTGCAATTGTAGCATAGAATAGAATGCACTGCTACAAAGCGCATGTTCCATAAAAACTGACATGAGTGCAACGATGTATTTCATGGAGATACTGTTGAATTCTGTTGTTGAATCTTATTGAACTGCTTACAGTGTTTAATTATGGTGAAAGCTTTCAGTGCTTCTGGTAATTCATGATTGCTACTACACTTTGCAATTGGAATGAACTGAAATTGCTTTGGAAAAATATCCTGATACATTGCATATGTATGTGCTTGTGTACTTGTATTCCTTTCTGCTATGAAATGAGAAAATAGACTTCAATTCACTCATAATAAATAACAAGATTAAACATCTGAATGTGTCCCTAAAATATTTTGATTTAGATATAACTATATGTTTGGGAAGCTGTATCAAAATATTGTTGATCCATGCAGATAAATACTTATGCTCATCTGTCCAGTCAGATAAACTCTGTATTGTTTGCTAGCAAAGTTTTATAATCTTTTTAGCCAACCTGTTCTAATTTGCACTAATTTACAAGGCCTAGCATTGGCCAAAAGCACAACTGAAAGCAATCTCAGCACAAAGCTTGTCCAGCCAGTCCTTTTTTGTGCTGGTCTTGTGTTTTTTCTTTTTCTATATCAGAAACAGCTATATCCTGGTGGGGGCTAGGTAATGTTACAGATTCAGCTGCTACAATGAGGTGAGACTCCCAGGGCTGGTGGAAAGGACATTATATTGCCTTATGTTGTGGTTGATGGAGCATGGGAGTGAGGTCAGGAAAGACGGAGGGGAGCAACTGGTTTGTTGAGTCCCCTTTTGACGAAGGGAGGGAAGTATTTTTCCTGATTTTAAGCAAGATGGGATATATTCAGTATGTATAGCGATTGAGGCAGCAGTAACAGTGGTGATAATGATAATAGTAAATATCTGAAGACTGAATCACAGTATGTTCCAGAGTAGTTTAAAAATACCCATGTATCCTTTCACTTAGGTGAATAAGCCAACTTCTTTCAGTGTTCTTATTAATATATATATAGATAGGTAAGCTCACGTATACTAATTTGAGGCTTCTTGGCTGCAAGGGTGATGACCATCTCCTGCTGACTGGGCTGTGGCTGAGGTGCAGTGACCGGCTGGAGAAGTCGGGTGAATTCTCTGCCAGGGAAAAGGGCCTGGAAAAGGCCAAGGGATTTTTGAGTGGGGGAGAATATGGGAGCAGGCCCTGGCGTTACGCACCAGGTCTTGTGAGCGATCGGTGTGAGCGCGTGTGCCTTGTGTAGTTCATCCACCTCTCCTCTCACGCTCCTGGGATGCGGGACCTCCTTTGCCCCTTTCCGACCAGAGGACCACAGGCTCCCTGCTCTGCCTGGAGGGACTGGGCTGCCTCCACCCTGTCCAGCTCCCAGGCAAGCAGCACCTACATCGCCTTTCCCGGGAGCAAGAGGGCACCAGGAGGCAGGGAGCCAGCAAGTACTGTGGCCAGAGAAGGGGGGCTCGGCTCCTTGCTTGCCGGGAGGAGAGTCAGGCAGACGGTTACTCTTGCAGCGGTTTTTGCCCCATGCACATTGCCCTCTTCCTAGAGGTCTGTCAGCAGGTAGAGTATGACAGCCAGGCTCTGTCCCCTCAGGCACAGGCAGGGAGGCGAAGTGCTGCCTCTTCAGGCTGCTCCATAGGTGGCCGCTTGCTGTGCTTGTGCCGTAAGCTGGCTCTGATATTTGGTGTGGGGGAAAAAAACAGACTAATGACAGAAAACAACATTTACAAAAATGTTCTCAAATCTATAGCTGTACAGAGTTTAAATTGCACCTAAACTCCTGGCTGCCAAATGGCGACGTTACCATCTGCGCAGTTTGCCTGCAGGCCATGCTGCAGAATGGCTTCAGTGCGATGAACTGTAGTCATCAGGTGCGGGCACTTGTGGCTCTCTGGTTGCTCTGAAGTAGGAATAACCCAGAGGAGCTGTTTGTGAGGTCTTAGGCTGTAGACTGAGATGCTATGACTTCCTATCTCTTCCATGTAACAAAAGATTATTTCACTGTTATGCTATTAAAAAGATGTATTTGCTTTTCAGATGGGCTATAATAATCAGGGGATTACTGGAAACCTTGAAATAAAGAACCTAAGAAAAATTTTTTCAACATCTTGTTTTCATCATGTGTTGTCAGAATTGATTTTGTCCACTGTTTATGCTTAATTCAGAAATGATTTGTGACAGTGTCGCTCCAGTTTTTATGCTGTAGTGACGTTCGCCTGAATAGTCACCTCCAACAAACCAAAGTTCTTATTCTCTGTAAGAAATATATCACATTTAAAATATTTTTATGTGCAACTCTCTGGTTACCAGTTCAAGAAACAGAGGTATTGTTATTTTACTCCCGGGTCTGTGATAAGAGTTGTAAGTAGAACGGAACACAATGTAAGTTGTTCTCTTTTCATGACTGCTTCAGATCATACTGATTCAAGTTTAAGGCAGATGTGTTTTGCAGAGTGACAAGGGTAGATCATCTGGTAGTGCTTTACACAGTTTTGTTCATCTGGACCTTAATTTACAAGGATCTGAAACAATGTCAAGTTACTTTTCTTTCCAGTGAAAATGCCTAACTCTAATGGCATGCAACAGTCTTAGCATTCACTCATTTGATTGCTGTCTGACAGTTGAATTGGCATGACAGAAACAAACTAAGTGTTTTTAATTCTTTCCTGGGGTAGAGGATATTAAACAGGAAGGATATTAAGTGTCATGAGTCAGATTATCACTTAGCACAAATTGGAGTAATGTCACTGAAGTCAAAGTGCTGATTTACACCTGCTGAATATGTTTCCATAACCCAAGCAGTGTGCACAAGGGCAGCAGTTCCCCCAGTGCACTGCTTCTAGTTCTTATAATTAAATTGTGATTTGCAGATGTCAGCAAGGGGAATTTATACTTGACAGAAAACTAATTCTCATGAGCAAGCACTTATTTTGAGCAATCTTTTCACTGTCAAGAAAACTGTGGTAGTTTTGGACTGACAATCTCTAGTTGCATAGTCCAGACTAGAGAATATTCTTTGGGTAAAAATGGATGTTTTCCATATTCAAGATTTGTTGCGAACTGGTTCACTTGATGAAGGGTTTCATAGGATGTATACAATTTATTAACTTCTTGAATTTATGAAATGTACAGGTCCAGTGGGCAGGGATGTCTGTTGGCAGAGGCTTTTAAAAGCATCTGGGAAGTTACAGCTGTACTGGGAGTTTTAATCCCAGTTGAAAGTGCCCTGCCAGCCTCAGTTTCTCAGCAGTCAGGAAACTACAGATCTTTTTGAAAGAAAATTAGTTTTAGGTATCTCTTATGTAGTTTATTCAGGAATTGAACTAAACTGGTTTTTGTCAACAACAGCAAATGTAGCTGGTTGTATGTAGGCATTAAGCAGCTCTCTGACAAAATGAAAAATGGGTGCTGTGCCAAAAGTTCAGATGCTTTGAAAAGACTAATCCCGTTCTGAGTGTGCGTTCAAAGCAGTCACAGGCAATTTTTAATGCATTATTCTGCAGTGACACCCTTTCTTTTGAAATGTAAACTGTTCAAGAACTTCAATGCAGAGTACAGTAATAGTTTTTTAGATGACTGAAAAATACCAGGTCGCTAGTTTTACTAATTCATGTCAAATACTTTGACTTTTTACTTAGGCTTTAAACTCTGGCTGTGGGCTAGAATGTGCTGTGTGCCTGAGTGAGGGAGCAGTGCTCAGAGGAAGCTCCGGAGACGTAATGATATCCCAGAGGCATGATTTGTCTTTGGTGCCACTTCTGCTCTGAATACCATCTTAAAAACATGCGGAGTACTTCTGTAAGTTCAGCCTGATATGGGTGCGCAACAGCCCCAGAAGCAGGTGATGTGTTGCAGCTATGCAAAGTCATGCGGCCTTTCTCACTGTAGGCACACAAGCACCATTTTGCAGCAGCAAGACCTGGAGGGAGGCCCTACTACAAAATCCTGGTGTTCAGGTGAGTGGGGAAGGTTGACAAGATGCAAAAGAGAAGGGGGTGAAGCAATACTCTGCTTTGACAGAACAACCAGAAGACCAGGTTGGTTTTATAGCAGGAGTATGCTATGCTTTCTAAAAGGTTACTAAACACGAGGCTAATTCAGATTCTGGTATATAACATCTAGATTCTGGTATATGTTGTATATGAGATCCTATGTCTCTTGAATGAGCCCAATGTTTTAGTTCGTGCTTATGTAGTACATAGGTTTGATTCTGTGCTCTCACACAGGTGTACTGAAGGGTGGATTTACAGTATGCTTTGAAAGAGTGATGGTGGTGGTGTGAAATCCCCTGGCTATCTGGGAGATTACAGTAAAGGGGGAAAAATGCAAGGGGACTTCTGTGGACCTTGAGAAAATTCTGCTGCTGATAGCTATAGTTTCATTTGTGATCAGTCCAGTCAGATACAGAATAACTTAGGTGTATCTACACACGCCATAGCTGTACTGTGAGAGTGGAGTTGGTGAGTCTTCAGTGTCCTGTAACTGACTGCAGAGTTGAATAGCGTCCAGAGTTATGAAGAAAGCAAGGTTCTACCTGAGGCATTTATTACCCTAGATCATGTCCTGAGTAGGATAGCTGATGGAAAATGTGCAGTGAGAAGTCATAAATTTCTATTTTTTAATGAGTACGGCAAAACCTTGTATTGATGCTGAACAGTCTACCATACAGTATACCATCTGGTGAATGCATGTGTTCTGTTCAGACTTGATGTGATTCTGGGCAGAGGGCATGTTAGCTACGTTTATGTTCTCCTGTGGGGCAAGCAATATGATAAGCCCTGAACCGGTTTCCAATGCTACTGTAGATTTGGAAAGAGCTGAAAATGAGTAAGGGTGTGCTGAGAGGGGAAAAAATTTCTCTTTGGAGAGACTGAAACAAGTGATCTGTGCTTTAGTACGTCATCTTAATTAGTTACCTACAGCTAGAAGCCTGAAACCAATGATTTGAATGTCTCCGTGCTGTTTGTACCATTTCCCCCCACCCCTCTTATCCTTGCACTGAGTTCTTAACTCCAAAATCCCTTTTTGGAACATACCCGTGTCAGATGAGGGTAGGGAATGGTCTCCAGAGGCTGCAGGACTGAACTCCAGCCGTGCATCTGGAGGAGCTGATGCAGCTTTGCACAGAGCTCCGTGAGCCTTCGAGTTCTCCCTGCGGACCAGCGCTGGCTGTTAGCGAGGCCGTGACATCGGCAGTGTCCGGGAAGCAGACGGCACGTCTGTCTGCGTTTGGATGGCTCCGCATCCTCTCTCATTCCATCACGCAGCTACTTCCTCTTTCTCACTTAAGGCTGTAATTAGCACTTTTTTATTACTTTGAAATATTAGAAGGGGGAAGCATGATGGATAGTAATGTAGATGCTTGAACTTTTTGGGGAACATTCTTTTCACATAGTGGTGGTACCAGCTGCTGCTTTGGCTCTGTCTGGTTAATGCTTTTTCTCTTGATGGTTTTCAAAATGAATGCACACTGAAACCAAGACATCAAGGCTATTTTAAGTGTAACCAGCAGTAGAATGAGTGGCTGAATTAGTGCTTTGTTCTTTGGTAAGGGGCAGAAGTTTTGAGGCTTGTCTTTCAGTAGTCTCTACCCAACAGGATAACTAAATACCTTACCAGATAGCCACAAAATATGGAATGTTATAACATATTGTAGTAACTCTTGCATCTAAATTCATTAAGTAATTAAGAGGATCTCCCATACAATATTTTTCTGAGGGATGTGATTTCCTCAAGCTTCGGCTTTGTTTGTCAACCTAGTTTTTCTTGATGATCTCTTTAATTGCATGCCTGATGCTTCGGTTCACTATACAGCATCTATACGTGTTCTAATACAAGCGTCAGGCTTACTAAAATTATATTGTTCTCCCAGTTAAAACTGCCACTTTCATTCCAATATGTTAAATAAAACTGACCTTTCTGTAAGAGATTTTTAAAAATAATTTGGATTTTAAAATTGGCTTTGCATGTAAAAGTAAAACTAGCTGAAAATACTGACAATGGGTATACTCGTGTGGCCATCTGTAGACTTCTAAGTTCGGGTGCTTAAGATTGTCATTACTTAGTTTTTTAGAGTTGAAAGTTGTGCTGTGGGCACGTGTACAGCTGAAGTGCTTTTGATGCTTGTTCGAGGAAAAAATGTAGATAATGAGAAGCTGACGGAAAGAATATAAAAGCTTTTTTCATGAGAAGCAGGGCAGAGAGACATTACAAAGGCTGAGAGCGAGGGTGGTGATAAGAACTAGCTAGCTGTGTCTTTAGTGGCTTGTTCTGGATGCTGGTAATGAAAGACATTTGAAAAGACTTCTGATTAATAATTTATTGTACATTAAAAATAGCTGAATATTATACATTCATCTTGTTTTCACCGTGAATGTCATGTCTAATTCTTGTACTATTGCATCAAACAAATGGTTTTAAAATGCATTACGGTGTGAGAATGTCATTTGACATGGGAGGTGTCAAAGTAAGCTTTTGGGGTGAACAAACACCCCCTAATGTTAATGCTACATTGTGTTGAGTGCGATGACCTTGTAGCATAATAATGCATCGACACCTAGATGTTGAGTCGGGTTCATTCTATTTATCTGTGGAAATCAGTCATAGCTGCAGAAGAATGCACTTCTTCAATTCCCATCAAGTGTGTGGAAATTCCTGCAGAGTAGTAAAGCTTAGATTGACAGTAGACTATTTCGTATGTAGAAAAAGGAGCTGCTACAAACTTTACTGAGCTTAGATATCAATGAAATCTGATCGCTATCCTTACAGTAATGCATATTTGTGTAACGGTTGAAGAAGGCGGATCCCAAGCTACCAAGACTGTAGATCTTCATAGTTCAGTATTGATGACATCAGTTGGTAAGATCAAAGTTCGGGGACAAAAACAAACAAAATATGGCCCAATCTTCTTTGCAGAATTGAATCATTTTACTCTCTAACTCATCGCTCTTGCCATAGATAAATATCAGGGTAGCAGGTTCAGATTCATTATTTGAAAACTGCCTGTTGGGTAAATAGTAATAATAAAAACAATTGATAAATGCCTTGTTTGAAGGGTGTCTTTTTTTTTTTCTTGCTTTCTTTTTCTTTGTGGAAGTCTTTGTCAATAAGGAATCAGTCATTCTTCTGCTTTCAGAGCTCAGTAAGAGTAGCTGTTAAGCAAGGTAAATATCATTAATATAGCATCTGCTATATTTGTTCTGTGCAGTATAGGGTGGCTTATTTTGCAGCTAGCTCTTCCCAATTCTGGCACTTTCTTAAAAAGAGGGAAAGGTCTGTAATATGACGCAATACAAAAATATGTGGTCACATCCCAGGATGCTCCAGAAAAGATACCAAATTTTAATTCTTCAGGCCCAGCCTGAAGAAATTGGAAAAATCTTAGAGAGGGTTGAAAGGCTGACCGAAGCTATGAAGCTTGTACTGCGTGAGGGCTGAAAGAGGTGCGTATGGTGACTAGAAGGATGCAGGGCTGTTATGCTGTAATTTTATCTGTGCAGGTGTCGTTCTCTGTTAGGGACTGGTTTGGTCAGAAACAACGATGCATTAGTGATATGAGCTGTTGAAGAGCGTAATTCCTATTTATGCATCTAATTGTTTTTATTTATAAAAGGGGTTGTCAGTGAAGAGTACGACAGGAAAGTTCCTCTCCCATGCAGAGAAACTTTGAGAGATAAGTATCTTGGCAGCAGTCACACCCGTGAATCAATGGTGAATTAGAGAAGCGTTGGATTTGGAGCTTCACATTTGGACTTAACCTTGGAAATTGTGTGAACCTATGTTAGGCAGGAAGTTTGTCTAAACATTTCCTAAGTGTTTGGTTCCAAGTCTGAGCACATAAATCGATCTCCATAAACTAAATTCTACGTAGTAGTCTTCTGTTTTCTGAATATAAATGCTTTTAGTACTCTGAGCTGCATCAATTGCAAGATTAAAACTTCAGTACTGGGCAAATCTGTGTTAATCAATACAAAGCGCTGCGATAGTTTTCTAGGCTAGAGGCTTAGAGAGCACATGGTGTAAAATTTGCTCTCTTTCTGTGAGCAAACTCAGATTCAAGTTCTGCTTTCAGAACTAATGTCTTACAAAACTAAAGAATAAAAATTGTGATCTTTTTACAGAAATATCCAAAATAGATACCTTAACAGTTAAAAAATGATTTTATCTAATATTTTTCTTCAGGGGTGCTATTTTTATGTTGTAACAGTATTTCTTTTTCTATACTTAAGGAGGAAAAAACAAACGAGAGCCTGTTGTACTTCTAGGATTTTGCTAGTGATGCTACCAGATAGTCGTTCCCCAGTTAATTTAAATACTTGTAGTATTTTTACATAAACCTAAGTGCTTTGGCTTTTATGATCATGGGAGGTACTTTGACAAATACAGATTAGTGGGGAGAGATCGCTTGGTGTCGCTTGGTGTCGCTTGGTGTCGCTTGATAACACGTCCCTTGACGTCGCGATGTCGCTCGGTGTCACTTCATATCACGCGGAGCCAAGAGCAGCGGCGGGCTATTTAAACCCGGCGTCACCGCTCTTAACAGTCACTTGCTGAGGCGATCGGCTCCGGGGCAGACGCGTTCTGCAGCAGAGCGGGGGCATCTCGCTGTGTGAGGGCTTTTTGGCTGCACCGAGGCCACTCGAGGCTCGATTCTGCGTGTGTGGTATCGCCTGGTATCGCCTCACATCGCGCTATCGCCTGGTATCGCCTCACATCGCGATATCGCCTGGTATCGCCTCACATCGCGATATCGCCTGGTATCGCCTCACATCGCGATATCGCCTGGTATCGCCTCACATCGCGATATCGCCTGGTATCGCCTCACATCGCGATATCGCCTGGTATCGCCTCACATCGCGATATCGCCTGGTATCGCCTCACATCGCGATATCGCCTGGTATCGCCTCACATCGCGATATCGCCTGGTATCGCCTCACATCGCGATATCGCCTGGTATCGCCTCACATCGCGATATCGCCTGGTATCGCCTCACATCGCGATATCGCCTGGTATCGCCTCACATCGCGATATCGCCTGGTATCGCCTCACATCGCGATATCGCCTGGTATCGCCTCACATCGCGATATCGCCTGGTATCGCCTCACATCGCGATATCGCCTGGTATCGCCTCACATCGCGATATCGCCTGGTATCGCCTCACATCGCGATATCGCCTGGTATCGCCTCACATCGCGATATCGCCTGGTATCGCCTCACATCGCGATATCGCCTGGTATCGCCTCACATCGCGATATCGCCTGGTATCGCCTCACATCGCGATATCGCCTGGTATCGCCTCACATCGCGATATCGCCTGGTATCGCCTCACATCGCGATATCGCCTGGTATCGCCTCACATCGCGATATCGCCTGGTATCGCCTCACATCGCGATATCGCCTGGTATCGCCTCACATCGCGATATCGCCTGGTATCGCCTCACATCGCGATATCGCCTGGTATCGCCTCACATCGCGATATCGCCTGGTATCGCCTCACATCGCGATATCGCCTGGTATCGCCTCACATCGCGATATCGCCTGGTATCGCCTCACATCGCGATATCGCCTGGTATCGCCTCACATCGCGATATCGCCTGGTATCGCCTCACATCGCGATATCGCCTGGTATCGCCTCACATCGCGATATCGCCTGGTATCGCCNTGGAAAGGAAGGAGAATTGTTGCTGGCAGGTTGGCTGACTTAGTACAATGTGCTTTAAACTAATGAACCTGGGGGATGGGGCCCTTAACCATGGCTCTCATGCTCACAAGCAACAGGGAGGAAGAATGCACCTACCAGAGTAGTGAGGAATGCCCTCCAACCCTCCAGAAAGGTTCTGCCAAAAAGGCTAGACAGTCAAAGGCCCAAATGGAACTGCTCTACACAAACGTGTGCGGCAAGTGTAACAAACAGGAGGAGCTGGTAGCCCCTGCCCAGCTGGAAAACTATGTCCTGATTGCTGTCACATAAACTTGGTGGGATGAATCACACAATTGGAGTGCTGCAGTCGATGGCTATAAACTATTCAGAAGGGACAGGCAAGGAAGGAAAGGTGGAGGAGTTGCCCTCTGTGCAAAAAACAGGATTGATTGCACAGAGCTATATCTGAAGAACAGCAATGTACAGGTCAAGAGCTTAGGGGTGAAAAATAGAGACCAAGCCAACAAAGGAAACTTTGTGGTTGGTGTCTACTGTGGGCCACCTGATTAAGGAGGGGATGTCGGTGAGGAGTTCTTTCTTCAGCTGCAGGAAGCATCACACTTGCAGGCCCTGATCCTGCTAGGTGACTTCAGCCACCTGGACATCTGCTGGAAAAGTGGCACAGTGAACTGCAAGCAGTCTAGGAAACTCCCGGAGTGTGCTGAGGATAAATTCCTAGTACAGGTGATAGAGAACTCAACCAGAGGAGAAGCGTTGCTGGACTAGTTGCTCACTAATGTGTAATAACATATTGGAGAGGTCAAGATTGGAGGTAGCCTGGGCTGCAGTGATCGTGCCTTGGTAGAATTCTCAATTTTGAGGGGTACAGGATGGGTAAAAAGTAGTCAAAACCCTAAACCTCAGAGAGTCAAACTTCTGGCTCTTCAGGGCACTATTGTGTGGGATCCCTTGGGAAACTGCCCTCAGAGATATGCCCTCGGAGTGATTGAGAGTTGGGAGATTTTCACAGATGTTTTTCTTAGGACATAAGAGCTCTCAATCCTGACATGCAAGAAGTAAGGCAAGGGAGTCAGGAGACCATCTTGGCTAAGTCAAGACCTCTTAGCCAAACTAAAGCACAAATATGCATAAGCAGTGGAGGCCGGAGTACATGTCCTGGGAAGATAAGGATATGGCCTGGCAGTGCAGGGAGGGGATCAGGAAAGTCAAGGCACAGCTGGAGCTGAATTTGGCTAGAGATGTAAAAAATAACAAGAGTTTCTTCAAGTACATAGGACAGCAAAGGAAGATAAACTGTACCCTCCTGGATGAGCGAAACAGGAGACCTGGCTACAGCTGATATGGAGAAGGCTGAGGTACTCAAAAGCTCTTTTGCCTCAGTCTTCACTGGCAAGTGCTCTAGCCACACCACCCAGTTCACAGAATCCAAGGGCAGGGACTGGGAGAATGAAGAACTGGCCACTGTAGGAGAAGATCGGGTTCAAGACCATCTAAGGAACCTGAAGGCCATAACGAGATGCATCCGCGGGTCCTGAGGGAACTGGCAGATGAAGTTGCTAAGCTCCTGTCTGTCATATTTGAAAAGCTGTGGCAGTCCGGTGAAGTTCCCACTGACTGAAAGATGGGAAACGTAACCCCCATTTTTAAAAAGGGAAAGAAGGAAGATCAGGGAACTACAGGCCAGTCAGTCTTGCCTCTCTACCCAGCAAGATCATGGAGCAGATCCTCCTGGAAACTCTGCTAAGGCACATGGAAAACAAGGAGGTGATTGGTGACAGCCAACATGGCTTCACTAAGGGCAAATTGTACCTGACAAATTTGGTGGCCTTCTACGTCAGGGTTACAGCATTGGTGGATAGGGGAAGAGCAACTGATGTCATCCACCTGGACTTGTGCAAGGCATTTGACACTGTCCTGCACGATATCCTTGTCTCTACATTGGAGGGACATGGATTTGATGGATGGAGCACTCGGTGGGTAAGGAATTGGCTTGGATGGTTGCACTCAGAGTTGCAGTCAGTGGCTCCAATGTCCAAGTGGAGATCAGTGACAAGTGGTGTTCCTCAGGGGTAGGTACTGGGACCAATGCTGTTTAACATCTTTGTCAGCAACATGGACAGTGGGATCGAGTGCACCCTCAGCAAGTTTGCCGATTGACACCAAGCTGTGTGGTGTGGTCAACATGCTGGAGGCAAGGGATGGCATCCAGGGGGATCTGGACAGGCTTGAGAGGAGGACATGTGTGAACCTCATGAAGTTCACGTGCAAAGTCCTGCATCTGGGCTGGGGCAATCCTAAACGTGAATACAGTCTGATTGATGAGTGGATAGAGAGCAGCCCTGCAGAGAAGGACCTATGGGGTGTTGGTGGATGAAAAACTGAATATGAGCCAGCAATGTGCACTTGCAGCCCAGCAAGCCAACTGTATCCTAGGCCGCATCAAAAGCAGTGTGGCCAGTAGCTGGAGGGAGGTGATTGTCCCCCTCTACTCTGCTCTTGTGAGACCCCACCTGGAGTACTGCATTCAGCTCTGGGGCCCCCAGCACAAGAAGGACATGGACCTGTTGGAGTGAGTCCAGAGGAGGCCACAAGGATGATGAGAGGGCTAGAGCACCTCTCCTGTGAAGACAGGCTGACAGAGTTGGGGCTGTTCAGCCTGGAGGAGAGAAGGTTCTGGGAGACCTTACAGTGGCCTTCCAGTACCTACAGGGGGCCTACAGGAAAGCGGGGGAGAAACTCTGTCATGGAGCGTAGTGATAGGACAAGGGGTAACAGCTTTAAACTAAAAGAGGGCAGATTTAGATTAGATGTTAGGAAATGCTTTACGATGAGGATGGTGAGGCATTGGAACAGGTTGCCCAGAGAAGCTGTGGATGCCCCATCCCTGGAAGTGTTCAAGGCCAGGCTGGATGGGGCTTTGGGCAACCTGGTCTAGAGGGAGGTATACCTGCCCATGGCAGGGGGGTTGGAATGAGATGGTCTTCAAGGTCCCTTCCAACCCAAACTTTTCAGTGATTCTAAGTCTGTCCTTAGGTATGCCAAAAATCTTGATCATTGAGGTCTTAAAACACAATCAAAAGTGAGATTGATTTTTTTTTTTTTTGTAATGAAGTAAGAGCTATTGATCAAAAGCCACAAAGCAGGAAATCAAAGACCATCTTTCTTATTCCTGTGTAACAATATGTAGTGTTGAGGGATTTCATGGCTTGCAAATTACTGATTTTTAACTTTGAGATCTGTTAAGTGTTCTAAATTTCAAAACTACATGGCTTAAGTGTTTCTGCTGGGTATTCCTATCGCAATGTCACTGAATAAAATTATTTAGCTTTCTTCCTGCCCTCTTAATGGATTTTCAAATCTTGCTTAAGGGTTGTTGTTTTAAGGAGGATAATCCAGTCTGAGCTGTTCTATTGCCTTGTATGATTCTTTTCTTCCTTAGAAATTATGAGAATTTTTGCTTGTCTTCATTTATGAATGTTTCTAAATCATCAATTTTTCTCCTGATGAATGAAAGCTTTAAAAGTAAATAATAGTAATTAAACACTGGAACTTATCTTTTGATTCAGTGGATTTTCCAGCACTTGAAGCATTCAGTCAAGATCAAATGGCTTTCTAAAAGACATGCTGTATCTCCAGTAGAAATTATGGGGCTCCTGAAAGCAACAGTTGGTGAAATTCGAGGGGTCAAATGAGATGGATAATCGTAATGCTTTCTTCCAGTTTTAAATATCTGAATTTGTCAAAATTACTGGGCTGTTTGTGAGCCAGTTCAGTCAGATTTCTTGAAAAAGTTCATAGAATAGACAATAAGCCATCATAACAGCCCCAGAAACAACAGAGTCCTGGGACAGAACTCCCACTGATGCCTCGATTACAGCCTGAATAAGGATTTGCTTTCTGGAATAAGACCTAACAAAGTGTGAATTGTGTTGCATAAATGCATTTCCAGTGTGGGGTTAGGCAGGAGGTCAAAGGATGAGTGCCATTCACATAAATATGAGTGTGAAGTAAAGGAATTAATTTTGGTTAACTGTGCACAAAGGGATCAATGGAATTATTAATCCCAGTAAGCCATTCATTGCTACTTGCTCTTATAGTAACTATAAACCTGTTTAAACTTTTTTTTTTTTTTAAAGGAGCACTGAGAAATAATTCCAATTAACGAAATTCTTGAAATGATCTGTACCTCTTGAATATTTTTCACTACTTTTTTTGGGTCATGCTTTCAGAAGTGTTAAACTTTGGTTTGATAAACTAAAGTGTCAGGCTTCCAGTGTCCCCTGTTCCAAATTTAAGCGGGGAGAGCTCTTGAAAACTGAATCTATTTGCTTACAGGTGAACAAGAGCTGTTAGGCACGGGAGAGTTCTGGGAACCTGCTTCTCTCTCAACACCAGCTGCAAAGCTGATGCGTGATTTGAACTTGTACTGGTGTTTTCACATAACAATCTAGTGTAAAGCTAAATGGGTCCTGAAGGACAGTTTTATGACATGTGACAGAGAAGTAAAGGTATCTTATGTAGACATTTTAGCTGATAGATCTCCTATTACAGGTGACCTACGTGCAGGTCTGTGAGGCACAGGTCTGCCCTTAAGTAGGCAGTTACAGTGAGTTTAGGTTTAGTGTCTTCAGAATGGTGCCTGGATTTAGGAATGAATTGGTGAATTGAACCCCAGTATGCTAGGGCACTTGAATGGGAGAGTGCATCAACTTTGGGTATTGATGGCTACATGCACGTCTTGTCTAGTGGTAGTGGACTGCATAAACAGTTTGACATTTCAGCTGACCTACAGCTGGAAGAGATTATTTGGAAATGCGTAGTAACTTGCTACATTAGCTGTGGAAGTTCAGTCCACAAGGAACTGAGTCTTAGGTGTGTAATTTTACCTTTGAAGGTACCATTATTTCGTTATGTGCAGCTTGCTGGACTTGACTGTTTTGCAGATCATGATGATGCTTTGTTATAATTGGACATACTGAAACCTGATGCAATTGGGCCAGTGAAGTATTGAAAAAACTCAGTTAAAGAATGCTGTGTTTGCCCTACAAAAGGGAAAATTGGTTCCATCTGCTCAAATTAAATGTTGATTTAGACCTCATTTTCTGAAATGTAAACCATGCTTTTGAAAGAACTGCTCGGTAAATACTTTTGGGTTTATTATATGGATTTAGAAATAAATTAGAGAGATCTGCAGGCCTGTCTTGTCTTCCTTCCTCGGGAAAAGATTTCACTCAACTGAACAATGTATTTCAGCATAAACATATACAATACAGACCCTTTTTGCCATGCTCAGCACTTTGTATACCTGATTGAGGGCTATTAAACTCAAATTTGATGCCCTGGCAGAGTTAGCTGAGTCTTGTTTAACATAATTAAAATTCTGTGGTCAACTTTTTTTCCTACATTCCGCAGCCAAAAAAGCCCATGCGTGCTCCGTGAATGGCCTTTGTAGACAATCTGTTTGTCTCTACTGAACTGCTTTTGTTTTTAATAGATCTTTTCTGTATGGTCATTTCTGAATGTCTCTTCAGTGTGAGTTTAACCACTAGTACAAGTACCTAGAGTGATCTGGAGGTCTGTTCAATCTCAAGGAGCCTTAAGGTTCAAACAAGGGTCTACTGAAGAGCAAATCAGTTAATGGTTAAGGCAAAATGTAATGAGCCAAATAAAGAAACCACAGTTCACATAGCTGACATCATCCTATAATATCTCCCAGACAACACTGTGCTTTATAATGTGTTTGATGCATTTTTTTTTCCGTCTGTAGACACAAAGATTTCAATTGACTTGAGTGCTCCAGAGGCCAAATTCTCAAAGGTATTTGGGTACTTAGAGGTACACATCGAATTTTCTTGGGATTAAAAAATAATCCCTAGGCACTTTGTTTGTGATTTTTAGATAGATAAATACTGAAATACTTCAGAAGTCCAATAGGCAAGAAGGTCTTTCATTTTCCATGAGGTCTGTCAGCCACCATTTTGCTTGCTACACAAAACATCAGTGTGGAAAGAGGTGAGAAAAGAAGAGTGAAAGCTGAAGGGCTGCTGTTACTGAGCTTGTTTTCCACAGTGAGCAATGCATTTGACAAGTCTGGTGCTTGTTTATGGCGGTATGATGTGCGGGGTGACAAAGTGTGACTGTCTGATGTTTAAAACATGACTGAATACTTGATCTCTGACATTCTTAGTGTTTATGTTGACAGCCAGTTTATAGAGAGAGGTCTGAGACTTCCCCTTCTAGTGCAGCCTCCTCTCGGATACCAGAATCACTTACGAGGCTTTTTACCAGCTACTTGCCTGGAAGGCAGGAATGATAACTGGCTGCCATTTTCACAGCAATACCCTATTCCTTCAAATGGTGGCAAGGTAATCTTCTGTCGGTGTACTCCCTGCTACCCTTTGAAGAGAATATGTTCCTGAAAGGCTGTAAGAAGGTTTAAAACAAACAAAAAAAAAATCTGTGTTAAGGCATAAAATCCACTTGCTCAGCTATTTCCCCCACGTTTCCCAAGCTGGTGTTAGTGTTTCCACTTGCAGTGCCTGGTTTTCAGGCAGCTTCTTGCAAGCCTGGGAGAAACCCATGGCTTGGGAACAGTTAGCGCAGCCTGAGGCGTGATGAGATTTCTGCCCAGGTAACATTTATTTCCCTTCTTGCCTGCATTTGGGTCCTGTCTGTGGGCCTAAAGAGTTCTCATGAGGACACGGATCACCTTAACTTCTAAAAGGCAAGAATCCTGTTACCTGTAGCACTCAAGGTAGTCAAAACTCCAATGAGATTTTCCACTTAGCTTGATTGTGACTTATGCTGTATGCTGTCACGTAACTTCCATCGTTTTACGTGGAATGTGACTTTTTTTATGCTGGTTACTTAGCCTAATGCTGCATCGCTGTGGTGGTAATGATTAACTCTATGTCTGGGGAGTGCAAAATAAAATCTTACAGCAATGATGAGTTATACTGCCTAGAGTATTCTATATCTGGAAAATAGTTTAGCTTTCTACCCTAAGTGTTGTAAAGGCATTGGTGTATTTGGAACTGAGTTGATATTGAGAACTATTGTTTAGCAATCCCTTTTGTTACGATCTCCTTATGACATGGGTCAAATTTGGTATGGTTCATGCATTTTCAGAGCTCTACAAACCTTTTTCGTAAGTAATTAATAACCATACTATTTGTTAACATGTAAGATTGCCTGGCTTAACAGATCCCCTGTCTGAAAGTACAGAGTCTTAAGGAGAGGGGAAAAAGTATTCAGTGGGAATCTGTCTTCAGAATTGTCTTGTTCTCGGGAAGTGGGGATTTTAATGCTGTTTTGAAATTGTGCTTGGTGTTGAATAAGAAGTGCATTTAAGGAAATTTTTATTGCAAAGGGCTTTGCATATGAGAAATGGGAAAAATGTTGTTTTCAGTGATTTCTCATAGTAAATCTAAATGCTGTGGAAAAAAATGGATGACCTTAATGGTTTGCTATTCCTGTAGCAAATCTGAAGGGGAAGCTCCAGTTGCCAACACAACTTCAGAGCTTACGAAAGCCCAAAGGGCAATTAAAGTAAGTCAGCACTATTTGACTCTTGTAGTCCTCTCATGCTTAGGTATGTCTTCCAGCTAGCTGTGCTGAGTGGGGACTGAGGGCACAAATCTGGGCAGCAGCAGGACGTAGAATTTCCTGATCAATTTAAGTAACTTGTTTAGGATTGTTTTAACTCTTTCTTTTTTTTTTTTTTTTTTAAATTCATAAATTCAGTCTTTTTATCCTGCCAAAGTAATAATATAATAAACTTCAAGAACTGGCTCCAGCATTGGTTGATGCAGGAAATTTGTGTTTCTGCTTTTAAATGCATCAATCAGGATTGAACTTCTGTAGTAAGCACGAAGCCCTGCTGTCCAGCAAGGGAGAAGCCTCTCCCTTTTGGAAATGTCTCTCCCGCTGTGAGTATACATGCTGTACATTGCTGCTTTTCTGTTGGCTTGCTGGCCGTGCCCAAGTTGCTGAACTTGGTCTGTTTCTTACCTCGTAATCATTAGAGGCTGTCAAGTTTTCATCTGTGGGTGAAGATAAAAAGTGCAGGGTGTAGAAGGGCACAGAAACTGTCTTCTCAAGATTAGCCCATGTCCACAGGGATTACTAGCTCAGATAAAATGCTGGTGTAGAGGCAGCATAGCAACATTACTCTAGTAAGACGGGTATTGTGGAGCTCAGTCATTTAGGATGTGTATATCATTCTTAAAATGGAAATTCTGGCAAGTACAGCTTAGACTTGCTAGTGGATGTGATGGAGTGCAGACATGAGCTTATGTGTGGAGAGCTCTCACCCACCGAATGTGTTGATGTATCGAAATGGGTTGGAGGAAAGCGCTCATGAGTTTAGTTTTAAATAGTTATTAGCAGGGTTCTGCTTAATTAAGCAGAGCAGCATGGGCAATTCCAAATTTAGGACGGAGCACAATAGTGAGAATCTCAAGCCTAGTGAAGCCCAGCTTTTGCCTATTCCCTATATGGCTGCAGAGTATGGCAGGGGAAGCGGTATGGAAATGCTGGCTCTTCCTTCATTAACTATTTTCAAACTCTAGCAGCTGTGAAATGAGAAGGGTCGGTAGGATTCTGGTTGCTTGAATGGCCCCTGAATACTTCCCTTAATAGTGCTGAAAGCCGCGTGACGCCAGGTCAGCTCTGAGATTAGGGAAATGCACAGATGGCATTTAGTGATCAGGTCCCTCTTTTCTGCAACAGCCTTGTATGGAAAATAGCAACATCAAGCCTGCGGGCCTCCGCCTGGGGAGCACACGTTGAACACAGGAACTTATCCCTTGGTACACTTTGCAAGGCTTTCAGTAGCTAGAAAACCCCAGCATGTCCTAAACATGACAGGCAGACACATGAGACCGCTGCACCGCCTGCGCATACAGAAGTGAACAGGGGGGAATTCCTGAATAAATGGCTCTGTGTATACCTTGGGCTGAGTTGGCCAGCACGCTGCTTTTCCCCTTTTTCTTCCTTTGGATTTTTCTTCTGACATTTTCCTACCTATTTAGCAGTTAGAAGCAATTATAATAATGGTGGCTAACCATCGGAAAGGACACAAGAATAATGGGGCTACAACTCCAAGTAGAATACCCCTAAGGTTAAGATTTGGCTTGTATTTCTAGTGATGCTCTCACTGTAAAAGGCTGCCTTTTTCCTTACGGGAAGGAAGTAAATCTGGGTATTTTCATTTGAGCTCATTTCTTTCACATTTTCTTTCCTTATGAAGGGAGACAGAATTAGAAATCAGAAAGTCATTTTTAAAAGTCGTATTAGTTGGTGGCATCTCAATCCTTGAAGTGAGTTACACATGGTAATTTTATGTTAAAATGGGAAGGAGTGGAAGGATATACAATCCCAATGGGAAACAGAGGGAGACATTTTGCTTTTGGCTGATAAAGCCCTAGAAGCTTTTTACAGGTGCTATAGTAGATCTCAGACACGAACGTGTGTAAGAACGGGAGTGGTGTCTGTTTAATAGTAAGACCTTGAATGTCCCTTTTGCTATTCATGCAGGCACTGATATTATTTACATCTCTCTAACCACACTTTAAGGCTGTGCCAAGATTTTTAAGGCCCTCCTCCACCCCTTCAGCTAATTGATTATCTGATGTGGGCTGCTTTGACTTGGCAGTATCGCATATACGCAAAATGAGGTACAGGGGCAGCTGGCATGCTCATTTCTAATTTCAATGTTTGGCAGCTTCCGAAATCAGCATGGCGCATACTGAAATACTTGGCACTTCACCCAAAAGTAATGCAGTCTTTCACTTAACCCAGTGTGAGGGTAAACAGGATGTTAGCCAGAGTTGCTTTGGTGTCAGATATCAGATGAAGGATAAAGCACACAATAATTTATGGATTGAATGAAAAGTTCCTTTTTTACTCTTCCAGGTTTTGTTTACATTAACCCATTTATGTGTATTCTTCATAATTAAGTTGCCAACTATTATCTCTGTAGGACTATAAAACAATAATTGAAATATGTCTTTAATATAACATTAACTTATTTTTCCACTGGACAGATCCAGGATATGGTAAAGAGTTTCCCTGGTAGAGCTCCTGCTGTGACTTCAGCATTCTTGCCTAACCTTATTCTTAACTTTTGCTTCTGTAAGCCCTCATCAAACACATTAAAATGTGTTCAAGGGACTCCTGTACCACGACCAAAAAATCACTAATTCCTTCTCTTTTTCCCCCTACATGTGACAAAAATGAGAACAATAGGAAATGGGTGCTTCCTATTACTGTTTCATTTTATGAACTGAAATCTCAAGCTCACTAGTGAGTTGTCATTTTACCTGTCCCCTCCAATCTCTCTCCTGAATGCTGGGTAACCCGTGGTTCTCGGCCAAATCAGAACAATGGTTGTCTCTGTAGGTTTAGGAAGTAGCACTGTCCACTAGCTTTATGCTGTGATAGGTAAGATGAAAGAAAAAAACCCCAAACACCTTTATAAATGTGAAAATAAATTCTGAGAGAGAGAATTATGAAACACATGGATGCATGTAATAGCATAGAGCAGAATATGGGTTTATCAACTCATGCAGTATTTATCAGTATAATAAAGTGCTGAGAGAGATGATACTGAAAATTGCTTTGATAATGTAATCATCTTGTTGAAGAAGGAAGGTATAATTGGCTTAACGTGGACGTCTCAGCATTTGGTAAGGATGTAGCAAGTTTAAGTAACAAAGTGCCTAGAGAGACAACAATATTTTACAGGGATGCGTAGTATAAACAGGATTCTACAGTTCTTTGTCCTTGAAACAGTTTTATTTGACATTTTCATGAATAAACTTAGCACAGAAATGCAGAATTATACCTATAAAGGTGTTGGGGGGGGGGGGGGGGGGNAATTATCATCAATACAAAGCAAATCAGAAAACAGAATGTAGAAGAATTGAATGACCTTGAAGACTAGAACAATAAAATAGGGATAAACCAGTATAATTCAAAGTGACTAATACTCTGCAAATGCATAACTTTTCATCATAATTTCTGTTGTAAGATGGGTACCAGCAGGTGGGATCCCTGGAGGAGGAGAGAGACTTGAGTTTTCTTCAGTCACCGAGGAACTGAGCCTTCAAAGTGCCTGCATTTAAAAACAAACATAAAAGTGAAATAATGACAAACATTAGAACACTAATGCCATTGTGCGGGGTGTTGGTAAAGCCTTACCTGGGGTACTGCACCACTGTGTTCAGAAAGGTGAGTTCATGCTGGAACAGGGGCAGACAAATCAGTAGTGAGGAGAACTCGTCTTATGAGAGTCCAAAGAAGCTGGCTTCTGTGACCTTGCAAAGTAAAGATGAAGAAAAATGCTTCCTGCCTATAAATGAATGGAACCAGGGAAGAAAAATATATTTAAGCTCATGGATAACGTTGGCACAGGAACAAATAAGTGTAAACTGCTTACAGATGAAATTAAGCAGGAAATCAGCAATCTATCCATTGAAGATATGAGGTTCTGTGTGTGCCTTCAGTACAAATAGGAATGGGAAAAATAGACTAGCTGGACTAGGTAGTTAGGCCAGTTTATGACAAGGTTCCTTGGAGTCTCAGGAATTTTGTTGTTTTTTGTTTTGTTTTGTTCAAAAAAGTCATACTGAGCAAGAGAAATTTAATTTGAATCCTCTGTTTTTATTGTGAAAAATCAAGTCTCTGTGAGTAAGCACAGCTTGATTTCTATGATGAATCTGTATGACTAAATTGTCATCCTTCTCTGTCTATTACTAGGATAATCTCTGATAAACAAAGCAAGCAAACAAAGACATCTTAGGTTTCCATCTGTTTCCAATGTCAAATGCTTTCTTTGGCTCTGGCCTTTGTACAGTGTCTACTTTTACGTGGCCTGCAGCCAGATGCCCCTCATCTGTGGCTTCATGATCTTGCAGTCAGTTGGTTACTGTGCACCTGGGAGGCTTCCAGGAAAATACTAGTTCTTGGTATGGTATATTGGCACTTCAGCAGGTGGCACTGTTCACTCTAGGTCTTGTCCTAAGATCTGGTTTTCCTCAGGAATAAGGTGGTTACAAGACTGGAGTTAGGTCAGAAAAAAAAACTGGTAAGTGGGACATAATCTGCTTCTTCTTCCCTAAATGTTAATCTTGTAATAACTCGGCGGTTTCTCTTGAATTGTTCCAGATGGATTTGGGTAGAGTTGTGGGCAGTTTGAAACATAGTCATTGTTACTCCTGGATAATATATAGTTTTTTTTTATGTTGGCAAGGCTACTGTGGTTGGTACCACAGTATTCAACCCATGGTACGCCTAAATCTTGATGTTGGTGGTTTGTGAAGGGTCCAGCCCTGTTTATCTGACATTCCCCTTGGGCACGGGTTCTTGGCCTGGTGTAACTTCACAGGAAGGAGGGTTTGCACTTAACCTGCCCCTACAGCTCTCTAGACACATGGACTCAACTACACCACCTTCCAAAACTCTAGCGTTCTGGACCCTGTTTCTTCAGTTCATCTCTTCAGCAACCCAGAGGAACTGAAGAATTTGACTTTTCAGGAAAATAACCAAAAACAAACAACAACAACAACCACCAACCAGAAATCCAACAGACTTGTGTTTAAATCTGCAGAAATCTCCTACCAAAAGAAAAAGAAAACTGATATGTCCCTCAGTTTTGTCACTCTGATGGAGTATTTCATGGGGTTTCGTCTGAGAAGAAGTTTCTGATCCCATAGCTCTCCCTTACCAAATGATGTTGCTTGTCTGCTTTACTCGTTGGCGATCTGTCTGTAGTTGATCCTCTATTAAAAATGCTTTCACTTCATTTAAAGAAAAGGGGGGGGGGGTTAAAATCTGCTGATTTTGACTCTTCTTGCGTTTGCCTTTAAAAATCATTAATATCTTAACTGTCTTCTCTTATGTCTTTATGACTTTCTAATCCTGCCTGCCAATATATAAATAAGTTTTTAACTGAGGGCCACCTAGCCTTTTTGGCCTGTTCTCTACATAGCCCAGTCAATAAGGTGAACTGTTCTGTTTGCCTAATGTGTTCTTCTGGTTAGAGTCAATGGTATGGGATCTCCTCAAGTGTTGTATTGTTTGTTCAGCCCTGAGGCATACAATAGCTAATGTAAGGAGCTGGTGTTGATGAAATAACCATGCTTCCCGAAATGATCTATCTCTGTTTTCTCCTCCACGCTGCTGTTTGGTGTTTGCTGCGTGTTGCCAAGCAGTTCTCGCAAAGGCCATAGCGCGAACTGGGCTGTGTTCTGTGAAGGAGAAGCCACGCTACTAATGACAGCTGCTGTTGTAATAATATTTCTATTACTCTGTAAACTTTCAAAAGCAGAATTTAGCTTGTTTAGAAGTTCTCACTTCTATCCACTATAAGAGGAGAGCAGAAGGAATATGTGATTTGAAATAGAACTGCGTCAGCACGTACGGCTAACTAAATACTTCTGGAGGTTTGTGCCATGAAAAATGCCTGTCATTGTGAGACCTTGTTTCTTAAACCTTTGTGTTCTTTCTTTTTGGCTTTGCCTGCATCTAATCAGTTATACTATCGCTTTTTTCATCTCACAGTCATCATTGTGCTTTATTACTTCTAAGTAAATACAGTTATGCTGGTGAGGGTTAGGTTGATGAGTTGAGAGGTCAAGATTCTGTCTTCAGTTTTTTTTTTCCCCCTCCATGCTTTGACTATTTTCAGAAAAGTTTCTCTGATATCTGAGCACTCATTATTGACAGAATTCAGTGTGTGATTAAGGCAACACGAAATGTGTTGCTCGGTTGGGGCAAAGTGGGTACATATTTTGCTGTGGCAGCGGAAGCTTCTCCTTGGTGTTCCTTTTACTGTAACGTGAGGACCATGGAGTTCAGACTGTATCCTTGTAGTCATCAGCTTGTATATGGAGACTGTATATTGCAGCTCTCCTGTGACTGGTAGTTTTTATAGTGTTCACTGAAAACTCTGGCCAATTCTCCCTCTGTCAGAGCAAAGGAGTTATGTTAACATCTGCCTGTGTAAATTCTGCATTTGCTTCTAAACTGGTTATGTGTGTAAGTGCAGACTTAAAAACTTAAGAACTGACAGAAAAATTTGTGTTTCTAGAACAAGGGTGTCTTCAGAACAGTAGAAAAGATAACCCAGGTCGTCCTTCATCAGCATTTTAACCCTTCTGTGGTAATGTTTATGTAGCATTATGGTGACATGAGCAAGTAACTCCTTCTGTACTGCTGTCAAAATATTTTGACTCTGTAAGTTCCTTCAAACCCTGCAGAATCTCACAGGTACCTCCTCTCTTGGACCGTCCTTTTACGTAGACAGACGTGATCTGGTAAGGTTGTTTTTTTTTTTT
>VXAA01000484.1:579296-610495 GCA_013399115.1 Anseranas semipalmata
TTTAAATCTATTTTCATGCAGAACTAAAGGTCTCTATGCTCTCATAATTATTTTAACTTCTCTTCAAGTGAATTGCAATTATGAAATCTTTTTTCTAGTTTATTTTCTTTCAAAAGATTGAACTTTATTTGATTGCAATCTAAGTTTTCAGATTGAATTCTGCTTTCATTTAGGGCTATAGATATTCGATGTAGCTTGAGTTGCTTCCAGATCAGCTTAAACTGGACAAAAATTCTGGCTGCAAATCAGAAAAAATTGCTCATCATTAAATCAAAGTTCTGGATCAGCTTTCTAATCAGTGATCAGGTAAAAAATCCTGAATTTTCTTTGAAATGGAGTTTTAGTTATTGTATGATAATAGCGCAGCACTGAACTTGATGACCCAGGAGGGCTGCCATGTTCCTGTGCTCCTAAATGTATTCTGTTGTAGCTGAAGCACAACTTGACCTAGTTATTCACGTATACTGTTAACTGGAAAGGATGGAGTAATTCTACTTCCCAAGATCTAATTGTGCTTCTGAGGTGTGGGCAGTTCTGCTGGCTTGTTTACTTCAGACCCCTGCTGAGTGGTTTGTAAGTGATGAGAAGATTGTACATACCGTCACAGCTGGATTAAAATAACTGCAAGCAAACTTAGAAAGGAAGGAGAACTTAACATATAAAAATATGGTATATTCTTTCTGAGAAGCCTGAATATTTCCAAGTAGCAGAATGTTCTTGCATTAATTTCATATGGGAACAAAATGTTATTGGAGATAATATAACTAAACGTTGCTGAATATAGCTACATGTGTAGCAGTAATAAATGTGCTGTTCCCTGGAGGATCTTGAATGTTCAAGGAGGAAGTCTGACAATAGTGCTTTACAGTTTCTCCCATTGAGAGATGGGAAGCATTAGAAGTTCCCTTTGCCAAGGGTTGTGTATCTGCATTGTGGTCATCCAAGCTTGTTAGCTCCCTGGAGGTAAAGTGGCTCTTTGGGCACTTTTTTTCTGTGATGGGGTAGAAATAGTGAATTCTCAAAGTTTTATCATAGGACTGGTTGGGTTTCCTTAGCTGATTTAGCTGTCTTGAGATTCTGTCCTGGAGTATTGGCCAGAAGCACATTTTCAGTAGGTATCAAGTTGCGTGCATTTACTGCACCTATCTGTTTTCAAGCGTCGATCTGTCCCTGCATAACTAAGGCTTGTAGCTGCAATATAAACAGTTTCTGCAAGTAACTTACACATGCAGGTGCATTGACATACTCATTTAGTCTACTTTTAGACTAGTGAAAACTTCACAGTAAATACACTTAATGATTAAATTGTACGTGAACAGTGAATATAAATGTGCTGTGCAATAATTGCATGTCAGTGATTGTTAACTTTTAGATTTGTCGCACAAAGCATGAATGTCTGCTACATAGGTAAGAATAATCAAGCGGTATTAAATGAGGGAATTAAATGAATAGTTTATTGTTCTAACAATGCAGAAGCGGTCTGTGGTAACTTTTATGTTAGTAACTAGTGATATTTTGTGCAGCAACTCATATTGGACCAAAAAAAGTAATCCAATCTGGTATCAAAATCTGTCTTCAGACCTTGGCAATAAAGTGAAGACTGTGAAAGGTGATTTAGGATAATCAGATTTGTGCCTAAACTGTCTTTGGTTTAGTACTCTAAAAATCAAAACCTACGGCCTTATGAATCTCTAGTGTTTTTACTATTATGAGTGCGCTTAAATATATGGTTCAGTGGAAGAAATGTACCGCAGTGAATTGATCATTTCGCCTGTAAGTTCATTTCATCCTCTGCTCTTTAATCTGTTTCTGTGCTTCACATGGGAGAGGTGTAATAGTTCTGTTTTATGCAGACACTCTACAAAACAAGGTATATGCCGTGACTTCCACTTGTGTGCAAGTGGCATGCTCTGGAGTCGTGAGTAACGACGGCTCTATGTAAAGGGGTCCCTGAACTCAGTGGAGGAATGGCTTAATTTGCTGGAGTTATCCATTGCGTCTTCCTAGATAGCACCTGAGGCAGCTGCATATAGTGTGTAAGCATGGGTATATGTATCCTTCCAGAAAATATGTACGTACTGTACAGACGGTATCTATCCAGCACATAATTTGGGGTAAGTCAAATCTTTCTGCAGAGTAAACTTTTGGGTAACAGCCAAGCTGTACAGTCATCTTTATGTTGCCATTTTAACCTCGTTAAGGGGAAAGGGAAAGCTGCCTGGCTCTGCTTGCTGTCATTTTCCCTCTACTACTGTGTGTGCATACCAAGGTCTCTAGGTCCAGCTTCCTGTCTTGTTGATCCAGCTTAATATTTCTACAATATATATACAACATGTGTTCAGTTTAGAGTTCACACGAATGTATCTCCTTGGGCCGGTTTGCCTGCCTGGGTAGCACCCTCCCCTGGCTTTGAACAGGGGACTTTCTTTGTGCCGTCCCTTGGGGTGGGAGTGAGTGTACACCGCGATGGAAGAGGAATCGGGGCTGCAAAGATGGGCACTAGCCCCCTGCCCCCAGGCTTAATAATAAAAAGAATATGGACAGAAGCCAAGTATATTATACACCAAATTCACTTCCTCTGCAGAATACAGCTAAATGAAAAACACATGGAGTAGCTTGTTGAGTTGATTTTGTTCTGTGCTCTGTCCTGGTAATGGATTTGTTTTCAGAACTGAGCATTCTGCATGTTTCTTGGTGGATGCTAGCAGGCTTGGAGATATCACAGCATGTGGGACCCAGTAAAACATGCATTTCATTTGTTTTCCTTGGCTTCTGTGTGTCATGATGTGTTCAAGATGATAGGGTCTGGAAAACCGTAAATTTTAGTTAAGGCTCAGGATTCATACTTGAGACTTGTCTTCATGTTGCAGAGGAAGTCTGGTAGTAGGAGGTGGGCTGTTGTTCAGCTGTGTTCCTGAGGGTGTACTGTGCAGCCTATGTTGTGTTTACATTGAAGGTATGCTGACAAAGCTGCTGGCTCTGATATTGGACTTAATAGTCTTGTTTGGGTTTGCAGCTGCGTCCTGCTGTCCTTTCACTCTGCCTGCCTGCAGTTCTTCACGGGATTACATACTGCAGCAGCAAAGCCTGCTCCAGTAACACCACTGAGGCCAGGATTCTGGTATATTTCTGTATTGTCCGAAGGCTTTGCCAGCAGGTTGGAAAGATGGAGATAAGTGGATGGGCATCTGTGCTCTCATTGTTTTGTGACCATTTAAGGAACTGTGAGCTGAAAGGACCCATATGACTTTTTTCTTTTTCTTTTTCTTTTTTTTTTTTTTTAAACTCCCCTTCAGCCCTGTTCTTGAAAACGTAGGGCTGGGGAAGGTGAAGGTAGGGTTTCCCAACCTTATCCAGTTAAGATGCATAGTTTGGAAGAGCAAAAAAATTCAAAGTTAAATTTTGAGCTTGGAAAGTGAACTCTTCATGTGTAATGTATGAAACATTGTGACTTTTTAAACAATATATGAAGGATTCAAACACTCAAATACACATATTGCTTAACATGTGTCTTCTAAGAGCAGCTGCAGCTGTAAGGGCCTGTGGTCCTGTTGTACTAGTTGCTGTGGAACCAAAGCTGTGCCCTGCCCAGCAGGCCGCTGCTCGAAGGGCCCTGATTGTGCAAGGCAAGGCGCCCATAGGGAGCTCTTCATAAGGCAAGGCCTTAAAAAGACAGGTAGCAGCTAAGGCCAGAGATGGCAAAAAATGGCTGCAGAGACATCATCACGTGTGACACGTGATCACTAAATATTCATGTTTGATTAGGATGTAGTCATCAAGGCAGATTAATGCAGAGATTTTACAGTCTGCCTGTGTGGACCTCAGTGCAAAGCTGAGATCACAAGTGAAAGCCAGTTGGCAAGTCCATGTCCTTAACTGGTGGTTGCAAGTCATTATTTACTTTTGTTGAAATACATTTCCCTGTTCTGGAGTGTATAGGATTTCCCAACATCTCAAATAAATAGGAGTTTGATATTACAGGGAAAGGTAAGTGGTATTGTAATTCCAGAGGAATTACACTATAAGTAGCTTTCAGTTGATCAGCCCTTAGCCTTTACCTGTGGCAATAATTCCAAAAATGTTTTGTCCAGCTCATCCTGGTAGATTGGCTGTTTAGTGTCTGGGATGGTGGTTTTGTGTTGGTTGTAAAGGAAAAACAGGTTCAAACTTTGGACACTGGCACAACTTTGGAGTCTGCTTGCTAGGTAATGAGTACTTGGCCTCTTCAGAGCAGCTGCTCGGCTTCATTTCTCTGTTTCTTGTGGGTGATGAGTAAAATCTCCCTTGGGGGGAGAGGCTGACAGAGAATGAAGAGACATTGGGGTTCATAGCCTCAGCTGTTGAAGTTGATCACCCAAGCCAGATAACTAGGATTCTCTTCTGAGTTTCCCACAGGGTGTTCTTCCTGCCAGCCTACAAGGTCATGCATGCAATTGGGTATTGCAGTAAACTTTGGTTTAAATCTGCTTTGGTCATGGAAATAGTAATCAGAAAGTGACTTCTGTTCAGCCTGACAATTCTGTCAACCTACAGTGGGGCTGAGCTCTTCAACACTTTGGTTTTCATTGCAAGGAGTTGTTGCACCAGTGCAAAATCCATGCAAGGTACTTGAGAAACAGGTTTCCTGCATAAAGGCTGCTGTCTCTGCATATAGTTAAATGAGCCCGACAGCACAGACTTGTAGCTGTGTAGTAGGCCGTACAGTCTGACGGGCTGGTTGTAGTGGTAGATGGCAGGGCAATCACACAGGTCCTTATTGTCCTTTGGTACCAATGGCTGGTTCTGGCCTTGTGTGCCACAAGGCATCCACCTGCTCTCCTGCTCTCAACATTGTTGTCTTCTCCTACACACCTGTATTCTCCATTGCGTAGCTTCACAGCTTTTACTAAAGCACATTGAAGATGCGCTACACAAAATCCTTTTAAGGCCCAGGGTCTGCAGTCCTTCAATGCCTTCTAGATTTAAATTTCTGTACTGCTGTAATGGCTTATCTGTAGTTACCACGTTCAGATTGCGGTACAAATATGCTACTGTAATGTCTTCTCAGCTGGCATTACTTGGGAAAATAACCAGTGGTGAAGTGGAATGACACCAGTTTGTGCCAGGTGTGGGTCGGCTCATTTTGGCTCTTAGCTGGAAGCTTTATGAAGTATGTCCGTTCCAGATTGCAGAGTGTGGCAGTTCTCCATCTCATTAAGCCCAGTAGGTCTAAAGCTACTAGTGGGTAGAGATTTATTTGCACTAGCTGGAAATTTATGTGGAGGGGGTAGGTTCCAATGGTTTGCAAACATCAGAGCAGAGCTTGAGTAATGGCCCCTTGTGGTTTTCCTGTGTAATGGCACTATGTTTTTACAGGCGCTTAAACTATGGGGAAAAAACAAAAGTAAGGCTTGTGTTTAGGTAACTTTTCTATTTCTTTCAAGCAATAAGTTTGAGTTTGCTCAGCTAAAATGAGTTATCTTTCAGAAGCTGAGGTTTTGGAGAAGATATGAATAAGGTACACTGTAGAAATCTGTGAAAAGGTTTGATTCAGTCATTTCAAAATTTAATAATTAAGTGTGCCTTATTTCTTAGACTTACATAAGAATTTCTCAAACTTTTGTTGACTTCTATACCAATTTCTGTTCTAAAAGGGGCCTCTCTTAAAGTGATGGGGGATTCTGACATGAATAAAAGCTGTGTTATCAAACTTCCATAGTTATCTGCTTTAACAGGGGACTCAGCAGCCTGCCCCAGTTGGGTAGGTGCTCGATCGTACTTCTAACCTTAACCCCATAGTAAATCCCACTGCAGTCATTGGGATTTTTACCCCCTGTATATGAAGTTGAGCATTACCTTGGATTATTTTGACTTATGAAATTCTTGTACTTCTGGATTTGTTTTTCAGAGATCAGGTGTTGCCTCTTCAGACTGCAACATTACTGTTTAGGTTAGAAGATAATGAGGACAAGATGAGTATTCTGATGGAGGAAGACTTTTTTCCTTATAGTACTCTAATATTTCTTGTAAAGAATCTGCTTACCGGGCTGCTAAGCAAACGAAACGCGTTATGACTTGTTGTCCCACGCGCAGACACCGTGTGGTTAGGGGCACAAGCCATGCTCTGGCTTGTGAGTTGGCGTTGGCACCTTCAGGCTGCCCTTGCAGCTGCAGTGGGGCCCAAACTTTGCCCAAGGGGCAGAGTTTCAACCACTGAATCTGCAAGGGCACGTGCTCACAGGTAGGTTGCGTTTCCTTCTTCCACGTTGCTTTGAAGTTGAAGTAGCAGATGGGACGGCAAGCCACTACACTGGTAGCAGGTGTTGCATCTGTTTTAAGGTTTGTAACAGCATGCCTTCACACCCGACCTCTGGCTTTAGTTCGATGGTCGAGAGGGAATGCAGCCCTTCCGACAGTTCAGAGCCCTAAATGGCTACTACACTCCCCATATTCCTACCTAGCTGAGGGAGTCAGCCTTAAACTCTCAAAGTACTTGTTCCCAAGAATACAGAGATTTCACTATCATAGGAGGGAAGAAATCTGCCTTTTGGCTTGGGGGCTAAGGGTGACTAACATCAAATTCTTGTAGAAAGCCCATGTCTAGCACTGGCTTTGTGTGGTTCAGTTATTATTCATATAGCTCAATGTCTTTAACAGATGCTTGCTTTCAGTGTTATCTCAAAGGATCAGAAATTCATTTCTCCATTATCTGGTCCCTTTGCAATGTGGCTAGTTGGAGCCTGTGGAGAAAGGGGTGTCTCTACTCAGAAATCAAGAAGTGTCCCTGTTCTTTACCCATTGCTTTAGGACGTTGTCTATTACTGAATGTGGAATTTGCATTTGGAGTAGTGAAGTCTGGCCTGGAAGCAGCTCTCTCTGATACTGTTGAGCTTTACAAGTAACTGTAGTTTTTTCCCCAAAGCTATGACATTGAAGCCTATGCCATAAATAGTCATGACTGGTTCTAGGTATAAAAATACCGGTATTGCGCCTGTACGCTAGGCACCCAGGATCTCTGCAGGAGAATTATTTTCTGCTCAGCCCTGTAACACCTCATTAGAATGGGGATGTGGTCTTCAGACTATTTGCCAGTGCACCCGTTATATTCCAGTATTCCTCCAAAAGAAGAGGAATAAACTATGCTGCCTTATTGAGAAACTTCTGGAGGTGCTACCTGACTTACACAGACGAAATATGCCAGCAGACATTCTGGATCTGTTAGTGCAATTTCCTCTCCAAGCCAAACATTCCTAAGCTAAAAAGTGCATTATCTGCTTAATATTTCATTCACCATGAGCTTACAAAAAATGTTCCTTGAAGTCTTTCATCTGGAACTGAGCCATTTGCTTGGTCACAGGACCCCAAAAGCCAAGAAAACCACAGCCTGCCCTTTCTGTGGTGTGTTTGAAAAGGGTGGGACAGTGGAGGCATTGAATCCTGCCTGCTGTACAGATGACATCATTAACCCTTCCAGTTTTTGACGTGGTTTAGTTATGGTCTGTCCAGAAGGTGTCTGGAGGAGGTCGTTGCAGGTCATCTTTATAACAATTTGATTCTATTGGCATCTCTGTTTTTAGAAAGTTAATTTCCTATACCCATAAAAACCTCAATAACCATTTTCAGTGATGTCTTTACTTGATGAAAAAAGTGTATGTAGCAACTGCCTCATACGTAATCCGTGCCTTGCATCGTTTTTGTTCCAATGATGATACCTTCCTTTAAATCCAGGTAGCAAACTCAGCCTGGTACACAATGTCAGTGCAGAGTTTGTTAGGGTCAGACCCTTCATTTCTCCTTCTTGTCCCTCTGATGACATAATGGTGAGGGCACAGCAAGAGAAAATAGAGGTCCTGTATAGGGCTTCCCCCGTATCTCTTAGGGATGAGTTCACAGGGCAGGTGAACTCCAAAGTGAGGAAAGGATGCAAAGAAACAAATGATGAGATGAGAAACCCTGGCTTCACTGCTAAATTGGCAAATGCGAACTTGGACCTCAGGGGAAAGGCCCGCATGTTCCTTGCCCAATGTCTTATACGAATGTAAGGATGCCAGTGTTCCTGGGCTTTCTTGCCTTCTTGTTAGCTGTGGTCTTCACTTCATTTGTTATCCTTCAGTACAACAAAAAGCCAGGCTCAGAATTTAGCCTAGAATGCTTAATTTGTGAGCACTCGATAATTAACCGGAAAGTCTGACAGCTTTCTTATTTGCTTTTAAATAGCTCATGCATTTCCTAACCTCTGCAATAGAGCTGTCACACTGAGAGAGCCAGACACACAAACTGAGTCACAAAATGTAGAGCCTACTTTTGCCTTTCTTTCATAAAAAGGATGTGCTTTTAACCTAGAGTATGGCCAGCCCCATGGAGGTACAGAAAAGGCAGGGAGGTGTGCAGCCTTTGTGACGGGCTCAGAGCTGCTGGTAGGCTCCCCAAAACTGGGGGAAGGAGTGAGCAGGTGCTCTCATCTGTATCTGTGTTTTGTTTGCAACGAGTGTGTTGGTTTCTCTAAAACTGCACAAATTAATTGTCTTAAATGGCATGCAAGAGCTCTCGCTATTATTTTAACCTGACGATGCTCTGGCTTTATCCTCTTAAGCTTTAAAAATTGTTTCATTTTCGTCATTGCTTACTTGGCAGTGGTTATAAGAGAACGTGTATATCTCCTCATGTACTTCTACTTACTGACCGAATGGCAATGCCTAGAAGACTTTTTTTTTTTTTTCTCCAGATGCCATATCTCACTCAACTGTTAGTGGTACTAAACACCATGTGACAATGATAAGATTCACTAAAAGGATTCTCCTAATACTACTTAATATTTTTAGAATAAAAAGTGTCCCTTATGGGTTCCCCCCACACCCATCTGTTTCTAGAGCTTCAGCGTAGTGGGTTGCTTCCTAACTTGCAAGATAACACTCCGAATCTTTGCAGTACCAGTGACAATCCAACATTTCTTCTAAGAGCCCTCCCAGCTTTACTTACACCTTAGCTAAAGAGGTGCAAGAGATGGAAGTAGACAAGGGAAAATAATCTGTAGGATATAATTTTAAAGTAATTTTTAGCTTTTCACTAGGTGTGACACCTAAATGTATTGCAGCTCAGGTCTTACATAATAGAGTACCAGAGGCACAGTGATATTAAAAGGAAAGAAACTTTCTAGTGTGAAAGTGTATCTGCAAGCTGGACTCAGAATTTAGCTTCTGAAGTCCAAAGGAGCTGGAGCAAATGTTTGGGATCGTGACAACATATCAGAGGTCTCGGATGACCATGGTGTAACCAGGATGAGACCAGCACGCATAGTTTAACCGTACAGGGCTTTGAAATCAGCAGCGCTGGCTGGAGCTCTCCAAACAGTTGTTGTGTCAGGTGCAGCTGGGGCCAGCCACGGCAGGTTGTGTGGAAGGCAGGCTATGACGTGGCGCAGGATGTGTTTTTGGAGGAATTCCAAAAATCATCTGCCCAGCCCGTGGAGCTTCTAGGGTACAGATGGTGGCTGTTGCCTTTGGTGGTCATAGCCTTGCGCATGCTAACTTGCGGCGGACAGAAAGTGCTAACAAGCCATGAGGAAATGACAACCAACATGCCTGTATGAGCATTGCAGAGCACGTTCTTGGGTAGTCAAACATGGGATTTTGTCTTGTAAATGAAGTACATCTCTAAAAGAAGCAAGAAATCAGTCATGCTGTAACATATTTTAAAAAAATAAATAAATGTGAAGACTTGTCAAAATTAAGACGAGAAGATTCCCGGAACAAAGGTCAGTTCATAATTGTTTTTGGAGCTCTGAACACACGGCCAGTTCTCAAAGCATAACATACAATGAAAGAGAGAAAGAAACGAAAACCCAAATCCCATTTGGTGGGTGTCTGTTTATAATAGAATATTAATTCAACAAATGTTTCAGCTATTCCAGCTGGACTCTTACCATGCTACCTGTTCTAGCAGTGTGCCAATTTTCTACACTACGTGGAAAGATTGGAGTAGTTGCAAAATTCCCAACAGTTGCCTGCCCATGTCTATTAAAGTACATAATAAAATTGCAAAGCTTGCTGTGCCCGAGTTCTGGCAATTCATAGCAATGTCAGGTGTTCTATTCCAACAAGTGCCATTGAAGTGCTCTGTGTGCCTACTTCCCCAGCTTAACATTGAATCAAGAATTTACGTTAACGCCAAAGCATCTAAATATCAGTGGCCTTTTCTTCAGAGTTGCTGAGCACTTTGAATTTAGTGGCTCTTCTATTGGTGCCAACTGTTTGGAAGAAACAGGCTGGTTCTATTCAAGTCTGGCAAGGTTTCCTTAATTAAAAATTGCTACAAGTTCATCATAGTCAATATTTTTAAAACAACACCCCACCTATAGGTTTAAAACTCACTTGAACCAGAAACAAATACTAATTTTGTGACTAATTTCGAGTATATGGGATTAGCAGACTTCAGCTCCTGCAATTAAGGATGGATTGGTCAGAAATAGCCCCTTGTAGGGAGGCGTTAATGGCAGGATTTTCGAAGTCAGACCAGTCTAACTAGTGTGAAGGACTTTGGATTAATGGCATGATGTGGCATGGCGTGATCCATCACAAAAGCCAATGTCTTAGATTTTTTTGTTTGTTTTGAAGCAACTTTTTAGTTCAAGTCTGGCTGCTTGGGTGGATGGTGTTGGAGACACACTTCTACCAGCAAACTAGAAGGAAATAAGGGTAAATATCATCTTTAAAAGTTTCAGGACATAAAACTTTGTTTGTTCTCAGCTACATCAGCAAGACAGATGACACTAGCTATAATGTTTTACTAAATTTCGTATATTCTTCTTGATTTTGAGACTATGCAATTCTGAATGCGTAGCTTTGTTTCAAATGTAGAAAGCACTGCTGATTAAGTTTAAATTGTTTTTGTAGAATCTTGCTTCTTTTTACTTTTGCATTATTTATAAAGTTAATTCTGATGACAGTTTCGCAGTCACCGATGTTTGTTGTAGATGCATGCAAAAGTGGATTCTGCTGGTGCCATAATTAAACTACGAATTGTATTATCTGGCACACCAAGCTCTGAAGCTTTGCATTATTCAAAAATGTTTTTGTTGTGAGCAGGCACGTTCTCATTAGCATGGATCTGGTCAGCCAGGCTGAATCAGTCGTGCGGGGAAAAATTGCGAACTGCCAGGCTTGTCATCTTCTGTTAGCTCGAAAGAGAAACCTGGCCTCAAATAAGTCTCGACTGGGCAGTGTGGGGACAGTGCTGATAGCAGATGGCACCCACTCCCTTAGCCCTGGAGGTACTCAGCTGCACCTCGGTGGAGTAGGTTGAGGAGTGAGGATGCGGTTGGAAGAAAATGTTGTTACTTGTTTGAATGTGAAGAGATAGAAAGGAGAACTCACTGCTTGGTGTCACTGAAGAGGAGCGGTCCAAGTGTTAGTGGTGTGGCACCTGTAGCTGACTGAATACAGTGTCACAGTGGAGAAAAGTCACGAGCGTAACTGCACTTCATGTGCTACCCAGTCCTCAAAATCACTTTCTGGAGTTGAAGAGAATATTTAGCCTTATTTAGAAGGAGATTGCTTAGAGCTTTTATTACTCTAAATTCGAAAACAGTTTTATTCCTGCCACTTCCATCTAAAGCAAGCATTTTGTTGTTTTTGGCAAGGAAACAAGAGGTCAGTAGCCAAGTCTAAATTTCATTTGCATGAAAATCAGAGGCATCACAAGTTGGAAACAAACAACAAGGGTCCTCTGCTTTGCTTTGGTGCTAGCTTTCATGGTCTATAGGCGCATTGGTACATTTGGCATACAGGATAAACTTTCAGTTGTCCTGAAGCCAAGAGAGTTTCAACAATGATTTGAGGGGGAGGAACAGGATTTCATCCCAGAGATTACTGTCTCTAAGACCTCTAGGATTTTCAACTAAGATGAGTTGTAAGAATTACAAGAGGCTGGTGTATAAGTAAGATATGTAGTGTTATAGGATAGAATTATGCTTTTGTGTGGCACTTTGGTCTGCTTTGAAGGAAATTGTGGAGAAGACCAATTTTTTTTTTATATCCCACCCTCTTTTTGCTTCAGATTTCAGTTGGTGAAGCTACACCTGCAAATAGCTCGCAGATACTTGATATTATTTTGATGGCTGACTCTGACGGAACTTGCTGTTTTATCAGCAAATTCAACATGAAATGTAATCTGTGTTTTCCTTCAGCAAATAATATTTCTGTTGCAGAGTTGTGGCAGCTGCCCACAAATGAATCTCTGGTCTATCGTCTACACTTTGCTTAAGCTTTCTTTCAGGTTACATAGGGAGCAATTAAATGTTTTCTTCTTTTTTTTTTTTCCTCCCTACAGCAATATCTGAGACCATAGAAATGTTTCTCAGGTCCCTGAGAAGGATCACAGGAGAGACTCAGTCAAATAAGCCACGGAGTTTTTTAGAGGTGGAGTAAATAAGTAGAAGCCTGGTCACTGGCTTAAAGGTGGTAGAAAGTCCCGAGAAGGCAAAATGAAAGGACTAGAATAAGGCAGCAGCTTGACCGCATATCCATGACAGGGATTTTTTGTATGAGATTATTTTGCTGATGAGTACTACCTCAGATACTTCTTTCACTGAATAGAGAAGAGGCACCAGTTCTCAGATACTGCAAGTAATTGCTGCAGAGTATTTCAAGTGGCAATTTTCCTGATGTGAAAAACGAGAATAAAACTCCATAGTGGTGATTTGGCAGTTTGAGGTAAGCTCAGATCTGAGCTGCCAAGCCAAAGTGGGCTTTTATAGGAAGAGGAAAAATTCAAAGCAAAAATCACAGAAAGCTTGTATCAGGTGTCCACACCAGCAAATGTGGAATTGCTGATGATGACTGGATTTGAAAGAGATAAACTATTGGTATCCTGAAAGACAGTATTCATAAATGGGACAGCGCTGATACCGGTTCAGTTAGTCCACCTTAATATAGTGGTGCACATATTTAAAGTCATAAATCTGTTACGTGGCACTGTTAAATGTCTGACTTCTGTGGTCAGTCTCACTGTGATTTCTATGCAGGACCCCTGAGCAACTGATCACCTGTTGCAGCTCCATTGCCATGAAATTAAATTAATGCTGTCAGATGAACTAGCAAACTTTAGAAAAATTTTCCTATGGCCTTTTTTTTAATGTTTCCTTTTTCTGTCCTATGTGGAAGGACCAGTAGGAGAATCACCATGTCAAGGCAGGCAACAACTGTTTGGCTAGTGGATGGAATGAGTAGTGTTTGAGGGTAGTGTTTTTTAATGTTTTTCTAGAACATCTCACTAATTTCATGTGCAGTAGCACTGAGAGCTGTTCTGCAACTCCATATGGTACTTTCATAACAGAAGAGAGTAACTGCAGAACGTGACATGACTTGTATGCTGTTTGGAGGACCTTGTTGCACACACGTGGCATTTTGAGGAGACTTGATAGCACACTTACCTGTAATGATGAGTCAGGGGTTCTTTGGTTTACGAGCATTGAAAGGCCCAGTTCCTGATTAATTCCGATGGGATTTAAATCAGGCCCTGAAAGATGTTATGAGTTCAATGGGTGCTTTTGTCCTGTTGTACATATGGTTACAGGTAATATCCCGTGCTTCTTTCTGAGAAGCGTGAGGTTTATGAAATAGGTGTGTGAGTACTCATACAGGATAAGGATTAGGCTAAAAATGAATATCGTGGTTGAACTACAAATACTCAGTAAAGGAGGTATGTTATCATTATGAAAACATCATGGATGGCTAAATCTTTATTGGGTATGTGAGTACATAATTCAAAAGGCTCCTCTGACCTTTAGTTTGGTCGTAGACCCTATTGTTATATTAAGTGTGTGTGTATATATATGCTAGACATGGAAAGAATAGGGAAGAGAACACTTTTTGCTACATAAAATAACATGACTTTTTCATTTAAGCATCAATCATTCTCAGTGCATTAACTATGTTTTATCAGATTGTTTGACCTTTGCTATCAAGGGAGTAAATGTAATTTTGCTTCTCCATAATGAAAATAACATCAGGAAATATATGCAAGAATGCTTGTTTAATTTCCTCCTCCCTGCATTCTTTCTCAGGAAAATTATGAACTGTTGTCTCGGTTCTATGAAACATACTTTGCTTGGTCTTGACTTTAAAATATGAACACATTTGTTTTTACTTCAGCGTAAAACAAATGATGTTGGGTAAATGAGGTAATCAAATTTGTATCTTTCACTGTTCAGTGAGTACAGTTAAACTATAAACACTAAATCTACAAGGCTAAGCAGTAGATTTAGATAAATGTGTATGTATGTATATTTGGATTTTTAGCTTTAATGCATATCAGTATGAACAAGAGGCTAATAATTAGTAATAGTAAATTAAGTCATGATTCCATGTTCTAGTCCAAAGTTGCTGTTTCTGCATAGGAATATATCTGAGAGAATCAGAAATCTGAGAGAATAGGGGCTTATCCATCTAGGCTTAGGGCAATTGAGAGAATCCTAAAATAAAGATAAAATTAAAGTGAAAGGGGATAAATAAAGATATAATTAAAATGTATAGCTCCCTCTAAAACATGGGAGCTTCAGGTTGTGGGGAGAGCTGAAAGGGGGAAATCTGGAAAAGAAGATGCTTTGGAAGAGATGCAGAAAATACTAATAACAGCTGGTGATAACGAGGAGCAAATTTGTTATGAAGTTCTGATATAGTAGGGTACATCAGGAGTAAAAACAATTAAAAATGGCCCCCGTCAGCCCTCCTCCCAAAAAGTCCTCCTGGTACTTCCTCCAGTACCAGGCAATTACCAAGGAAAGCAACGTGTTGACTAAATGCGGTACAGTTGTATACTGGGCACCTTCTGGTGCTAGCAGGTAAATGACAACTGCAAGGAGAACAATTTTGATGTTGAGAGTGAGTTCTACTCGCTGAAACAAAAAAAGAACATGTTGTAGATATCTAGTGGTGATTTAGTATTAGTTGGCAAATATATGATATACAGAAGACCAACAGCTGCTTACTGGACAAATATAAGATATCCAGCAGAGTATATGACTAAGGATGGCATGAAAATGGAAAAGGTAAAGTGAACAATTAAGACACTGTCAAATCCATTAAGTGGTTGAATAATCTCAGGGAAAATCACAAAGATGTGTTACTAATTGTGATGGCTTAACCTTGGCTAGCAGCTAAATGCGTGCCCAACCACTTGCTCACTCCTTGGTGGGATGGGGGCAAAATAAGAAAAAAATACAGGAACAAGAAAGCTGGTGGGTCAAGACAAAGACAGGGCAATTGCTTACAAATGACTGTTGCGGGCAAAACAAGATGTGACTTGGGGAAAATCAATGTACTGGCAATTATATTAGGTTTGGGTAGTATGACACAAATAAACTTGAATAAATAAATGCAACCAACACCTTCCTTCCCCCACACTGCCTCCTCCCTCCAACTTCTCTCCTCATCTCCGAGCCCAACCTGCCCAGAGGGGCAGCGGGGGATCCGGGAGGGGCCCTTCTCTTCTGCTGCTCCTTCCTGCCCATGCTCTTCCCCAGCTCCGCTGTGGGCTCCCCATGGGCTGCTCCTTCAGGAAGTGTCCACCTGCTTGGTGCAGGGTCCTCTGTGGCTGCTCTGGTGTCTGGAGCTCCTCCAGAGCTGGAGTGGGGAGAATTTTGTTATTGTGGATACATTATATAATAAATGGTTTGGGTGTTGTATTATTCAGCTTTACTGTTTTACAAATGACAGAAGGATTCATAACTCCAGAGGAATGTTTCACCTTAAGCGACTTATGTGGTCTTGTAGCCCCTCATGCATGAGCTCACGAGAGTGAAAGCACTGACTTCCAGGCACTGACCATTGTATTTCTCTTGTTCATTTTGTGCCATTTCCTCAAGACTGTTTCTAACACTACAGATTCTCTGCACAAAACTTTAAGAATTGTTAATGTCATTGTGAGGATCACTCACATTCTGTATAAGCTGTACTTCGCAGGTGGGTCATTCTGTGCAGGAAGATTGTTTAGATGGCGACACTTCTGAGAAATCTTTTTTATGGACTGAGATACTGGGCAAGAAGCAGTGTGTATCTGGTCTGGTTTTGGAAGGCACAGGAAGTTCCTATTTTTCTCCTGGTCTCCTTTTACTCCAGCAGGGTAAACAACCTCTGCAGACCAGGAACACACTGCATAGGAACATCCTTGGGTAGGGTGGAGAACTTTCTGTTGCCTTTTCTTGCTTCTTTGTGTCAATATGTTAGGAGGCTACAGCATAGTGTGATCTGACCACATCACATTATAGCCTTGTGCGTCCTCAGTCCACATCTGAACGGTTGTGTGTCTCCATGGAAAAAGAGAATGAGAAGAATTATGTGATGGTAGAGATATAGAGAGCTTTATTAACAAGAGCTTCGGAGATTATTTAATTGTAACCGATTTGTGGTTTAATTCACGATGGGTGAGTTATGTTTGTAGTTCTTGATGAGTTCCCATTATTATCGGATATCATGGCATCATATGTATGTCATAGGTGTTACTCCCAGCACTTCATGGATGTTTTGTGGAGACTGTAAACATTGTACTAGGACTATTGTGCCTGGCTGTAATTTCTAAGTGAATTCAAGAGAAGGCCAAAGAAGTCTAGACTCCCTTCTCTGGACTAAAGATTCCTCAGGTCTGAGTCCTGGTCATTTTGTGCATACTTAAATTCTGAACAGTTCGTGGTCTTTGAGCAGTGGTCCACGTGGTCCACATCTCAAGAAGCTAGTCTATAACCATCCTGTTTGTCTGCCATGGTGTCAGGGAGAGAAATCATTGCTTTTACTTAATCCTGCAGATGTTACTGTGGACTCTGTAGCTATGAAATGTGGATGTAGCTGAGGGCAGCGTTCCACGAGGAGTGTATCTGCATGGCTGGGCCTTTAGGACAGCGTTCAGGATTTGTTTAGACCTAGAGGTTTTTGCCGTAGAGGTGGAACAGGTTTCATAAATTGCATCTCTGGTGTTTGTCTCTACTTAGATGGACTTTCTAGTCGATGGCATGGTTTGTACTCCTTAGTCAGCATAGGGCTGGTAGCTCCAGGGGCCGTGTGGTCACCTAGTAACAAATCTGCACGGTCAGTTGGCAAAGGGACTTTGAGAAGGGATTACTGGATGGGAAAGATGAATGTGACAATTGCCCCTCCAGTCGCTGCTCCGAATAGATAGCCACTTCTGTCCCCGCTGTGGTGCATGTAGCCCAAGTGAATTCGATAGAACAAACATACTGATAAAATAGAGATTTAACTTAATTTAAGTGAGAGCCAGAAACAGAAAGCATGAGTTACACTGACCACACTTGTGACACAGGAATTTTTCTGCATTCAGAGTCAAACCCAAGGCATGAAAATGGTGCTATCCTTCAGCGAGGAAGGTGGGGGACGGGGGCTGGATGNGGCAAAAAGAAGCTAATGAGTTACAGCTGTATTTAAAAAAAACTTTCAGGTTTTGAAAATTAGCTAGTGATGGATGGATAGAGGCTGTGACAATTGATATAGTAGTGGTGCCAAGCGAAACACATTTGTTACCAACAGGGAATAAAATATATGCTACTGAAACCCTTTAGCACAGCTTGGAGCTTAATATAAATAAAGTATATTTTAAAATTATGCCATCAGTCATTCCCAAGAAACAATTTCATTCTCTTTGATTTCTTTTTTCCTCTTCTGCATCAATTTGTGCATAAATACGTGTTTCTGTATTATGTTTGGATAGTGAATTACAGTCAAACTTAATAACCTCTTACGTCCAGGCTGAGGAGGCACTGCATTCAGGGGCATGCCTTCATTTTTCATTGAGCATTCAGACGCTCAAACTCTCTTGAAGTGTCCAAAATGTCACCATCTCATTTATTGTGGCTTATCAGTAACAGTCCTAACAATCTTTGTACTGGGAAGCACCTAGAAACTCCAGTCATCGCCCAGCAGCGCTGGCAGGCATGGGGAAACGTGGCACAAGATGGCAGCTGTCCTAGAGAGCTCCCAATATAAGCTTCAATCCTCCCGTGCCCTTTTTATTAAACTTTGCTTTTTTAATAAAGGGACTTCTTATGGGCTATTTTGTAGTAGTCTTCTCCCTCCCAGTGAGAACAGGATTAAATCAGACTAAATCTAGTGCTGTCAGATCTTGTATTTCATCAGTGTTGCACCTCAGTTTGAATTTAACTCCTGGTTAGTGCACGGTGATTTGAGAAGATGGATACACCAGGCTGAAAGCAATTAAGAAACCTGCTCAGTCTCCAGGGCTTTGGAGAGGGAGGGTTAGGAGACAGGAAGGAAGAGAGAGTCTTTTTTATTCCTATACTACTTTCTTATACTTTTCGTAGACAAAATATACCAAATGGAAGTAGTAAAGTAACTTAAATCTGACTCTAGTTCTTTAATAATAGATCGAATTTTTGAAGTGCTCGGAGACCAGCAGTGTGAGTCCGATATTTCCAGTGAAAATGTAAAAATCATGACCAAAACAATAGCGATGATTATGGCCATTTCAGAAGCTTTTTTAAATCTTATTCCATGATTGGATTCTGTGTGCCCAGCAGCTGTGACTTGTATCTGTTGATCAACATATATTGAATTTGAATGGATAGATAAAAGCTCATGATTAAATACTGCACATCTCTCTCATTCAGCAAGTAAAGCTTCACGGGGAATGCTGTCAACACTACCTGTCTGTTGAAGGCTGTAAAAATGGTACTAGTGGATTTTCTCAAACAAATGCCATAGTAATGTGGATGGGTCTTATGCCCAGCAGACATTTCAAACAAATTGCTAATAGATAGATAGATAGAAAGCTTTCAAGAAGTATGCCTTAGCCTAGTCTACAATAAAATTTTATATTATTTAAACTTTATTTTTTCTTTGAACAGGCTTATTTTCTGATTAGGACTTTGGGTTGCTCATTTACATTTATGAAAGGAGTATATAGGACACTGCTATAATAATAAGTTTTTTTTAGATTTACTTAGCAAGAAAATTGAAGGTAATGCCCCCATTTAAACAAAAAGAATGTGTCAAATGAGTGTGTGAACGTAGAACTGGATGTTGTGTTGGCTCCAGATCATGGGAACACTGCAGGCCTAGCACATTCATCATTATTTGAGCTGTTTAATGGAAGTGAATTTGGAACAATTGCATAAATTAAAAACGGCATCTTTGTCATTGGAGAAGATGCAGAGAATGATGTCTACAGTGTGGTTAAACAAATGTCTCTTCTCAAGGCTTATATGAACTTATGGAGCTAAAGAAATTGGATGGATGTGACAGAACAATATCGGGTGGGTAGAAGTATCTAAGAGTTTGGAGAAATTCCATTTAAGTTTTTTTTTTTTTTTTTTTTTTTTTTTACTTCCATTTGAAGTAAAAACATGAAGGGTGGGAGGGTGCCCTTGGCCAAATGCAGCTTAGGTTGTTACAAGCTCTCAGTAGTGTCTGTGTGTCAGCAGTTCTCTGAACACCCTATCTGAAGCTTGGTGGGATGGAAGTATGTGGTACGGGGAAGTACAAGTTTATAGTCTTATTCTGCCAGTGTTCATCCTTCACCGTAATAGTTAAATAGGTCTGCTGCTGAATTGATATCACCGAGCTCATTCATAAAATGAAAAATAGCCATTTCACCTGGAAGAGTTAGAAGGGAAAGAGGAATAAAACTCTGCTAGTGAAGCAGAATAAGATGTTTTGTATTACCTCCTAGCCCTTGCCCTGTGGCCTTTTTCAAAGGAGAGATTTTAGAAGCTTGGAGTACTTTGGAATAGAGAATAGGAACTCTGCCCACCAAATAATAAGCGAAGTAATGACAGAATAGTATAGAGTAGTGATTCATAACAGTTGAAGCCAATTCTGGCATTCTTTTTGATTCTGAAGCCAGGGTTTGTGTGTGTGGTTTATTTATTTTATTTATTTTTTGAGCACTTTTAAGTCAATATATGAGCCAATTCGTATAGACAGGTTAGGAATTACAGATGCAGAAAATGTCAGAGGCTTACACTTTTACAAAGGTTGACAAGACAGAAAAGAAAATGCAGTTGATAAGGGCAGCAATCTTGAAAGGGAACCTTTTAAAGCAAAGATTTCCTGAACATAGTTCAGTGATACAAACCTGAATTTTAGAAAAAAAAAATCATATAATGAATAAATCTTTCTTAAAAGAACAAAAAGGCTATTTTTACCTACATGTAAGAGCGGGTAAGCATTTGCACTTTAATATTTTCATGTTTAGTTTGAGTGATTTATACATAAAGGCACTGCAATTACATTTGCCTTTCAAGGGTTCAGGTTTCTAAATGCCATTTTATTTTCCATAGTAAGGAAGTACATACAAAGATTTCTTATGTTATTTACTGCTTTAATAGGGATGTAAGATATATCTCATTACATTACCTGTAAGTACCATTACAGATTAAATAAAAACCGAAAAAAAAAAAAAAAAGACAATCTCAATTATATGATAAACATTATTATCAACCTTTGTCCCAATCAGGTCTGAGTAGCCAGTTAACCTTCACTTTTGCAGACTGGTTAGTATTTTTCTGTTACTGTTACTGACCTCACAGGAAATGAAATACCAAAATCCTGGACTGAAAGCAGCGTTTCATGATCACATGTCCTTTTTGCAGTGTATGGATTCTCCATTAAACCATGTTTTTTAAATTAATCATAAGTTGCAGAATTGTAAGCTCAGAACTGTTACCTCCACAGATATTGACTGAAGGATATTACTGGTGGTCTCTCTGACTTAAATAACGAGTGTTAGGTAAAGCAACCTTAATTCCAGTACTTCTGGAATTCCTGCAGATTTGACTTTCTTTTCATTCTCCAGGCATATATTATGAATTACTTATAATGGAAAGACCTTTGAAGATGTTTGCATATTGTCGTCAGGTTGGCTTTGTGACTCTTGTTATGGGATATGCTTTCTGACAACAGTGCTCTGTAGGAGTACCCTGACCTTGCTCTAGGCCATGCCACTTCTAACTGGGTGATCATTCTGTGACAGATCTTAGGAGCTAGTATCCTCCTGTTCACCAACACAGGACATGAAGTCTAAAGGTAATTGCAGGCACCTGCCAGTTACACATTCACTTTTCCTGGCTAGGAAATGTCAAATCTTTACTTGGATATCCAGGGCTACATCTCCTAAGTCTGCCATCCCTTTGCAGATGAGAGAGTGAGTAGGGTGGTCTTGCCAGCAACACTTCACCTAATGGTAAACATTAGCAACGCCCTGCCAAGGAGTTACTGATGGCTCTTGTGTTGCAAACTTGTGAGCAACAGTATATATAACTCTGTTCCATGTTAGAATAAAGGCTGGTGATTCATAATGATGAATTGTTCATTTTTTGGCATGACAAATATTTTTGGACTGATGGAACAGACTGCTAATGTGCTCAACACAATAAGAGACAATCGTCTCACTTGAGAAGAACTCAGAATAGCTTTCTTAGTTTTCTAACAATTTCGTCTTGTTAATTATCTTCTTTGAAGCATCTTCCTTGGGAATCAAGTTTCTGCAAGTCTTCCTGGGATGCTACAAGCACAGCTTACTAGCTGGCACCCGAAGTTCAGTGTAACAGGAAGTTACGAAAGACATCTTTGCTTTGCATGAGGAATCTATTTTAATTGTGTACACTTTATTATGCACACTTTTATTAGAAGAAGACTTGGTTTGAATTCCTACAGTACAAATCAAAAAAGGTTCCACATAATTCCAAGTTACAGCAAAGAGGATTAGACATTGAAAAGATATCTGATATCTGCAGGTAATAAAGCTAACTATTTGGGGCCTGAGGGTTTTTTGTTTGAGCAATTACTCATTTGGCCTAGCCTGGGAAAACCATTAATCATAATGACCATTTTAAAGTGCTCCCTTTCCCTTATGGGCTGGACCACAGAGGTCATCACCTAGTCATTCAGGTCAACAGAAAGGTCACGTCTCCTTGTGCGTGACTACTGGCCCAGTGTGTGAGATGACATCGGGTTAACAAATGGCCCCTCTTCTCCTAATTATGGGAAGCATGGCAAGCTTGTACCGATGGACAAGGTTCAGACTTGAAGGAGCGTACAGGTGGTGGCTGGGCCTGGGGTTACAAGCTGAAACAACAACGTAAGCCAAATCAGTTTCACCCTCACCTGAATGAACCTATTTCCAGGGGTTTTGCCAGGGATTTTTCTAAATGATGTTTTGTTTGAAGCAGTTGCTTCATCTTTGGTGAAAATACAGTACAGGGAGAAACTTCTCATTACAATTCATACTGCATATAGCTTTGGGTTTGTAGTTTGTTTTGAGACTCTGATCCCTTGAAGATTTAAGTATATTGATTTAAATACTTCGCTAAATTGTGCCATTGAAAATGCTTGTTTTTACACATATATACATACTATCCTTATAATCAAATGTGGTGCATTCGTATTAATATCTTCAGAACAAATCTGTTGGATTTCAGTAACAGACCTTAAAAGGGGATATTACTCATACAATATTGATGAATGTGCAAAAAGTAATTTATCATTGGCATGATTTTAAAGAAAAATCTAAATATAGTTTGTTTATGAACATGTATATGGGATTCATAACTTCATCTTGGTTTTGTTTAAGCTTTTGACTGACAGAAGCACATGGTGGGAGGAAAAAGAAGCTCAAGATTTTGAGTCATCTTCCCAAGGTTGAGTAGACAGTCTTTAATTCCCTGTATCATGTGCATGCCTACCATCAAATTCTAGGAACGTAGCTTTCCATCAAACGGTCGTAACTTGTAGGGTCAAATCCCGAGCAAAGTAACATGGGAGCTTGAAACTCAAGTGTTAGAAACTTTGTGTATGTGTTGGAAACGTTGAACATTGTAAAACTGTATCTTCCCGCCTTGTGTTAAGTGCGCTGCCTTGCCCGCCAGAGAAGGGACGTGCAGTGGGAGTGCTGACGATGTGCAGGTGGACAGCACGAATTCTGCCACCTATTACCAGTCCTCCCGTCCACCTGGTCGGTCCCCGACGTGACTCGCTTGGGGACTGAAGTGGGAGCTGTCTACCTGCTTACGGTGCCAGGGCACCATACGCTGCTGATTTCATCCTGCAGCTCCAGTGGTGCGTGGAGTTTCATTTACTTGGCTTTTCCTTTTATTCCCTTTACAGCAGTTGGCTGATGGTTAATATGGAATTGCAGTTTAGCTTATACTCATTGGGGAGCTAATACAGTATCTTGTCGCCTGTAAATTGCCTCAGCATGATGCAAGTTGTCATTTCAAGTGAGAATTTTTCTATCAGAGAGGAGCTGCATGGATTAAGCTTTCTTTTATTGCCTTGAGAAACTTGTAAAGCCCTTTTTTTCCTGTACTCTACTTTGCCAGGCTCTGCAAGGCAGAAATACATTTTGCAGGAAAATGGACTGCAGAGGGATGTGTGATAGTGGGTGCTTTGAAGCATAAAATAGATTTGCCAAGATCTATGTATGCTTTTGTATATTTGTGTGTGTATGTATGTGCAAGTGCTTTCAAATCAGTGTATTTTCATCTTTTAATAACCTTGCAACCGTGCTTATGAATTATAATCTACATCTTCTTTCTGATACAGCCATTTATAGATGCTTGTATAATGCAGTGAGTTTACTAGCTGGCCTGAGTGCTTTTCATTTCACATCTGTTTGTAGCTCTGACAAGAAGAAATTGCTACTATTTTTAATCCGGTGAAGCCAGCACAAGTCAGAAGGACGGTGTAATGAGTGTGTGAAAGTGATTTGTACTTATATCTTGTGATATAAGTTTTATGCAGATAAGTTAGACCCAGGCTTCTATCCAATATCTGGCAATTTTTCATCTGTGCTTTACAGAAAAGCTAATGGTTCTGCACAGTGAATAAAGGTTTCTCCTGCTGAAGAAGAAATTAACTTTTGAAAGGTTGGGTATTATCCTAAGGAAGCAAGTAGGTATTAATAACCTGACTGAAGATTTAAAGTAGTCTTCGGACTTATGTTTAAGTGTGACGGAATGCACATCAATACTGGGAATTTTTTTGATCCAAATATAACCTTTGATTTGGGACTATCATTAGCATTCACGGGATGCTGTAGATGCAAAGTGTGTTTAAAGAATTAGGGGTGGGGGGTGAGCCTTCAGTTTTCTTGCAGACTAATTAATTGCCTTGGGGTTAATGGCTGAAAACTTTCCCTCTGAGCAATCCCATAACATCCTTTTACAGATGTGCATCTCAAGCAAAATTCCAAATCTGCTTAAGCCTGAGTTGCTGCTATTTTGATCTCTTCTGTAAGAGACATCATGAAGTAGTACTGTTGTACTTTCCCATCCCCAAAATATCCACTCAGAGACTACAACTTCTCTTTGTAATCAAAAAGAAAAAAAAAAAAAACACTTCATAACCCTTAATATATCAAGTGAATTTGGTTTATTCCTCAAACTGAGGTGCATGGGTTACCCTCTGTGCCTTGACTTTGGGCTTTGTTTTGTGATTGTTACTTCTGTAGCTCTCCCTTCTACCAGTCTGCTACTTAAGCTTCTCTTTTCCTTCTGCTGCTGTTTCTCCTGGAAGTCGTTCCTGACCACGTTCCCTGTTCACCAGCTTCTGTAGTACCTTAATGCCCCTTCAGTTCAGAAGTTTCCCACTTGAAAGACTTCCATCTGTTCAGAAGCATTTTATGTGCAAAGACTCTAAGGTCAATAAACCTGCAACTCCACAGCCTAAGGGTTTTGCTTGTCGTTTTCTTACTCCTGAATGGGTTATGTGTTTACAAAGCTGTTTTCACTTCTGCATTCTTAAGGACTCCAAATCAGACTTGAAGTCATGTCTTTACTTTTTTTTTCTGGCAGTGGGACTACCTAAGTTAGAGTGAAATCAAAGCATTTTACCTGAGGCTTAGGTTATATCTAGGCTGCACAGAAGATGACCAAGCTAGCTTGAAATCTGACAAGCTGAGTAGAGTGATCTGTGCTGGGCCTTTGTGCAACTTCAGTCATAAATAAATAGATAAATGTACCCTTGATATCTAGCTCTTCAATGTTGGTGCATAGCTTCTCATATTTCCTTCTTCTCCCTCTGTTCTCTTCTCTACCTCCTCCTTTGGTAAACAGAGGTATCCTACGTGCTGCGACCCTTTCTTTTTCTTCAGAAAGGGAGAGAATGGTACCACTCCAGGACTTGTTAGATGTTACCATCTCTTCCAGTCTGTTACCTCTCCCAAACTGTATCTCTGCTCTCCAGGTCGACTTGTTCCTAGCTCCTAAGAGCAGTAGTCTTTTTTGGTTCTGCATATTCAATGGTAACCATCTGCTAATACTTATTCTCAGATCCCATGTCCTCCAACTGCTTGGAACTGCTGAACACACCTCAATTGTGCTTAAATGCCTTCTTCTGTAGTGAAACTTGTGCTGCAAACAAGTTGCAAACCCTGTTCTCTTTTGCGTACAGATTTTGAAAGACTTGTATATTCTCATTACATGTATGCTGAGAGATAGCTAGGAAGTCAAGACAACACTTGTTTACCAAAGCACTTACACTACCATGCAGTCAAGTGTGTGTGCAATTAAATCCCCAGTTTAAAAAGAACAAAGTTGCCAGATATGTCTGCATTTCCTTGAAATGGGCGCCATTTATTAAAACAGACCTTTGAGATCAGAGTGCAATTAAAAAGTGTAAGTGAATATTTTTTAAATGTGTATTTGTAATTGGATATACAGCCTTCCACTCCTGGGTCACCAGTTCAAATCTATCCCAGGTCAGTAGTCACTGAATCCTGGTAGCATCCAACAGCTGGTGGTTTATGTGAAATGAGTAGCCTGTCTTTCTTCAGTTTGTAGTGAACAGGTGTCCACATTGCAAAAAAGCTACTACTACAATTGTTAGCTTAGCTGGCGGTCTTTGTATGGAAGCAAAAATGTGGATGGCTGTAGAATGAAACTGCCCCACTTAAAAGGATTTCTTCAAGTTGGGGCTGAGGTTTATTTGTGGGCAGAATGACAAAGTTTGTAACTTTATTCGTATTATTTCCTTGGACTGGAGATATGGGGAGCTGAAGCGCTCAGTGCAGTAGCCAAGAGCGCTGGGCCAGAAAAACTCAAATATCTTTGTAAAAAGGAGGTGGTAAGATGACAGCCTAGTCTAAGAATCTAAAAATCAGAAAGCACCCATTGTCAATGTTTGGATATTTTATGTTGTACAACAAAGCTATCAAAGCTGTAAAAATTTGATAAATTAGAAAACAAGTCTCCCATTCTGTAGCTCTCATCTGATATTGTCTCCCCAGTCACTTCTCACAGTCCCAGCCTTCCATAAAAGAGCAATGCTGGCCCTATGGTGGTGTTTGAGCATACTGAAAAGCAGGTACAGAACTTTCAAACTGATGTTTTTCAGCAGATAGTCACCCTGCCTGTAAGTGAGGGATGCTTCAGCAGATGAGAAGGTGAAAAATTAAAAACGAAAAGCCTTACTCGTAGGGATGGGTCATTAAAGAGCTTTGCCTTAACACCTCCTCCGCGCACCCCAGCTCCGTAACGTGATATACGGCCTGTGAATTTTTTGGGAAGCTGCTTTTCCCATAGAGCTCCCATACCGGTGAGGAACCTCTGCTTTCTGCCCCCATCATCTATTGCAAGCAGTGTGAGTCGTGGTGCCTGGGGCAGAGCACGGGGCTCGAAGGGGCGGCGGGACCAGTGCATTCCCAAGAAGCACGCCCAGGCCGAGCGAGGCGCCCGCCTCTGGAGCCGGGGCCACCGCAGGCTTCAGCAGGCACTGGGTGGCTCGGCCCTGCCCCGGGTACGCAGCCGCGGTGCCCTTGGCACCAGGGCTGGTGTGCCGGGGGACAAGAAGAATGTCATCAGGACATGCAGTGAAAGGTGGCCTCACAAGGGCACAATGTTACACAGTTTTTCTTCAGCCTAACAGGTGGCTTGTCAACATAACTGTAATTTTATATAGAGGTATTCAAAAGCTTTAGGGACATAGACTGTGGCATTTCAATTATGTCCATGCCTTTGATACTGGCGCTCCAGTGTTGGGAATGGTATGGCACTATTTAAACTCGGTGTGTGTCAGCGTTGGCCCCATGGTTGTGTGCCTGGTGCCAGCTCAATACTTTCTTGTGTCAATGACTGCTCACGCTGTGCATGTAAAAGGCAGCTGGGGTAGTAAAGCTTGGGTTTCGCAGTTCTGTTGATAATATGGATAAGCACCATGCTACAAACATCACAATGAAAAAAAGGCTCCTTGCTAATGCATGATGTTCTGTAGGCTGAACAAATGAGCTTAATAGGACAGATAATTGCACATGGTTTAAAGTGTCGCCTTCGTTAATGGTTCTGGTCCATGCAGGCTGCGTGAGCGCATGTTCTATTTTTGCTGTCTCAAGAACAGCTACATTACATTCACTGCAACCTTTAGGAAGAAACAAAGATGCTTTTTTGCTTTGAAAAGTGGCTGAAGGAATATTTTAAGCCCCTATAGATTAAAACAAACCAACTAACTTGAAATCATTAAGATTATTTTTGTTTTGTATTCTAACAGATGATTTTCTTGTTTAGACTGAGCAGCTCCACTGACTTTCTTGATTTGTGTATGTGAAGGAAGAGGAACAGTTACAGACACGTATTTTTGCTTCTGCCGCATTTTCCCTTCCATGAATACATCAGGGGTCCTTGACGTGTTTAAAGGCTGCTTACATCTCTGTAAAAGGAGTTAATTAGCAATGAGCCTGATGTTGCTTCCGTTAAGTTGAAAAGAGTTGTGGTTTTTTTTTTTTGCTTTTTTTTTTTGCTGGTGATGCCAGAGTCACTTGATACAGGCTGTGCTGCTTTACCTTTTTGTTTGTTTGGTTTTTGCAAAGAAGAAACATTTATTTCACTCTCCCCCTCAGCCTAAAATAAAATCTTCACGGTCACTTACGACTTCCATCGGTAGGTGAAAATGAAAGAGAAACAAGCTTGGACAACTACACACCAACACTTCTGTGGCAAAAATAGTTATTTGTGTGTTTTAGGCTGATAAATTTCTCTTCATTTAAATTTGAACTGTGAAATGCCTTGTTTGGTTGAAGTTCCCTTGATGACATTAATTCCCCTGAAATTTTGGGATGCGCTCTAAGAGATCTTGTATCGCTCTTGAACTGTTAAAATCGCATTGCAGAGGAGAGAACCTTATATGGTAACTTCTAACTCTACTAACACCAGATTGTTAATTTATAGTCACTGAAGTGAAAGAAAAAAACAGTAATCAATCCTAATGCCCAGTCTTTATTTCACAGGCTCTTAAATTTTTCTTACAGGGTTGCTGATGGTCTGCTGTGTACTCAGTAGTTGCTTCTTCCCTTTTCCCTTGCAGCTGCTTCTTTTGGTGCCTTGGCAGCTGTAAGGAGAAGAGATGGGTGATTGCTTAGATCTTCTCCAGCGTTGGTTGTAGCACTAGGAGCAGGGGGTGGCGTGAGAAACACCATCTTTGAAAGGGAATAAAACCCAAACACATACTTGTTGTCAAGTCTGTAGTTTCAGAGAGGAGGAAAAGACAGGGCTTTGTGTGGATATACTGAAAGGACAGATAATGTCGGAAATGGAGCAGGGTGGGGATATGTGAATATAGTCAGAAAAGATGATCTTCCCCACTGAGTAGGACAACAGGGACATCACGATATCCCTTCCTATCTGTTTAAAACAACATCTTAAAGAGCAAGAACACCAGAAGGGAAGATAAGCGAGCACTTTTTTGGAATATTTGAAGGCTGCTTCAGCTTTACTGGAAGAAGAAATATGGTGAAGAGCTTTGAACTTTGGAATAAAAAACGAGCCTGAACTGCTGACATTCTGGTATAGCAGTTTCTAGAGAAAAAGTCTCTGGTCGTAATCTAAGAGCAGAGTGAGGATTACAGATTCACCATTTATCTAGGAATCGATAGAAGGTTTTATTCATTGACTATTACTGCAGTATGTGCAACTACTGTAGGAAATGATTTACTGATATTAGAGTAGTCAGGAAAGGTTGGAAAAGGAAAAATAGCAGTCTGTGAGATTCATCAGAGTTCATCAACATTTCAGTGGTTGCCTAAGATCGTGCTGTAATGGGAGGTTTGTTTTCAGACCTAGCCTGCTCACTGCACTGTGTTAGAGAACTTGTTCCCCTGACAAGGCCAACATGCCTTTGAGGAGACATTTTATGTTTTATTGACAGCTTATATGCTTTTGTTTTGAAAGCAAGAAAAGATACAGACAGGACTTGCAGCTTACAGTGTTCCTAAAATCATGGCTAATGATGCAGATAATTACCTCCCTAATCTCCTCAGACCTGTTAGAATAGTCTGTAGGAGCTGTTTGTCTCTTATGATCTATTTCTGAGGATACCTTCAGAAATAATGCCTCAGTGTGCTTCCAGTAGTTAGCAATGCCTTTTATTCAATCCAAACTGTCTCCCTTTGTGCATCAAATCTAATGTACTGAAGATCATCACAAAAAGAGCTTGATTCTTATTCTACCATACAGTAATAAGGAGCAAGCAGAAAAGTAACTCTGTATTTCCACCGGTTCTCTGTGTGGCAGATACCGAGAAGGACCTGCGTAAAAATTACATATTTGGCGTTCCCTGTAGGCTGTCTTGCTCAGTATGGTTGCTCCAACGATATCAGTCACAGGGACTACTCCCAGCTGAGATTTACAGTGGATGACGTTGCCATAAAACTACTGTAGAAAGTACTTGATGTATAATCACTGGAAGCAAGTACTTCCTGTCTAACTCTTTAGGAAAAAACATGTCTTTAACTTGATAGTATTTTCATTAATTGTCATAATCAATTTAGCAGAAAAGAGTGTTCTTAGGACTTTTTTTATTTTTGGACTTTTTTTTTTCTCAAATAGCCTTTAAATGTGGATTTTATGACTTTTGTCCTTTTAAAGATCGGTGTGCTAATTGGGTAGAAGCTGTTTCATATTTTTAGAAGATTTCTTGTTGAATTGTATCTTTTCGTACTATTTTTAAGGTATAGAAAATACTAAGGAAGTGACAGCTTTTTCCTTACCTGAGTGAGGATGATTATTTGCAATTGCTTATGCAATCAGCTAATATACACTACCATAAATTGAACATTACATGGGTGAAAAATTACACCCATGGGAGGACACGGGAGAGGGAGGACAGAGGATGGTTGTGTCCTCACAGCTCCTAGCATCTGATGGATTTGGCTTTTAAGGCCCTATCTAGAGGCCAATGTGATTCAGGATTCATTGAGAAGGGGCAGAACCTGCGTGGGACGCTATCTTCTACTCCATCCACAGACCTCAGGAGGCTGTTGAAAACTTAGCTATTAAGTAATTAATTTTGTGATACTGGTGGGCTAGCCGCTGAAATTTTCAGGGTGCATGACTATACCTTTCTCAGGTATAGGCAGGTTCTTGGTCTTGCTCATATCTGGAAAGCTGGCAAGTTCCAATGCTAGACTGGTCAGTGCTGGCTTTGTTCTTTTTTAAAAAAAAGGTTGTTTCATGAACTAAAACAGTGCTTAAATCCCTGTGGCAAACATGAGTGAATGTTTGAAGTAGGGATTTGACTGGAAAGTCACGAAGATATTTTTTGACTTCTGAATTACAACAGGTAATCCATGTAGGTTTTTGAAAGATGTCATCTCTCTCTCCAGTGCTTTTATCTAGTAGTAATGTTTATAGTGCTAAGAATAGCATTGGAAATAATTCAGAAAAGTTAACAAAGTAATTTGAATGAATATGGTTAAGGCTAGGAATGATTATAATCCTATTTTCTTCAATATGCTTCTTACTGTGTGTCTGTAGTGTAATTAGCTCTTGCTTCTAGAGCTGTGCCCCTACTATAGTCTGGTCAGGTCGTACCAGGCTTCTCTCATTGCAGCAGTTTTTCATTTTCTGTCAGCACTAAGGTAAAAGGGTGTATAACTGTATTTTTTTTGTAAAAAAATAAATATATATATATATATATATTATATATAAAATATATATTTTTTAAACAGTATGGAGTCTGTAGTTGTATGGATACTGTGCAAGATTCTGTGACTGCCTTTGTAGGCCAGGTTCATGCATCTGTATGATGGGGGCATTGGTGTGGCATTGCAGGCAAAGGTGTTTCAGAAAATTGAGCTGAACATACGCATATGTCTAAGCTTTCTGCAAAGCTGTGATACTTCGTTAGAATATAAATGAGATAAAGTACAACTTCAGGGTGCTTTAAGGTAAATCACAGATATTTGAACATCCCTTAGTGCATTGTTCCTCA